>CP139507.1:37594812-38042312 GCA_021014915.2 Artemisia tridentata subsp. tridentata | reverse complement strand
CTCCCAGCCAGCAAGCAGTTAGCCTTCCTCTACAAGGAATGGAAGTGTGGGTGAATCAACATCAAATAGAGGAATTCGCTTTTTCTTTTCAGCAATAACATGATAAGAGCATCCCTTTCACAAAAACCTACAGACCCCCCCTATCCTGCCACTTCAGCACCTTGTGATCTTTGAGAAGATCATTACGAGCCCTCTCCTATAATCTTTTTTATTTCAAAAAACACAATTTTGCATGGTGGATCAGGACGAGAATGAATCCGGTAATCCAGGACATACTCATCTTGGAGCTTATGCTCTCCTCTGGGGAGGGGGTTTTTATAGAGAGAGGTAAGTCGAGGGTAGCCTCCCGCTTGACCGATTTCTCGGAGTCGGAGGAAGATCTCTCATCCGATCATCCTGAACACGAAGGAGATGCTCTCGATGTGAGATCAGCAGCAAAAGAAAGAAGAAAAGGGCCATGATCCTATGTTCGTTTTCGCCCTGCTCTGATGATGCGCTCCTTGCTCGCGGAGCTACATACCGGAAAAAGAAAAGGATCTCTCTATTACTTTGAGAGGAGAATCGTTTGTTTGACCGACGGACTACGTAGGAAATACGAGATCTAGGCAAGCCGCTACATGTTCTCCCCTTGCCCTTGAACGATAGAAGAACTACTTATCTTCTCTTAGGTAGCGGTTGATCGGTTCGCATCTATGGTCAATCAATAGGTCCGTGGATCCATTATTCTATACGATAAATCGCCATCTCGTAGCACCACCACGACACCGATTCCCCGACAAAACCCCCAATTTCCCGAGAGTTAGATAGCCGATAGTAGTAGAAGCTCTAAGGCCGCTATTCCTAACAAGGAATATAGTAGTATAAACTCGATAGAGTCGATATAAGATAGAGTGATATAAACTCGATAGAGTCGATATAACATGCCTCTGTACTCTTAGTTGTCTGCTATAAGATAGAGTGATATAACTCGATAGAGTTGATATGATGTGATGATTAAATGCTACAAAGATCGTTATAAAGATAATTGGTTATGACGATGGATATGAGTGATATAAACTTTACTGATAAATTGTTAGGGGTTGGCAACCCATCACTCACCCAAAATCCCATCACTCACTCCCAACCAATCCCCTTATGCCACATCATTCACCCACTTTTTTCATCACTCACTCATATTTTTGTTGGCATCCGATCACTCACCCATCACTCACCCAAAAAAATACAAACGGTCAAAAAAATTGCCCCAACGTTCAAAAAAATTGCCCATCCCGTGCGTGAAAGTTTCCCGTGTGGGATCCTTCCCGTGCGGTACCGTGGTGCCGGCGGCGGTGTTCCCGCACGGGATCCATCCCTTCCCGTGCCTTCACGCTTCCACTGCCAACCCCTTATGGCGATAATTAGGTGTTAGGTTTATTTTGACAAAGTCAATAAAGAGTTTAAAACAAAGATATTCGGTGTTCGTGTATTCTCAAGCATTTGTTTGTAACAAAAAAAAAATAATAATAAAAATAAATAAATTGAATGGGCTACACACATTTTGAAGAGTTTATAACAAAGATATTTAATGTGTATATTCTCAAGCATTTGTTTAAAAAACAAAATTAGCCACACACACATTCGAGAAGATTTTACATCAAAGATATTTAATGCAAGTGTGAGTAATATCATTACTATTTAACTTTGTATTCTTGTTTATAAATCTCTTTCAAGATTGTTCCTTCACCTATGTGGGACAAAGTCAGAAGTTCCAAACTCATCTCCTTATTATTAATCACCTTTGTGCATGAGCTTTCGGGTGCTTTTAGTTATTTTATACTTAATCATTACTTACACAACTAGTTGCAAACGGCTACCGGCAATTTAACAAAACATACACTTATCTGAGTATAGAAACCGCATTCATCTTAATCCGGCCACCAAATGCCATGTACCTTAACCAATGGCCAAAACAACAATCTTAATCATCGTAGGTTTTATGTGCATGCTTTTCCTAGCACATGCGATACCGGGTGGTCGTACTAAGATAAAGGACGTGAAAAACAACAATGAAGTGCAAGAACTAGGACGGTTTCTATCAACGAATATAATCGAAAAGTTGGGTCTAATGGTAGTTTAAAGTTAGTGGAAGTTTTAAAAGCTGAGATTCAAGTGGTGGCTGGGACTAAATACTATTTAACGATTAAAGCGATAAGTTCCAAAAGGTTGTGAGAATAGGTTTTTTGTTGCTGAAATTGTGGTGAAACCATGGGTGCATTCTAAAGAGTTTCTTACGTTTCGACCCGAAGATGGATTGAAGTAGATTTGCATATGTCTTAGGTCTTTTGATCTCACAGAGACGTTTGCGCTAAAACAGTTGAAAGAGTTTTTTAGTGTGTGTTTTTGTTATTTGATTGTGGAGATGTGACCAGTTATGGTTCGTTATCACGGTTTTATAAATAACTTGTGTTATCTACATCCTAAAAAAGATTACTATCTATGCGCTTTTTGTGAAACAACCCGTATTGGTATGAAGCAAGAAGTTTGCGTCTATTATAGTTTTATGAGATTATCGGTTTAAGCTAGCAATATAGTCTCACCGTGATTGCGTTTGTCCTACAATAGTAGTAGTTAAGTTCCAAAAGGTTGTGAGAATAGGTTTTTTGTTGCTGAAATTGTGGTGAAACCATGGGTGCATTCTAAAGAGTTTCTTACGTTTCGACCCGAAGATGGATTGAAGTAGATTTGCATATGTCTTAGGTCTTTTGATCTTCCAAAGACGTTTGCGCTAAAACAGTTGAAAGAGTTTTTAGTGTGTGTTTTTGTTATTTGATTGTGGAGATGTGACCAGTTATGGTTCGTTATCACGGTTTTATAAATAACTTGTGTTATCTACATCGTAAAAAAGAATACTATCTATGCGCTTTTTGTGAAACAACCCGTATTGGTATGAAGCAAGAAGTTTGCGTCTATTATAGTTTTATGAGATTATCGGTTTAAGCTGGCAATATAGTCTCACCGTGATTGCGTTTGTCCTACAATAGTAGTAGTTCAATTGATAGGGACATGTAGCATAAACACAAAGGCATGGGTTAAAATCCTCAATCCTGACCTGTGTCCTTATGTAATTGTAGTATTGCACAATTTACCTCACTCACATTAGCCGTAGGATTAGTTGATGAGGGCTGCTTAATGATCGGTTTAAACTTTTTTCATTGCATTTATAGTTTCTAGTCTTTTATCTAACTATATGTTCATAGCACACAATGTATAACTACTTGATGAAGGGAAACAGAATAGTTTCATACTGAAAGGATGTAGGGTATGTTTTACACATTTTGTAATTCATGTTCCAAATAGCCTCATACACACAACATAAAACATAAGTTAATGGCTTAAATCTTGTCTTTTTAATTATGTTACTTACACGATTTGCTTTTCATATTTTTTTTTGAACGGCAAAGATGAAATATATAGAAAACTAGCAAGAAGCTAGAAAGTTACAAAGGGTTACAAAGCCGATCCGTGCATTTCTATCTCTCCTTTCTATTTAAGTTACAATTTGTACAATGGGGGCATTGTACATCTCAAGTGGGGGGAAGAGAGATAGAAATAAGAGATTATATAGTGTTTGGAGAGAATATGTGCAAATTTAACCCAATTTTAAAATTTTCATTCCAATTGGAAACTAATCTACCTCTATGTTTTAACCAATTAAAAGAAAATAAACGGATAGAATCATAAATATCACTTTTCCTCAATTGTTGAGAGTTAAAAGTGATGTTGTTTCGGAACTTCCAAATGACCCAAAACATAGAGGCGATGATGACGAAAAGACGTTTCTTCTTAATACTCGAACCTGTCACATTCTCGATCCACGAAGACCAATCAGAATAAGAAGGCATGGAAGGGTCCGTAATGTTGCACCATATACGAACCATACGCCATACCTCGGATGCCACTTCGCTTGATAAGAAGATGTGATCTATAGTTTCCACGTTGCTATTACAAACCGGGCATAAAATAGACTCGATATCAATACCATGCTTAGAAAGATTAAACCGATGCGGGAGCCTATCCAGACCGAATCTCCAAAGGAATATGTTTACCTTTCTTGGGAGGCACGAGTTCCATGTTGTTAAGGATGCCAACGAGGGAAGCATAAGGTGATCAATGTGAGAGCGAGTGGAAGCTACATCAAATGATCCGTCGTTCCCTAAGAGCCATTAGGGGAAGAAGAAAGGGTTACATCAACAAGCTCATAAAGATTATGAAGCAATGTTTCAGTACGTCCAGAAATAGGTCTTTGCCATTGCCAAGCCCAGTTTCCTTCATTGTACCGATCACAAATCAAACAATTCTCGTTGATGTCTAAATGAAACAGGCGGTTATAATGAGAGCATAAAGGCTCGTCACCGAGCCAAAGATCTTTCCAGAATCGAATCGAAGAGCCACAACCAAGGTGACATTTCAACGTATTTTTAGGGAGAAGGTTATGAGAATGAAGGTAGTTTGTAGTACCTACGATAGAAGACCAGGTGCCAGATGTAGCACAACTTTTCCCATCAAATCCCGCTTCGGAACCATGAATAGCTTTGATAAGTTTAACCCATAAAAGTTCTGGATTAGTAGTAAACCTCCAATGCCATTTTTGTAATAATGCGAGGTTAAACGCCTTCAAGCTACCAATGCCCAATCCTCCTTGTTCAAAAGAAGCAAGAACGTTTTCCCATCGAACCCATGCCATCTTATTATTCCCATCAAACCCTCCCTAGAAAAATCTAGCTCGGAGTCTTTCAAGGGTGTTGATAATGGATTCTGGAGCTTTGAACATGGATAGATAGTAAATTCCCAAGCTTCCTAAAACTGATTTGATTAAGGTGAGACGGCCCCCGATAGAGAGTAAAGAAGCTTTCCAAGTTGAAAACTCTGATTTGAACTTGTCAACCAATATATTCCAACTCGACAGGTAATACATACTCTTCCCGATTGGTAATCCAAGATAAGTAAGCGGGAATGTGCTAGCTTGACAACCTGTTACACGAGCCATAGTTTGGAGCTCATCATCGGATACCCCTACTCCAAATAAATTAGATTTTGAAATATTAATCTTGAGACCTGATGCCCGGTAAAATGAGTTAAGAGAGCTCGTGATTTGTTGGAGGTCATTTCTATCCCATTCCGATAGAATCATCACATCGTCGGCAAAGAAGAAATGGGACAGATTTATACTTGGGTTTCCAACAGTAACGCCTTTGATGTGATGAGAGTTGACTTCTGCTTCCAATGCTAGGTGAAGACCTTCCATTATTAGAATGAATAATAAGGGCGAGAGCGGATCCCCTTGACGAAGCCCACGTTCCAAAGAGAACTCGGGAGTGGGGCTACCGTTAACTAATATAGATGTACGAGCCGACTGTAGGCAAGCTCGAATCCATGAACGCCACAACTCTCCAAAACCCATGTGATCTAGAACAAAATCAAGATAATTCCAGCTTACCGAGTCAAAAGCCTTTTCGAAATCAACTTTAAAGATCATAAGGCGTTTGTTTCGTTTCTTGTACCATTCAATAATTTCACTAACCATAAGAGGCCCGTCAAGGTTTTGGCGACCCGATAGATTTGCTTTTCATATTGATTATGAGATCGGCGGTGTGGTCGTTAGAATATCGGTTTCTTTTTTTAATTGATTTTATATTATTGTCAGTATTTTAAATGATTCGACACTACGTGTTAGTGATAAAAAAATGTCTCAGTATCAACATGCACATTGAATATTTTATAACAAACATTTAATAAAACAAAACCCCTAGTGGGGACTTTTACATTTCAAAAAAATCAAATCATACCTTATTAAGTAATAATCAAATTATTATTATTTCTATTTTCTTAAATATTAAATAAGAAAAGCCTAAATACTTCTAAATTTATCCATATTCTACAAAAAAAAAGAATGTGATTTGTAATCATTCAATAAAAACTTACAAAAATATATGTGTCAAAATATAAAAAATTAAAACTTGAAAACGGTGGAGCAAGTTTTTCAAAGATTTGGGCTGAAACTTAAAATTTAGTATCATTCCCACTAAATATTTGAAGTCCCAACATTCACAAATTCCTCCTCCATCAATCAAACTCGATCTCTTATCATTCATTCACGCACAATCATTGACGCAAGAACATCTCCTCCAAATCTAATTAATATTAAAACCCACTACATTCGTAAATAACCCTAATTCAATACCTCAATCAAAGTACAATGGTTTTGAAGGTCCTGTTATAATAATTAAAACCCGAAATTAAAAATAATAATTTATTTAAATGATTAGAAAAAACCCCGCGCGTGCGCGGGCATTATATCTAGTAGTTTATAACAAACATTTACATATGCAAATTGTATTAGAGCTGGGGGTACGGTGGTGCCAAAGTGTGGCGCCATTCTACCAGCCCAAAAAATTAAATGGCTCACCATATCATGTCTCGTGCTGTTCTTGCTCGTGCCGTTCCTTCCACACCACGCCATTTTTTTTGTCTTTTTGTGTATTTAGTGGGGTATGTGTGAACCCAACGGCACCACTTTTGCTATGGCACCACATTTTTATGAGGGAGGGAGTTTTTTGTTGCCGTTGAGGGTCTCGTGCCATAGAAATTTTTTGTGACGTGGCTGCACTTTTTGCCAACAGCACGAGGTCTTTGGCACGACGATACCCGCTGCTCTTAAGCCATTTGGTTAATCTATCTATTATACTATAAGATTAACCCCACTAATTGAATGCGGAGGCGTCATGATTGCGTAGCGTACAACATCCTAATGCGCATCATAATTTAATTTTGATTTTTTTTGGGTTTCTTTTTGGGTAATAATTAGTAGCAGCATATGAAAAGACCCGTGGGTTACAAACCTCCTTAATGGGGGTTAATAGCTGCGTTTAGTAGCAGCATATGAAAAGACCCGTGGCTTACAAACCTCCTTAATGGGGGTTAATAGCTGCGTTCATAGCTGCATATGAAGAGATATGTGGGTTATAAACTTCCTTAAGACGCCTGCTATTATACTATAAGATTAACCCCACTAATTGAATGCGGAGGCGTCATGATTGCGTAGCGTACAACATCCTAATGCGCATCATAATTTAATTTTGATTTTTTTTGGGTTTCTTTTTGGGTAATAATTAGTAGCAGCATATGAAAAGACCCGTGGGTTACAAACCTCCTTAATGGGGGTTAATAGCTGCGTTTAGTAGCAGCATATGAAAAGACCCGTGGCTTACAAACCTCCTTAATGGGGGTTAATAGCTGCGTTCATAGCTGCATATGAAGAGATATGTGGGTTATAAACTTCCTTAAGACGCCTGCTATTATACTATAAGATTAACCCCACTAATTGAATGCGGAGGCGTCATGATTGCGTAGCGTACAACATCCTAATGCGCATCATAATTTAATTTTGATTTTTTTTGGGTTTCTTTTTAGGTAATAATTAGTAGCAGCATATGAAAAGACTCGTGGGTTACAAACCTCCTTAATGGGGGTTAATACAAACCTCCTTAATGGGGGTTAATAGCTGCGTTTAGTAGCAGCATATGAAAAGACCCGTGGGTTACAAACCTCTTTAATGGGGGTTAATAGCTGCGTTCATAGCTGCATATGAAGAGATATGTGGGTTATAAACTTCCTTAAGACGCCTGCATATGAAGAGACATACGCCTGCATATGAAGAGACATGCTTTCCCTATTCACATTAATGGTGGTTTTCGGTTACATGATTAAGCTAACTATAAATACAGCCTATGTATCACCGTAATCATCCAAATCTTTTCCCTCCAAAACAGAATTGAAGCAAAAATTACCATGTCCAACAAAGCTTCGGCTAGCAGCTCCAAGTCCATCCAGTCCTTGGGTAGCAAATCCATCCATGTTGCTGGCCATAATGGTGAGTTCTTTTTGGAACAGCTTGATTCGGGGGTAAGTGGCACCGTTGTTGTTATGATCTGGAGAATGTGGGATGTGAATGCAGTAAGTGGGAGGTATTTGAGCACAGATTTCATTGTCAGTGATGCCAAGGTAAGTAAATATTACATTTACAAATATGCATACAAAATGGAAATGTTTTTTAATAGTGATGCAATGTTTTACAGGGTAAGGTGATGCATTGCTTTGCAAGAAGCAATATAGCGCACAATTTTGTAGGTTTAAAAGAAGGCGGTGTTTACTCTATTAAGAATTTCATTGTGCAGCCAAACAAGGATGAATATCGCATCATTAGGCAAGATCCATTCATTCTTGAATTTGATGGGTCCACAATCATTAGAAAAGTTTCTGTCAATCCTAAGGCCTTTGTCAGATATCCTTTTGAGCTTGCGGATTTTGATGAAATTGAACCTACAGACAATAAATATCTGATAGGTAACGCTGTTTGTTTACACGATTTTTACTGTCATGTTTTTTTGTACCAAGTTATATTTAAACTCTTTCTATACGTTATTGGATGCCACCAGATGTCGCAGGCTACGTTACAAACGTTGGGAGGAAAATAATTCAAAAGAGTGGTTCAAGGACTCTCGATTTCTATCTGGCTAACAACAGGTGTTTTGTTTCCCATATATTGATGTCTTTGCAAATTTAAAACTTACTATTCCTTTCATTACTGAGTTCTATAATTAAAATAACCACTTTCAAATTTCCTAAAACAGGGGGCAATCAATGAGAGTCACGCTTTGGGGTGGATTAGGTGACATCCTGATTGAAAAGAAAACAAAGCATGTTGACCAATGTCCGGTTATTATAACTTCTCTTAATGCTAAACTCTATAACAGTGAGTATCAGTGGAATATGGTTTTATAGCAAACGTTACCTTATTGCTTATTTCCGTTACAATTTCCACTCCGTGCAGATAAGGTCTACCTCTCGAGCAGCTCCTCCACCTTGATTTATGACAATGAGGACATCCCTGCATTGATAGATCTAAAAGCTGAGATGAGGTTAGCCTAACTAAATAGTTTCTATGTAATTTTACCCAATTATCATTTACTAATGTTAACCATGGATTTTGTTTGCAGAACTGTGGAATTGGGTAAAGCTATAGTGCCTGCTGATAGCTCAGAACCAACAGATGGGTCGCTTGAAAATTTGTTGATTTGGGGCCGCAATAAGAAAAACAATGTAACTTTTCAACTTTACACTTGCTTATTAAGTAGTGTTGGTAAATTGATATTTTATTTAATATATTTGCACTTTGTAGCCCATGACCTACAACTGTACAGTTATGATCGACAATGTTAGAAGTAGGAAAGGATGGAACTACCCATCATGTGGTGATAATAAGTGCAAAAAAGGTGCCACCCGAAAGGATGGTAGATTTTGGTGTGATGTGTGTAAAAAACACATTGACTACCCAGTTTTAAGGTAACCCGCTATTAACCTTGAAAATTTCATGAATTAAATTAAATTATACGATAATGTGTACCTAATGGCTGTTACCCGATGCTAACAGATACAGGGTTGAGGTGGATGTGTCAGACCATACCGCACAAACTGTGATTGTTTTGTTTGATGAAGTTGTCCGTAATTTGTTGAATTGCTCTCCAGAATCCCTGTTGTCAAGCGACAATGAGGTTTAATAATAAATTATATTTTAAACATATTGCACACTGATGTAGGTTTATAAAAAAATGCATTGATGTTTCTCAAAACCTCCAACTACAGGCACAAGGTTTCAACTTGCCCAAAGCCATAACAAATCTAATAGGGACATCTCACACTTTTGAACTCAAGACATCTTCATATTTTGAACATGGTACTTTTGAGAGCTTTACATGCTGGAATGTTACCCGTGCACATGGAGCACTTACATGTTCAAGCACTCCGCAAAGAGAAGGCAAGCCTACAAGCCCTCTTATGACAAAATTGTCAAAAAAGTCTTTGTCCAAAGATCCAAGTATGTCTACTCCAATATAAAACCTGGAGGGGAAAAAACAAAAACGGTATCAGCATATTTGAATACTATGGAAGTAAATGTGAAAATGTTTGGCAACTAATACATTATTTACTGTGGCGTTATTATAGGATGGAATATGAAGATTCAGACGAAGAATTACCACATGATGATCAGGATTGGAGCGTTGATGGATCTGCATCTAAAAATAAAAAACGATTAAGGTAATGATTTGGTAAGTGCATAAACATATACTTAATATAAAATCCACATATTAACAAAATTTATCTTAAAATCTTACTTTTTCAGGTATGTTATGACTGAATCTGATTCAGAAGAGGAAGAAGTCTCACCAAAAGCAGAAACTGTGAAAGAAAATAAAATGAATGACGACGCATTAATCAACGACGGAACCGCAAAACCTGTGAAAGAAAATGAAATTGATGACGAAGAATCAATCAACGACGAAACCACATCTTAGGGTATGTTTGGCAAACTAGCTGTAAGCTGTATGCTGTAAGCTGTAAACTGTAGGTTGTAAGCTGTAAGCTGCAAAGCTGTTAACATGAGCTACAAACTGTATCTTTTTTTTAATAAAAGTGTTTGGTAAGTTAGCTGTTAAATATAATTATAAGATGTAAAATGACATAAAAGGACATATCTATAATTGTAAACAAATGTTTGGAGGGTATATCAGTAATTTAAAGTTTTAACAGCTCCAAGATGTTTAAAAAGCTACATGAATCAGCTTTTCATTTAAGAGCTATTTGTTTGAAATAAAAGCTTGAAGTTAATGTATCCAAACGGAGCTACTTAGTTTAGATGAGATTATTTTGTAATAAAAAGCTAACAGCTCCCCCAAAAAGCCCTTACCAACAGCCTCTTAGACATGAGCTTTTAGGAAAAAAATATCCAGTGACCCCAACAGTTTGTGGGAGTATGTCATAATAATCTTGGTGTTTTAAACACAATGAATATTTAATATTACTTTTGTTTGGTGATTAAGTTATAAAATTCCGCTTATTATTGAAATTCATACTCTGCTATATGTGATCCATTCATGCTTGAAATTCATAATCCAATAAATATGTGTTCCAGTTATGCTTGAATTTCATACACCATTATATGTTATCCAATCATGTTTCTTCTTTACTTTATGTCCTAAGATTAGTGAATCGTTATAACTACATTTTAAGTACAAGGCGTTTGTAGTATAAAGGAATAGTTATGAGTTACTAAATTTACATATAGTTGGAACCTACTGTAGCATATCATGTAAGAAACTAAGCAGTCATCTAATCCAGAATTTATCATCTAAAATCCAGTAATTTTTACTGAATTTACTTTTCTGTGTCATCTAAGTGAATTCTAAATTTAACATTCATAAACAATTTATCTGGAAAATAAAAAACTTCAACTCTATACTTATAATCTTAGTGGCTTTACTACATTATAAAATTTATAATTTTTATGGAAGGTTTGAATTTCAATAATTTCATATCAAAGGTGATAAAAAACAATATCCTGTGAACTAACATGAAGTTTAGAATTGTGTACAGAAATAAACCATATAATTATTGTATGAGCAACAATTACTTTTGGTATCGACACTACTTTATAAAATTTGCTAATAAAAAACAGATTCCTGTGTACTTACATGAAGTTTTGAATTGTCTATAGAAGTAAACCATATACCTATTGTATGAGCAACAATCACTAAGTTGAAAATCTTTGATTGTATTATAAAGGAAATTGGAACTTCATTTAAAAAAAACAAAATGTAATCAATATTGTTGACAAATGAGAACTTTAACAATGCTGGAATATATAAAAAGACAATCATATAATACTTCAAACTATT
This sequence comes from Artemisia tridentata subsp. tridentata, assembly GCA_021014915.2. Classification (NCBI taxonomy): domain Eukaryota; kingdom Viridiplantae; phylum Streptophyta; class Magnoliopsida; order Asterales; family Asteraceae; genus Artemisia; species Artemisia tridentata. The sequence continues at coordinate 38,030,541 of CP139507.1, read as the reverse complement.
TCCATAAAGTTTTATTATTAATCATTAAACACTCATTATATGAGCTAATTGCTGTTATGAAAATGGAGGGAATCTTTATACCTACAAGAATATGAACCAAAAGACCCTTCAATGGAAAAATTAAACACTAATTATATGTCCTTAAATGCTGCCATGAATGGAAAAATTAAACACTCACTATACGAGCTTAAATGCTTTTAAGAATTCCAGTACTATATAAATCATACCTGCATGACTTTATCTGGGCATACATATCTTTTAATAACTCCATTCAATGGCTGAGAAACATGGAAGATCAACTCCTCAGGTGTTCCTTGATGAATTGGATGGTGACTCAGCTAGGAGCATTGTTGTTACGCTCTGCATGATGTGGGATGTCAAAGCTAAAAATGGCTATCAATTGAATACTGATTTTGTTGTATCTGATTTAAAGGTAACGAATAAACATGTTGTTTGCTATTTACTTTACTCTTATCTGATATTCATGCAATATTATTGTAGGGCAATGTAATCGATTGCACTGCCAAGGCAGCTATAGCACACAATTTTCATGGATTACAGAAAGGTGTCATATTATCAATAAAAGATTTTGTCGTTCAGGCTGGCAAAGAAGAATATCGCGTTAAAAAAAACAATACCTTTATGCTTGAATTCAACGGTAAAACTCGCTTGAGAAAGTCTTCCGTTATTTCTGATGAGTATATTAGGCATCCTTTGCAGTTGCTTTATATTGACAATATAGAACCTACAAGGAACAAATCTCTTATTGGTAAGTTTGTATTGATTATATGTAAGTAATGATTTTTTAGCAATAAATTGTCTGAAGACTAAAGTCTCACACTATTACCTTTCAGATGTAGCTGGGTATGTCACTGACATAGCAAGAATGAACCATGCCAGGACTGGTTCCAAAAATCTTGAATTCTACCTATCAAATCATAAGTTAGTACAATTATTAAATAGATAATGAAAATAAGCATTGTCTAAACTGTCGTGATGCTTTTACCAGCTTAACAAGTTTATGTATATGCAACAGGGGGTAACATTATGGGGAGGGTTAGGTGATTTGCTTATTGACAAGATAATGAAGCACCTAATAATGTGTCCTATTGTTATAAATTCTACAAGTGCAGGACATTACTACAGTAAGTTTTTTCTATTACTTTCAAACTTATCTATATAAGTGATTTTAAACATGTAAACTGAATTTGTAGAACCCGTTCAAGATAATCTGTATTTATTCAAAGGTCCATCAGCCATGGGTATTGAGGAAGTAAGCATACCTACAATCAACTAGTATAACTCATCATCTGGGTAAGCATTTATAGAAATTTGGTCTACGTTGTTAGGGTAATGAAAAGTGTACATTTATTGTCATGGATTCAAAAGCTATAACAGCAATATATTTTTGTCTACCAATTTTCGTCTGTCAGTGGTATTAAAGATTGTATGCCTAAAGATGGAACGATCAAAACCCTTTTGATGTGCTCACGCAATCAAACTAATTATGTGAGTAATAATCTCATATTCCCATAACTATTTTAACGTACAATTGCACATTTGCTAACCCCTTGAGCATCTACAGTTTGAAACCTTCCATTTAGAAGCAACAATTGACAATATTAGGACTGAAAAGGGATGGCGATTTCAATCGTGTGGCGGAGAACAATGCCAAAAAGGTGTAACCCGACTGGCAGGGGAACTTTGGTGTGATGGATGTGAAAAGCAATTTACAACCCCTGATATGAGGTCATATTATAGTTTATACTTATGCAATGTTATTTCGACTACAAAAATCATATAATCGCTAACATACTTATAAAACATGCATAACACAGGTATAGGCTTGCGTTGGATGTGTTTGACAACACTGATAAAGCTGTGTTTTTCCTTTTCGATAACTCTGCAATTCAGTTGCTAAAGTTTCCAGCATCATCGATCATGCGAATGGAGTACGATGTGAGTATGGAACTTATTTTATTTTTCATGCATTATGTTTTTACTAACCTTTCTTTATAGCTTTCAGATGAGCGAGGAACATTGCCACAACAACTAGCGAACATCATTGGCACAACCCACATATTTGAAATCAAAAGTCACACCTACTATGATCATGGAATTTATGAAAGTTTCATATGTACAGCTATTGTCGCAACCAAACCCTCATTAACGGCTTCCGATAATAACCATTCAATAAGCAGTGTTGAAGGTTGCGAATGTTGGACTATGAATGCAGATGAGGCAGACATTGAGGAAGAGTGTTCTAGCAACTTTATCAGTAAAATAAATCAGGACCCATCAATTGCGACACCTTCCAAGTCTACAGAGGATAAGAAAAAAAAAGGTTGGTTACCAAAAACCTTTACAACCAATAAACAATACAGATATATATATGACCTTACCCTACATGATACATATGTAATATGAAAACTAATATAAGACCCAAATATAAACTAAAGTTCTCTGAAAATCTTACTTTTTCAGGTATGTTATGCCTGACTACGATCAGAAGAGGAAGAAAACCCATCAAAAGCAGTACCTGTGAAAGAAAACGGAATTAATGACGAAGCATCAATCAATGAGGAAGACACGTTGAGGAAGACCCATTTTAGTCGTTAAGTTTTTAGAAAAATAAAGAGCAACTGACCCCCAATAATTTGTGAGAGTATGTCATTTAGAAAACGAATATTATTCAACTTTTGTTAAAGAGTGCAGATGAAGTATGCAAAGCATCAACTGATCAATTGGATCAACAAACTTTATACCCAACAGAGTTTTTAAATTCACTCAATTTTTCCGGGATGTCACCCCACGAGCTGAAATTAAAAACAGGTCAACCAATAATGCTTTTGCGGAATGTTAATCCAGCACAGGGTTTATGTAATGGAACACGCCTAATCATCACTGATCTAGGCCAGTTTGTCCTACGTGCCAAGATTCTAACAGGTTCAAAGATTGGAGAAACCGTCTTAATACCAAGAATTTCACTGACAAGTACACAGACACAGTGGCCATTCGTATTGAAGCGCAGGCAGTTTCCAGTGAAACCATGTTACGCCATGACAATTAACAAGAGTCAAGGGCAGTCACTGACACATGTAGGCGTCTATCTGCCAAATCCCGTGTTCACTCATGGGCAACTCTATGTAGCAGCGTCCAGGGTTACAACCCCTAATGGTCTAAAGATACTAATGGTGGGAGATGAAGAAGGAGAATTCAAGTGTCGCACCCGTAATATTGTTTACAAAGAAGCTTTCAACAACTTATCTTAATAATTATATTTCCGTTTAAAATATTTTACACAAGTTTCTTTCCTTAACATTTACTCAAGCTCAATGATACTACATGATCAAATAAGTGGCTGAAATTTACTTTATGAGAATCTAAAAAATAACTCGCAATCGCTTAAATCTAACTTATATATTCAAAAACACTCTCTTCAATAACTTATTACCAAATTCAACCATAACTTCAGATTATAACAAAATTAATACTATAAAAAGTAAACTAACCATTCCATCAACCATTGGCTCATTGACATTACAAACAATCCCCAATCGAGCATCGCAACAATTACGCATCTCCAAACAATCATCACACCAATTCTGAATACATGATTTCAAGGTCCGACATCATCAACTTCCTAAAACAAATACTATATCAGTTAACGAAAATGAAAGCATACTAAAATTAAAGTATAATTATAGGAAATTAAAAAGATCTGGAAATGAAGATAATGAACAATAAAAAACCTTTAACCTGCAAACCAATTCCAGCTTCAAAATCCAACATTCGTTCATAAAATCAACATAAAAACCTCAAACAAAGACCTAATACTAAACTTTTATTGTTTAATATTTGATTATTTAGTATTTAATTTGATTGATTATGACCTAGATTGAAAACCCTAAAACGTATTTTCAGATCTAACTATGTGTATTTTTACGGAGTGTGTGAGAGATGTGTGTGAAATAACACAGTCAACACACATTTACTTTACCCTTTTTAATAAAAAAAAAATATATATGTAAACAACAAAAACGTTAAACACTTCAAGTCTTCAACCATAAAAAGTTTACTAATAATAACATTAAAACTGAATATACATTCAGTAAATCCATTCATAAACTTAGAACTAAATACATCATTTTCAAAGAGGATACATTAAACCATGTACACAACCCAAAACACAAAAAAACCAACCAACATAGCCTATTCTTCATCGTCTGAATCTTCGGCTTCGGCTTCATCCAACTTTTCCAAAATAACATCCTTTTCCTGCAAGCTTTCACGAGAGAGTACCAGCAGCTGAGCCAAGAGATCAAGCTTCCTCCTATCCTTGAGTTGTATTTCAGATAGGCCATCTTCACCAGTAGCACCCACCACATTGAAGCGACTGAAGGTAATAGCACTACAAGAAAAGAGAGGACGGGCGACGGTAGTTTCGGCGGGGACATATGTCCCCGCCGAAATTGGCTAAACGACAAAATAGTTGCTGACTTGGCGCAGAGTCTGGCTGACCAATTATAAAATTTTCAACGGTACTTTTGGGCGGGGACATGTCCCCGCCGAAAGTCTTTTAACATATTGGCCAAAGTTTGACCAAAATTAGAGCGCTTAATTCTTCCCGCGTTTTTTTCCCACTCAGGCTTTCAGCGGGGACATGTCCCCGCCGAAAACCAAAATGTATACCGCCAAAATTTATGGTCTTTTGGCGGGGACAAGTCCCCGCCGAAAGTGCCCAACAAAATTTTCCTTTCTCCCCGCCAATTTTTTACTTATATATATCGTATAATGAAATTATCACAAAATTTATAAAGGGAGAGTCGAGGGTAGAATTGGGAATTTATAAAATACTGGGTCAATGATACAAGTAAATTTTCAAAAAAACACACACATAACAATGGATGGTTTAACGCCGGAACAGGAATGGTCAAAGGCTTTATAACACGAGCTCTTGTATAATGAAATTATACTTCATTGGGGCTGGGAAATTTTTGATGAATATGGTTCTTATGAGAACTGTGCACCGTGGCAGAGAGACAAGATTCTGGAATGGTTGAGGAGAAAGTCGTACTATAGAGAGTATTTGGAAGAGCTAGATGCTGCTGAAGCTCAACGTGCTGCTGAAGCTCAAGCCGCTGCTGTTGGAGGTGACGATGAAGCTGAAAGCACGTTGGACCTCGACACCGAATTTGCTAATCTGGAAAATAGAGTAACAAATATCGAAGCTACGTTTGCACGTATCAAGGAAATGAGAGCAAGGAAGGGAAAAGATGGTGCGAGTTCCAGCAAAGCGGGAAGTAGCCGCAAAAAAAAATAAACGGGTTGTTTCATTTGATCTGTTTCGTTTGGTTGTCGAGTTGTTTAGTTTGAGTTGTTTCGTTTGTTTGTCGAGTTTTTCGTTTGAGAACTCTTGCGTGTTTTAAATAAAATGTTTGCCTTCGTGTTTGTTAATTGTGATATTGTTTCTTCAAATGAGGTCATAAAACCCAAACACCCTTTTGGTGCAGGAAATAAGCAATCCCAAACACCCCTGTTTGGATAGCATAAACCAAACGGCCCTGTTTGGACAACATAAACCAAACGGCCCCTTTATGGTTGAATCTTGATGGACACTTAAATTTTCACAGCAACAACAACATCATCAGAAGTAATTTTATTAAACAGCATAAACCAAACGGCCATGTTTGGACAACAACATTTTATTAAACAACCAACAACAACAACAACAACAACATAAACCAAACGTCCCTGTTTGGAGAACAACATTACATATGAAGATTGTCCATGTCACCCAACAGCTCACGGAGTATTGCAGCCGACTGACATGCGTGGTCGGGGTCGTCGTGATTCGTTGCCATTTCAAGTCTTGCCTCCAGTACCCTTACTCTTGTCTCAAGCACCTGCTTTTGTGCCTCCAGCATGTTTATCCTAAGATCTTTTTCATTACAGTTTGAGCACCTTGTTGGTGCAGATCCAGAACCGTGAGATGTTGAAGCAGACGAGGTTACTCGTAACTGCTCATCAAAATCACTCTTCCACATAAAGTAACCACATCCATGATCTTTTTGTCTTGGCTGCCACATAAATAATGTAATTATAGGATTTTTTGTATATTTACATAAATAAGAAATGTATAATTGTTCACCTTCGAAAGAGGACATGCATAATATTCCCATCCAAATGTATCTGGTTGATGTGATGTTCTTTTTTTTATATTTCCTGCTCCACAATTACACATAAAAGGATTATATCGATCCATCTCTGATTTTGCAATTGGTGTGAAGATAAGAGGTTTGGTGTTATCGGGTGGTGATGGGGAATGAAGGAGGTGATGTTGTTGCAGTTGTGGATTTAATTTGGTAGTGATGTGGGATGAGAGAGTGAGAGAATATAAAGAGGATTTTGGTAGTTGTGGATTTTGTTGCAGTTGTGGATAAGATATTTTTGATATTAAAGAGGATAAGGTATATCATTTATTGGCGGGGACATGTCCCCGCCAAAAGAATTTACCAAAACGGTAAATTACATTTATTGGCAACTCGTGTGTAACCATAACATCTCGCCTCGTTCGTTAAACAACACGTGTATAACCATAACATCTCGGCTCGTTCGTTAAACAACTCGTGTATAACCATAACATCTCGGCTCGTTCGTTAAACATCTCATGTATAACCATAACATCTCGTCTCGTTCGTTAAACAACTCGTGTATAACCATAACATCTCGCCTCGTTCGTTAAACAACTCGTGTATAACCATAACATCTCGGCTCGTTCGTTAAACAACTCGTGTATAACCATAACATCTCGGCTCGTTCGTTAAACATCTCATGTATAACCATAACATCTCGTCTCGTTCGTTAAACAACTCGTGTATAACCATAACATCTCGTCTCGTTCGTTAAACAACTCGTGTATAACCATAACATCTCGCCTCGTTCGTTAAACAACTCGTGTATAACCATAACATCTCGCCTCGTTCGTTAAACAACTCGTGTATAACCATAACATCTCGCCTCGTTCGTTAAACAACACGTGTATAACCATAACATCTCGTCTCGTTCGTTAAACAACTCGTGTATAACCATAACATCTCGGCTCGTTCGTTAAACATCTCATGTATAACCATAACATCTCGTCTCGTTCGTTAAACAACTCGTGTATAACCATAACATCTCGTCTCGTTCGTTAAACAACTCGTGTATAACCATAACATCTCGCCTCGTTCGTTAAACAACTCGTGTATAACCATAACATCTCGCCTCGTTCGTTAAACAACTCGTGTATAACCATAACATCTCGCCTCGTTCGTTAAACAACACGTGTATAACCATAACATCTCGGCTCGTTCGTTAAACAACTCGTGTATAACCATAACATCTCGGCTCGTTCGTTAAACATCTCATGTATAACCATAACATCTCGTCTCGTTCGTTAAACAACTCGTGTATAACCATAACATCTCGTCTCGTTCGTTAAACAACTCGTGTATAACCATAACATCTCGCCTCGTTCGTTAAACAACTCGTGTATAACCATAACATCTCGGCTCGTTCGTTAAACATCTCATGTATAACCATAACATCTCGTCTCGTTCGTTAAACAACTCGTGTATAACCATAACATCTCGCCTCGTTCGTTAAACAACTCGTGTATAACCATAACATCTCGGCTCGTTCGTTAAACAACTCGTGTATAACCATAACATCTCGTCTCGTTCATTAAACAACTCGTGTATAACCATAACATCTCGCCTCGTTCGTTAAACAACTCGTGTATAACCATAACATCTCGCCTCGTTCGTTAAACAACACGTGTATAACCATAACATCTCGGCTCGTTCGTTAAACAACTCGTGTATAACCATAACATCTCGGCTCGTTCGTTAAACATCTCGTGTATTAGGTAAAAGTGATGTAAATAATTTTAAAAAGTTTTAAATTAATAAAATAGCATTTAGAAATTTTTTAGTTAAATTTAAAAGAATTAATATTTATTTTAAAAGTTTTAAATTAACTAAAGATAATTTACAAAACACTTTCAGCGGGGACATGTCCCCGCAGAAAGGTTCACCCAAAAAAATCAAGTTTCCCTCGTAGCATTTACTTTATCCCGCCAAAGGGTTCGGCGAATTTTTTTTACTTTCAGCGGGGACTTGTCCCCGCAAAAAAGTGTGATTAAAATATGCATTTATATTCTGCGGGGACATGTCCCCGCAGAAAGTAATTCCTAAAACTTACCCATATTAGTTATCACAGATCAAACACTTAGAAAAAAAAAAAAAAAACAAAAAAACACTCATCTGCTTCTGCTTGCTAGATCTGCTTCCACAACACAACACCACGATCTCCACCACCACAGCACCATCTCTACCAGCACCACCACAACACCACCATCTCCACCACCACCACCACAACACCACCATCTCCACCACCACCCACACTCGCACCACTGTGCACATCTTTCCTCCCCCTCCTCTCCCGTTTAATTCTTTCCTCACCCTCCTCTCCCATTTAATTCTTTCCCCCTCCTCTACCGTTTAATTCTTTTCTCCTCCTCTTTCCGTTTAATTTCTTCCCGTATAATTCTGTGGTGAGTTATTTGTTTTTAATTTTTGTTCTTCTCGGCTTTAATTCGTTATTTGTTTTTAATTTTTGTTAATTTCTTGATTTTTTTAATTTTTTTTGTGTTTATGTCTTACCGGAAGCCGAGAAACAAAAAGCCGAGACCACAAGGTATATATGTGTTTATGTTTGGCCGGCTTAGTTTATCAGTTATTTGTTTTTAAGTTTTGTTAATTTCTTGATTTTTTAATTTTTTTTTTGTGTGTTTATGTGTTACCGAAGCCGAGAACCAAAAAGCCGAGAACCAAGAAGCCGAGACCCGAAGCCGAGAACCAAATTCCGAGACCACAACCAGGTTTTCTTTATATTAATTTGTGTTTATGTATAATTTTAGCTTATCAGTTAGTATATCAGTTATAGGGTTGTTGTGTAAAAGAGCGTAAGTAGTTATAGCAGCAGTAGTTATGACACGAATGTGGGTGATTTTTTGATATCGGTAATTTGATAAGTGTGGTTATAGCAGCAGTTAGTATATCAGTTATAGCAGCAATGAGAAGAGTTCAGCAGTTCTCAGTTAATGTTTAGTATGAGCTTGCAATGAGAAGAGTTCAGCAGTCACTTAGTAAAATTTTCCACTAGATCACTATTTTTGTGGCATACCTTGTGATTATATCTGTTAACTTGAGGATCATTAGAACTGCATCAAGTAAAAAACCGATAACACAAACTTACTAATGCAATTATGAACCAAGATCAGTCGGTTCCTTCTTAACCAAAACAATTTTTCGTATCTTGTAAGTTGGTCCTGAGAATATACACGAAAGGCTTTGTGGCTCAGCGATATTTTGTACAATCTCTTTTCCCACCACTCAACTCCACATCCTCTATTCTTTCACTTCATATCATACAATTTAGATAAAACTCAGATTACTTGTATTCACTTATATAATGAGTTTGAAAATGATTGGTATGCGTTTGTGAATATATGAAAATGATTGTGCGAATATGTTATGTTCTTATAATTTTTTTATCTAATTGTGTTAGACTATTATACATGATTTTAGGAATTTAGTGATTAATTTCGGAAAGTCCCCGTCCGAAGTTAATCATCCCATAGAAAACCCGTCCGAAATTAATTTATTAGAAATTAATTTCGGAAAGTCCCCTGTTTGGGACTGCTTTTTGAATGTTTTGTCTCATTTAGGATATGAATGCGTATAATTGATTTACTATTTGTGAAAATTTCGACAGTGTTTCCCCTTTACTCCTACGAATATGTCTTTAATGCACATATTTGGGGAGTTGAGGGGAAATGCTGCAGAAATTTTCTCAAATAGTAAATTCAGTTATACGCATTCATATATGAGACGAAACATTCAAAGAGTGGGTTAGGATTGCCTTCCATAGTTGGATTAGGTGAACAAAATGCACAACTCGTGATTCCACCTTTATGTATTTATGGGTAGATTTTTTTGAAAATGTTTAATTCTAAATAATTATTTATTGCATCATTAAAACGCAGTTATGCCAATTGATAAGAGTTGGGTCTCTCAACCTCGTGCTAGCCTCGAATTTCTAAAAGGTCTTAGAGCTTTTTGCGAGTATTGCAAGTCCTTTGTGAATATTGATGGGAATGTTAAATGTCCATGTAATTATTGTCGTAACTCTCGTTGGGTAAAACACGAAGATTTGTTTGATCACATACTCTCATACGGTTGGGACCAAAATTATACGAAATGGTATAATCACGGTGAACCGGATGAGCAGACAGTAGTACCCAACACGAATCAACATGGGAGTGATATGGCTGAGTTCCTTCATGATATTTGTCCGAATAACAAACAAAATGAGCAAACTGAAGGAAATATTGGCGAGACAAGCAACGAGCCAACTCCCCAACGTAACGATTTTGAAGACTTACTCGCCAATGCCAACGAGCCACTATACCCGAGCTGTAATTGGATGTCTTCATTGGACTTTATGGCAAAGTTTACGAACATCAAGGTCAAAGGTAAAATGAGTGACACCACATTTAACGAAACCCTAAAATTTCTCAAAGAATGTTTCCCACCCGCTCTAGGATACAAAATCCCATCGTCATACTATGACATAAAGAAAACATATAAAACATCGGGTTAGGATACGAATCCATACATGCTTGTGTAAATGACTGTTTTTTATATCGGGGGGAGGGTAATGAAGATTTGCAGAATTGTCCCATCTGCGATGCTAGTAGATGGAAAGACAAGAACACACTGGGGAAGAAAGTTCCTAACAAGGTGTTGCGTTATTTTCCTATCATTCCTAGACTACAACGTTTGTACAAGTCTAAACACACTGCAAAACATATGACTTGGCATGCTTCTGGGCAGTCTACGGAGGACGGTAAGATGCAACACCCGGTTGATGGTCAATTATGGAAGAAATTTGACATGAAGTATTCTAAAGAATTTTCCTATGAAAAAAGAAACGTCCGATTAGGGTTGGCTGCTGATGGTTTCAATCCGTACGGCAACCTTAGTCAGTCTTACAGCATGTGGCTGGTCATATTAACAACATACAATACGCCTCCCTGGATATGTATGAGAGAGACTTCTCTTATGTTGACGTTGTTAATTCCGGGCCCTAAATCACCCGGGAAGGACATAGATATTTACTTGAGGCCTTTGATTGAAGACCTAAAGATTCTATGGAAAGATGGAGTCATGACTAGGGATGCTGCCACTGGCACTGAATTCTGTATGAGAGCAGCGCTTTTATGGACTATCAATGACTTTCCCGCTCGAAGTAGTTTGTCTGGGTGGAGTGGGCAAGGTTACAAGGCATGTCCGACATGTAATATAGACACTCCATCTGTTCGCGTGTTAGGCAAAACCGCTTATGTTGGTCACAGAAGATTCTTAAAAACGACCAATAAATGGCGGAAAAATAGACGGGCATTCTATACTCAGGTCGATGATACACAACCTCCTAGAAAATTTACCAGTGATGTCATCTTGAATCAACTTAGGAGATTGCCTAAACGTATCCCGGGGAAACATCCAAGTTTTGGGGGTGCGAAGAAAAAACGTGATCCTGATCGCGAATTGAATTGGACCAAAGTATCCATTTTCTACGAGCTAAAGTATTGGTCTTTTCTTACACTAAAACACAATTTAGATGTCATGCATATCGAAAAAAATGTGTGTGAGAGTGTGTTGGGTACTTTGTTAATGAATGACAAATCAAAAGACACCAACAAGGCAAGACAAGACTTACAAAATTTGCAAATTCGTGAAGAGTTGTGGCTCGTCGACAAAAGAAACGGGAAGTGCTCTAAGCCTCATCCCACGTACTCTTTCACAGCTGAAGAAAGAAAACAATTTTGTCAATTCATCAAAGGTACGCGTTTTATTTCAAAATTTATTTGTTCCAATTCTATTCGCGTATCCATTTCGACGACTTACTCTAATATCATTATTTTTTTGTCAATTCATCAAAGGTGTGAAACTACCTGATGGGTTCGGATCTAACTTCAAGCATAAAGTGACCGACAATGATAGCAACATAACAGGCTTGAAGGCTCATGACTGTCACATAATGATGCAGCGGTTGCTTCCTGTTGGACTTCAAAATTACTTGAAGGACCAAAACACCGCAACACCAATAATCGAGCTTTGTTCATTCTTCAAACAAATATGCGCTTGAACTTTGATGGTGGATGACATGTTGAAAGCTAAAGAACAACTCATCAGTATTTTGTGCAGTTTCGAGCAAATTTATCCTCCTGCTTTTTTTGACATAATGATTCACTTGGTTATTCATCTACCCGAAGAGGCTATTGAAGGCGGGCCTGTTTACATGAGGTGGATGTATCCATTTGAAAGATACATGAAAAAGCTCAAGAATTATTTCAGAAATAAAGCTAAGCCCGAAGGTTCAATAGCGGAGGGTTATATTGCTGATGAAGCATTAACTTTCTGTTCGCATTATTTTCGGGGTGTTGAGACGAGATTTAATCGTCCTGACTGGAATGAGGACGGTCCAAGCCCAACAAGTCAATTTCAGGTGTTTCGATCAATCTGTAAACTGAATGGCAAGAAATCATTGATCCGGGTTCAACCAGACACAATGAAGAAAGTAGTATGGTATGTACTACACAACAGTCATGAAATCGACCCGTACGTGAACGAGTACGAGAGGTACGCGTTTTATTTCAAAATGTGTTTTACGTAAGTTATTATTCGACGACTTATTCTAATATCATGAACATTTACAGGGCATTTCCTGGCAATGATATACAAGAAGGATTTCCTCGCTGGTTTGGGAGCAAGGTAGACTTATTGTATGTATTACCCTGTAAAAATAACGACTATTAGTCATCTATATCTATTCTTAACTTTTTCATAGATTCGTGAATTAAAAGTAAAGAATGACCCAAGTTGTACTTCCGAGTTATTTGCTTTGGCTTGTGGACCAACATCGACTGCAGTCTCAGTCGACTCTTGCGTAGTCAACGGTGTGAAGTTTATCGTACACGACCGTGATTTACGTCGTTCAACTCAAAACAGCGGAATTTCAACTCCTAATCCTAGCGGAGGAATGTATTATGGCCAGCTTGAAGAAATTCTCGAGTTTTTGTATATTCCGTTCAAGGTTGTGCTGTTCAAAGTCAAATGGTTCGACACTAATAACGAGGGTCGCATAAACCGTTGTACATATAGAAATAACATTACACAAATTATGACAGACCGTGCATCGTTTCAAAATGAACCATACATTCTTGCAACACAAGCAACACAAGTCTTTTACCTTGATTTCCCGGGTAAACGTGGTAGTTGGAAGGCCGTCCAAGATTCTTATCATCGAAAGATTTGGAACCCGGATATCATCGTGGTAGAAGACAATCAAGATGTTGTACATGACAACAACTCATCACATGTCACACTCTCTGCTGAGTTGGAAAGGTTGAATTATAGCACCATAGATATAGATGTCCAGCCAGCGGAAGTTGAGGCACCACCACCACCAATTATCACTGATGTCGACGACGACGATGATATTGATTATGATGACCACATTCCTCATGATCTAGCATCTGATCATGAAGACCACGTCGATGGTGAAGATGAAGCTGGCACTAATAATGATGATTTTTATCTTAGTGATGTAGGAGATTGATCTCAAATTGTAATTTGTTAAACGACACTTATTTGAATGAAATTGTTATCGAGTTGTTAAATGTGTTTATTTATTTATTTAATTATTTATTATTATCTTTTTTGGTATATATTGTTATTTATTTGAATGTGTGTATATATATGCATATATGTGTTTCTTCACTAATTTCTATGTTCTTGTACAGATGGCGGATGTCATAGCTATGAGTCATGGTGGTGATGGAGGTCACGAGCCACCCCGCCCTCCCAGGAGGATAGGCAGCAACTGCGAGCGTAAGAATTTCTCCATTATTTTAATTAAACTTGATCATTATTTGAAATTGCTAACTTGTTATTTTATGTCACCATCACTTTAATTTGATTACTTGCAGGCTCTAATTCAAGAGCTCCCAGGCCTACGAAGCCTGGGTCGAAAATAGGGAAAGGCGGGAAGGTGGTTCGCGGCCCCAACAAGAACACAGCCTTACACTCCATGAGGGAGAACACAGGGCGCCCGGTCTCGATCAGATTCAGAAGGAACGCCAAAGGTATGTGGCAGCATGTAGGCCTTCACGCTTCATGGTTCTCGAACTTTGTGGGGGACTTGATACGGGAAACCGTTCCACTGTATCACAATTCGTGGGATAAAGTTCCAGAGGAGCAGAAGGTACACGTGGATAACCGGCTCAACGCAAGTTTTTTTTTTTTTTTTTTTTAATTATTGTGTTTATTTATTTTAAATGTGTTTATTTATTTAAATTTGTCTCTTTATTTAAGTTTGTATATTTATTTTAATTATATTATATTGCAACATTTCTTTGATCTCGCCCCCCACCTTGCCGGTCCAAGTGGAGTCGAGATTGCCGCTAGTATCGAAGCTTACCTGAAAAAGATATACAATGACAACAAGTACAAGCACAAGAAGAAAAATTTTACACTGGCAGGTGGGGTCGAGAAACTGGGCGATATCAAGACAAAGCGTCCCGAGAACATGCCGGTAGACGAATGGGAGAGGCAGGTAAATTTCTGGATCGACACATACTTTAATTTGTTGTTATTATTATTATTATTATTATTATTATTATTATTATTATTATTATTAATTATTATTATTATTATTATTATTATTATTATTATTATTATTATTATTATTATTATTATTATTATTATTATTATTATTATTATTATTATTATTATTATTATTATTATTATTATTATAATAATAATAATAATAATAATAATAATAATAATAATAATAATAATAATAATAATAATAATAATATATAATTTATATAATAGTTTTTATTATTTATAATAAGCAGATTGATCACTGGAGCGACCCTAAGAAGTTGAAGATAGGGGAGATCAACAGCCAAAACAGGAGCAAAATGAAGACTGCCACCCGTCATGGATCACATTCCCTGGCTGTCATAGCTGATAACTTTGTAAGACACTTTTTAATCATTTTATTTATATATATAGTGTTGGGTGAGTATTGATTGATTTTATTTATAAACAGTTGAGCTCCCCCGACCCCGACACCCAGGATACTCGAGATCATATCGACTTGTACAGACATACCCATACCAGAGGGGAGGTCTGGGAGTCTGAGGAGGCCGAATCTAGATACGTAAGTATAATTTATTTCCAAAAACTCACCAACATTAATGCAATATAATAAATCACGACTTATATATTACTTTTTTTTTTTTTTTTTTGTAACTAAACAGAATGAGATGATTCGGCTGCGGTCAGAGAGCACCTCCTCTGGGACGCGTATGTCGGATACGGAGATCCTGCGCCAGGTGATCGGTGGCAAGCAGAGGGGGCATATTCCTGGCATAGGTCCAGTTTTACCCGGAGGTGGTCACAGGACGACTCTTAGCTCCTCACGAGCTCGTGAGGAAGCCTCCTCGTCCTCACTGCGCGAGATCGTGGCGCAGCAGGGGAACGCGCTGGCGCAGCAGGGGAACACGCTGCAGATGATTCTGGATTGGGCGAGGAGACAGCCGGGCTTTCCTGGGGAGCTAGCAGCGGGATTTCCGGGGACATCAGGATCCCAGAATGCATCGCCGGGTGAGTCTAGACCTGCAGGGGAGGGTAGTCAGGGAGCTGGGGGTAGTGGGGGTAATGGGGATGGTGGGGAGAATGGGGATTAGTTTATGGGTCGGATGAGACACTTTATATTTGTTTTGGTTTATTGGACATAGTTGTGTATATTTAGATGGATTATTATGTGTTAGGATTCCCAACTAACTTGTTCCTCGCTAGCTTATGTATAGTTTTGTAGAATATCATGTGGATCACGGTTTTTGAACCGTTTTTGGCGAATTTGGATCCATATGATTATGTTTAGCGAATTTGGATTGTTTAGCGAAGTTGGATTAATATTATTTTTAGCGAATTATGTTTGAATTTGGTGTTGTTGTATTTAGCGAATTTGGTTTTAATTTGGTGTTGTTGGCGAGTTTGTTGTTTTGGCGAACTTGGTGAAATGGGTAACAGCAGGATTGTGTAATATATGCTGCATTGGAGAGGTTTTTTCTGCACCCATTGCGGAAAAAACCTGGAATTACCCATTTTGCAGCAATTTGCTGCAAAATGGGTCAGACACTTTTGGCGGGGACATGTCCCCGCCAAAAGTAAAAAAGTTTATATTAAAATTGTTTTCAGCGGGGACATCTCCCCGCCAAAAGTAAAAAAGATTTATATTGAAATGGTTTTCAGCGGGGACATGTTCCCGCAAAAAGTAAAAAGGATTTATATTGAAATGGTTTTCAGCGGGGACATGTCCCCGCGAAAAGTCTATAATTAAATTAATTAATCAGTTGATTAATTAACTTTTTATTTAATTATATAGCCTTTGGCGGGGACATGTCCCCGCCGAAAAGTATTGACACGCTGGACACCCTTTGACCACCCAGAAACCAGTGGGACCCACGTGTCGCCGCGGAAAGTGTGTAAAAGTCACCGCGGAATGTATCAGCGACGGTCCAGCCGCGACGGCGTTCCGGCGGGGACATGTCCCCGCCAAAAGGGTACTGGCGGGGACATGTCCCCGCCGAAAGGTAAAAAAAGTCCCAGCCGAAAGTGTCGAATGTTAGCCACCTCATGCAAAGTTTGTTCCTTCTTTTGAATGACAGCCCTCAGCTGGCTAGCTTCCTCCCCCATACGCCTAATGAAACTTTCCTCCTCAGCTTTATCGTGAATTACCAAAAGCCTGAAAGCATCAACAATTTTACCGGATTCAGTAGCAGCTTTCATTTCATCAAGGTTCGGAGTGGCAGACATTTTTAGATTAGGGTTAGTGTTGTTATTGGTAAAGTTAGATAATGGTTAATCGGAATATATAAAGAAAACAAGTGGTTAAGATAATTAAGATACATGTGGTTGCAATAATTAAACATAGTGAATTACAATTTGCAAAAACAACAACAGGAAGAAACTCAAGAGGCATTAGAACATTTAATTTGGGTGCTAATGCAGCCTTTGCATCTTCTTCCATGCAGAAATGGAGAAGTCAAAATTAAGGAAGATTTCCAACATTGCAACATAAACCCCTCATTTATACATTGGATATAAAACAATCCCTCTATGTACAATACATTACCATTAACATCCTAAACTTCAAAAAAATATTTATAACTTGCAAAATAAACACAAGCCATCACAACTTAATAACCAAAAATCAATTTATAAAATACAACACCACAAAACCATAACATTATCAAACATTTTACAATTTTAATACAAGAAAGTCAAAACGTTTCATACGACGTACTAAACAATATAAATTTTACATTCTACAATGCAGAGAAACAATCAGCGACAGCCCGTGCGTAGCACGGGTTCTGAATGCCTCGTACTTCATAATCTTATTTATAAATATGTTACATGTTTGTTCCTTCACCTATGTGGGACAAAGTCAAAATCCAACACTCATTAGGTGTTGTTTGTTTTTTAAGAAGTTTTATGTCTGAATGTGAATACCAAGTCTGAATATTAAAAGTGGTTCAAAAATCTGAATCTGAATTATTTAGACTGTTTGTTTTATAAAATGTCTGAATAAATAAAAAACAATCCTTTCGCTATAAAACAAACCGTAACCGATAGTCGCCGATTCCTAACTTGAATTCCTAACACGTCATATTTTATATAAGTTTAACATATTTCTTTCCTTTTTAAACATAAAACACAAAATAGAA
This sequence comes from Artemisia tridentata subsp. tridentata, assembly GCA_021014915.2. Classification (NCBI taxonomy): domain Eukaryota; kingdom Viridiplantae; phylum Streptophyta; class Magnoliopsida; order Asterales; family Asteraceae; genus Artemisia; species Artemisia tridentata. Next base: position 38,012,630 of record CP139507.1, on the reverse strand, counting down.
TTAAACTACAATTAAAACACAATTAAAAAAAGTTCGATCATTTAAAATAGTTTGAAAAAGCATTTGACCAAAAAAAAAAAAAAAAAAAAACTCTGTTACATGCTTATAAAAATGAATCAAATGAGAAAATGCCAAAAGTTCTTTATAGATCCAATTTTTACCATAGAACCCATCAAGCAATCTTAGTCACTCATTTTTTTTTTATCAAAATAAAAAAAATAAACTTTCACCCTTTTTTTAAAACTTAAATATCTCGCAAACCGTAAATCGTCAAGCTACAAAAAAAAATACCATCGCGACGAGAATTAAATTATCTTTCTATAGACATGCATTGTTATATACTTTCGACGAACTTTTTTTTTTGATAAACTTTTTTTTTTCAAAATTTCCGCCCAAAAAAATCATATATGATTCGTTAAAATCAAATCATATATGATTCTTACGAATCATATATGATTTTTAAAAATCATATATGATTTTTTTAGCGAATAATTTTTGGAAATTTAAAAAAAAAAGTTCGTCGAAAAAAAAATTCGTCGAAAGTATATAACAATGCATATCTATAGAAAGATGATTTAATTCTCGTCGCGATGGTATTTTTTTTTTTTTTGTAGCTTGAAGATTTACCGTTTGCAAGATATTTTGTTTTAAAAAAAATGTGGAAAATAAAAATGGGTAACTATGATTGGTTCATTGGTTCTATGGCAAATATGAGATCTATATTGATCTCATCTCATGAGAAAATAGAGGTGGGGTTCTCTCATTGACCAATAAATATATGGTTTTAACTTTTTAATAGAACAACTGACATATAAGGGAAAACTTATTGATTGAATTTGTCGAATAGAGATGGATCAGCGGATTGAGAAGTGGGTAGCACCTCAAAGAGAATTAATAAAAGTTGCAAAAAGGAGATGGGGGCAAATTGAGGAGCGACCTTGTTTTTTAATGTTTACTGGGCTTTCAGACACAATTAGATATTATTTAACGTCTTATTGAAAAAGAGGTTTTTCAGACTTTCTAACATCTCTGAACACCAAAATGTTTGACCGAATCAGATATAAGAGGTCATTCAGATGTATTTTAGAAAAACAAACACCCTCTTAGTCACAAAAAATCAAAAATACTTGGCTACACTCCTTTGTGTTTGACGATTAGCATTTTGAAACTTTTTGTAATAAGTGTTTAACTTTTTTCTAAATATAATACTGATTACTTTTATGACATGCACATCATGTGTATTTATTTATTTTTTTGGTAAATTTATCATATGTGTCATTATTATGATTATCCAAAAGAATATACCAGTTAACTTGCTTGTCATTATGGGATGTTTGGGTAAAGTTTATATTTATATCTGAAGCCAATTCCTTCACAAATAGCATCTATTAAAAGCCAATAATATGTGAAAGCAATAGTTTTGGGTTGAACAGGTGTAATGAATGGTACTAGTATTATTGCATCCACTTTTAATACTTATACTTTTTGTTGACTTGTGGTTGTGTCTCTTAAATTTATTTTGACCAGATTACAACGTAAAATCAAACTAAATATGATACAATAATATGATACATTTCGGTGGTTGCGATTGGCTAGAAAGTTATTAAATTTTAAAAAGCCTAATTGGCTAGAAAGTTATTAAATTTTAAAAAGTCTAAAAAGTGTTTTCCATCGTTAGATCTTCATAGATTCAATCCAACCCCACATACTTGTTTCTTCCATTTAACTATGGGTATTTTTGTAAAATTAAGATTATATTTTATTTCACCCTCAAATTTCAAACGCAAATAACTTTCAAACCATAAACTTTTACAAAAGATGGATTTCACCATAATTTTTAAAATTTAATCATCTTTAATTTGGTATGCATTTTGATATATGAATTGCAACTTTTTTTTTTCAACTTTTTAAGTGGGTGTTGATTTTCTTGAAATTTTTGGTATTTTCGGCTCTAATTTTGTCTAGTTTAAAAGCCGAATTTTGCAAAACTTAAAACACGAAAGTTGTAGATTTTTTGCCATTCTTTACCCAGAAATTTGAGTCACTCAAATCCGATATGATATGAGTGAGATATCGGACGTTAAAGATGACGTCTTAGTCATATTTAGTGCATACAAAGTGTTTGATAAAATGCCTAAAAGACATTTTTTTTTCTTATAAAAGTACATTTAAATGCACTAATTGGTGTACTACAATACATCTTTAGTACTAACAGGTTTTGGAACATTTATATAATACTCAACGGATCTGAATATTTTACGCAAGATCATATCACTTCTGTCACCAGTGGCTTGAACAACTGATGGAGGTGGTAATGATTCCTTTAACCAATGGCTAAGCAAGTATGCCTTTAGAAACTTTTTAACCTTTGACAACCGAAGCACATAGAAGATATGACGGCATAACAGTCCATATGACTCAAAACGTTACGTACAGTCATAAAACTCTTCAGCTAGCTTACACAAGACCTGGAAAAAAATTAGTACGTATAAGATACGTTCATCAAAATGAAAAAAAGAATTCCAACAGATCAACAATGTTCATCAGTTCAACAGTTGTTCATTAGATACACTGATTAAAAAAAAAAAAAAAACATTTTTAATCATATACAATAAAAAGGTCATCTCTTTTTCATTGATTACAAAAAACCGATGAACAAAAACTAATTAACAAATCTGATGAACAGACTAAAAAAGCTGTTAGAACAAATTGAAAAAGTTGTTACCTCGTAGAAAACTGATGAACCTAACATAAAAATAAGCAGATAACAAAAAAAGCATAAACTGATGAACCTAACATAAGAATAAGCAGATAACAGAAAATGTACTAACTGATGAACTAATATAACATAATAGCTAATATAACAAAAAATGTACTTAGTTAAGTATTATCAGCAACTAAGCCTTTATCTATCTAAGAGTTATAAAAAAATCAAAAAAACATGAAAGAGTAACTAAGTAACAACACAAGCATTCTTATTAGCCATCTTCGCCTTCTTAGCAGCTAACTTCGCCATTTGCTTACTCTCCTTTATAGCAGCCTTATTGCTAGCCTTCTTAGCAGCAATCTCAACTCTAATAGCATTGCACTTCGCTTGATTATGATACTTCATGCTACATTTGCAGAATCTATAGTTCTTCCTACGCTTCCCACTTGGATTAATTGAACGCTCAACACTACTCTTAATCCTTTTTCGCCAACCTTTAGTACTAACCTATTTTGGACCAAAAAAACAGGACAATAACAATTAGATGATCAAAAAAACATAACACATGACAATAACTGATGAACCAAAAACATAACACAAGACAATAACTGATGAGCCAAAAACAACTAATGTTCATCAACTAAAAAAGCATAAACTAACTGATGAACCTATAACCTATGATAACACAAATAAACTAATTGATGAACCTATGATAACATAATAGCTAAAATAAACAATCTGATGAACCTATGATGACATAATAGCTAAAAGTCAATAACTGATGAACCACAAAAAAAAAAAAAAAAAAAAAAAAAAAAAAAAAAAAAAAAAAAAAAAACTAATGTTCATCAACTAAAAAAAACATAAGCTAACTGATGAACCTATGATAACACAAATAAACTAACTGATGAACCTACGATAACATTACTTATGAACAAAAAAATAACAAAAAAAGCATTAACATGAATATCTGGAAAAAAAATTAATACTAACCTGTTTTGGAACATTTACCTATGATGAACCTATAACCTACAACACAAATAAACTAAAAAAGCATAAACTAACCGATGAACCAAAAAAAGCATAAGGTAACTGATGAACCTATGATAACATAATAGTTAAAAGTCAATAACTGATGAACAAAAAAAAACTAATGTTCATCAACTAAAAAAACATAAGTTAACGGATGAACTTATGATAACATAACCTATGAACAAAAAAAATATAACAAAAAAAAGCATTAAATGATGAACATCTAAAAAACTAATGTTCATAGATATTCATCAGTATAATTTCCATTCACTTTATTAGTTTAACTGATGACATTAAATAAACACCAAAACCTGACATAATCATGAAATTACTACTAAAATGTGCATCAAACATAAAAATTATAAAAATAAAATAGAAATTATCAATAATACCTTGATTAAACACCTGCAGATCATCAATCGCCATTAAAACCAGATTTCTATCACATTTATGACCTGAATCTGGTTGAAGCATTTCGTCGAGCACTTGGTGTGCATCATTATATCTATCACATTTCAACAACAGATCTTCTATGTTTACCCGATTATTATGAAGTCGAAAAGTACAAAAAAGAGTTTTATTAGTTGGTACGTGATGGTGACGGCGTGAAGACGGTGGTGCTGACGGCGTGAAGACGGTGATGGTGATGGAGACGGTGATGGTGATGAAGACGGTGATGTGTTAGATCTGATGATGATGATGGTATGTAAGGGGATGAGGAGATTGGGAAATCAAAGAAAGAATAAAAATGGAAAGAGAGAACTGAGAAGGGAAAAAAAAATGGTAAGAAAGAGTATATAGCAGGAGGACTCAAAATTACGTAACTATCTTGGGGGAAAAAGGAGAGGGGACACGTGGCAGCACCAAATTACTTTATAGGCTTTGCAAAATTTTGGTACTTTGCAAATGATCCGGTACCATCACAGTAAAGGCCCAAACTTGTGTTGGATACATATTCTAACAAGTCTTATTGTAGGCCTAGTAAGTCCAAACTCTTATGGCCCAGTCTTAATAAAGCCCCCACAACTCCACAAGATTTTTGTAGAGAAGTGTTCCAATTGAAAAGTGTCTTCAAGTTTTTGAGTGTTTTAATTTAGCTAAAAATAGTTTGGACTTTGAATTCTATCCAAGTAAATAATGCAACATGCTAGCTAGCTACTTTTTTTAGTACTTCATTTGCATTATCTTTTTACGAACTTTGCAACATGTGAACCTTGAATGTATAGAAAATATTGATCTGATTATGAAACGTCGATTTGCCATTGAATGCAAACAATTACAAACGAGTAACAACAAATAGAATTGAGCACGACACTAAAACCATTCGACTTTACGGCTGCACAAGATATGAAGGCTACAAAGATAGAGAAAATATCAATGGTGTGCAATAGCCGAACAACTAGTCAACTACGGTGTTTCAACTTGTAGAGTGTGTTAGATTTTTTAAGCGAGATAGCGTGGTCACTTTGCAGGTGCGTTTGTTTGTAACAAAGTTCAAAAAAAGTAGTAACAAAGTTTTGAAAAAGAACATATTTGGTTACACACACGTTGAAGAGTTTGTAACCACGACATTTATTGTGTGCGCAATAAAACAATGTTCTCTAAAACCATTTCATGTTTTGTGTAACAACCGGTATGAGTATAAAGAAACTAATTTTGAGCTTAAACTACTCGGGTGGTCTAGTGTGGCAAAATGCTTGTTATCATATTCGTTAAAACGTAGAGCTATCAAGTTCAGTTTATGCTAGTTACAAACAATACTGAAATGATCACGTCGGTCTCTTGAAAAGGGAAGGCTTTACCCAGTTTATATATGTGTAACGATTGGTTCAAACTCTGCAAATTAGTTAACGTAAAGGTTAGAAACTATGATTAGTGGAAAAAACTTTGGTTATACCAAATAACATGCCATTTCCTACTCATGCAACGACATGGCATCTTACAAATTGAGCTCATGCGTAGTCTTTTAGTTACCTTTTTAGTTTTTACCATATGTTATGAAGTCGTTATTAACTTTTTACCTTTGATATTTATACAACAATAGAGGTAGGTAAAGTTTGTTTTATTGTTTGTGTATTAGTAAACGTTACAAGAGACTAACCAAGAGTCATTCATAGAAGGGGAACTAACGTCTCCCAGGTTGTTTCTTTTAAAGATCATCTTCCTCTTATTCAACAATTAACGAGAAAATGGCACATGGGATACTTCACATCCTTAATTTACGAACTTAAAAATTAAACCATAGACGAGCTAACGTATGTTCGACATGAAACCAAAACATAAGAGATGGACATGAGTTTTGGTTTTGTCCCACATTGATAAATGAGAGAAAATCTTTAAGCTTATATATATACCATGTTGCCTTTGAATTGTAATTTAGATCGAGTTTAATATCCCAAGTTTTTTTTTTTTTTTTTTTTTTTTTTTTTTTTTTTTTTTTTTTTTTTAAGTAAAATGCTTAAAGTTAGAAACGAAAAGATAGGCTCTGAGGGGTGTACTAGGGGTATCGTGTACTAAAAATGAGTACAACGCAAAGGGTGTGGGAGAATTACTTGACCAATGTAGCCAACGTAATTATAACAAAAACACAGGTGTAAAACAATGGGTTAATCCTAATGCCTCTTATCATGTAGTAAATCTAACTACAAGAATGTAGTCTCACTTGTGGCCTCGGAATGGTCCTAACGCAAGTTCTAGAATCTAAGTGCTACCGGTACACACATCATAGCATAAATGCTTTTCCTACCAATTCTAGGGGCGAACCTCACATATTTGGGGTGGAAAATTTTTTTAGTGGTACGGTTTTGTGCTAGTCATATAACTCCTATCCATGAGACGCTCATTAAGACCAAAGTTTCACTCCTATATGTTGTAAAAAAATTTAAATTTGGCACTAAAATTGCCTTAACAGGTATTTCTCTCAGTTTTATTACACATCTACCATTAAACAAACAAAAATCAAGCGTAATTGTATTCTCTAAGGTATCGTAATTTACCCCCCTTACACTTAAGATGAACATTGTCCCCAATGTTCAAATAACAAGATGTAAAAGTAAATAAGGTAAAAGAATGAAATCAAATACTCCCCTGATTCGTTCGATGAGGATAATGAGGTAACATGGTTAAATCCTCCTCCAAGAAAATGAACGTTGAAAGCTTCCCTTCCGAAATATAAATCATCTTCTTGTCCAATATAACCTGTTAAACCTGAGAAAACAAACACAAAAAAAAAACCTGCATAACATCGGCGAGATAAATCTGTATAAGGATATAATGCTTGTGGAATGATTATTTTGCAGATTCCTGGAGTTTATAAGTTAGAGATTTAATTTTTATTTTATTTATTTATTTATTTTTTTTATTCCGGAAGAAACGACAAAACTTTCAAAAATTCCAGAAAACTGCACCTGACGCCGTCAAGATGGATCCTGACGCCGTCAGAAGTGATCTGACAGATTTTCATGTTAAGTTTCCGGAAAATTTCTTGGAAAAACTTCATTCTTAATTCCTGGAAATCCTGCAAAATATCATTATGACTCGATACAAGCATTTGACTCAAACAATTACAAATATGTATGTTAATTTAATATTGTTATGATTCATGTTCATTCGTTCTAATAAACTGATTTGGATTTCCCTTACACTTATCTTTTGCAAAATACCTTTATATGTAGTTAAGACGAAGTTAAAGACAAAATAAAGCATTTTCACAAATTAGTTTTGAACATGAATTAATAACAATAAAAATTAAACATACATACGGAAGCAAATAAAAACAAACAAACAAATAAATAAACACACAAAGCTAATAAAGCTTGGGTTGCCTCCCAAGAAGCGCTTTTCTTTATTAACGAGTCTTGTAGCTAGACTCAAAGTCAGGCTTATCTAGTGTCGTTTATGCTCACATATCCGAGTGTGAGCCATCTAATTGTTGCCTCATCTTTCTTGTATTCATCATTCAGCTCCAGATATCCATGATAATATCTCTTATTTTTCTCATGTGGATATTTGAGTCCCTTTCTCTTATCACTCACACTTAACAAGTTAATAGGCATAAGTCTATTACAAGACTCAATGGAGAAGTTCTTAAACCTAGGATGTGATCGGGGCATTTGGTAAATGAAATCTTCTTCCCCATCCGAGAATGTAATTAACCCGTCCACAAGTTTTTCGTCAAGGTTGGTCAACCTTTTGAAGGGTTCCCCAAAAATGACTTGGGTTAATTTGTTATCAATAAATTCTCCTAAGTTCTCCATAACCATAAAATCCACCAAATATACAAAACTTCCTACGAATACGTGTAGTGGCTCTATCCTAGCAACAATGTTATCTCCTTGGTATTCTAGCTCATCTACCATGATTTTATTATAATTAGTGCGAGAGATAATGTTCATAGGCAAAGATGAGTTAAGATAAGCATGAAGACTATGATAACCAATCTTACATGGAAATTGCATGTTAAAGAGGCTATCCTTTTCGATCTTAGTCCTAGGGTCAACATACTTAAAGGGATCAATTTCCTCTTTTCTCCTTACCTCGTTAACTACTTCTCCATTACCAGCATCCTCATCGGAGTCTGAGTCGTAAAACGGACTAACTGCATAGTCATTCTCATGGTCAGACTCCTCCATCTCAGAATTGTTACCAAAGTGGTGGTCGGGTGAAAGGTTGTTGTTTTCTACGATGGGGGCGGGAGCAGGTAGTTGGAAGTTTGCACGACGGAAAGTACGAATAACAGGGATCAAGCGATCACTATTACTCATGAGGTAGGTGGAAGGTGTCACAAACAAAAGTACAAAGAAATAAGATAGACTAAAGAAAACCTAGAAAAATAAAATAAAAATCTCACTAGAAAGGAATCTAGTGAGTAGACCTAATAAAATAAAAATTCAACCTAAACAATAACTATTCCCCGGCAGCGGCGCCAAAAACTTGATGCGTGGTTTTGCGACCTTACAACAGGTTTTACCTCTCGAGGGATCTCAAGAGGCTTGCAATCCCCACCAGGCAGTGTACCTGACCGATGTAGTATAGTGTAGTGGCAAGTACCGGGGGATTGATCGTTCTCTAGGGGAATAGTGTCGTTAGGATTGAAAAACTACTCTAATAGGTCTAAGGGTGAGGGAAGATTCTTTTTGTATTTTTATATTTTATGGAAAGCAAGTAAAATCTCGGGTTTGAAGGAATGGGCGGAATTAGTTGCTAGTCAACTAACCCAAATAACTACAAATGCAAATAAAAGAAAATAACTGAAAATAAAAAGGTTGTGGAACTTATATGGAGAGAAATGTGTTTACTTATATTTCCTTACTCCCTAACTATCTTTTACCGGTTAATTAGTGTGTATTAATTGCGTGGATGACGGGTGTATTCCTTAATACCATTCGTGGGGTGGCGTACGTACTTCCCCAACTCTATGAACTCCTACTTCACTCCTATGTCGAGCCGGCTAAGAAGCTCCTAACATGGGATCACTAGAATTCGCTCATGCATTAAATACAACCATAATAACCTCAGTACGCATTGGTTCATGTTTCTTAAGACGTTCAAGCAAGTTACCATATAGGAGGTTAGCCAGTTTTCTTAAGCCTAACATCGATAAACAATCATCCAATACAATTAATAACACACCAACAACCAATAATCAATAGTTAGGTTTCATTAGATCTAAGCAAACACAAGATAAATCTAGCCTAACATGTTAAATAAAAGACAAGAACAAGATATAATCAAACAACACATAGACATATTGAATGATTAATTGATTACTTATCTTCAATTGAACATGGTAGATCCAAGGGTATAAAACCCTTAAAAATAGCAGAAAAATCGTATTAGGGTTTCTCCTCACAAAGTTGCACACAATGACTAAAAAACATGAGAATATATATAGAAAATAGGGGCTGACGGCGTTATGGGTCTTGGCGTCGTCACCTCGCCGTGTTTAGGGTTTCTTGATGGCCTTCTTGACGCCGTCTCCTTATAATCATAAAAAATGCTCTTTGGCGCGTCAGGGGTTGACGGCGTCAGAATGGTGCTTGACGCCGTCTCATGTACTTTTCCAGCTGATTTTGAGACTTTGTCGTATTCTTCACTTTTATGCTCCAAAAACGTCCAAAATGCATCCTTTTCCAGATTTCTTCTCCAAAGTACCTAAAATGACAAAAGGAACGATTTAGGGCAATAATTGATCAAATAAATACGAATTCGGGCTTAAATGACCCCCCAAAAGCGGTACATTTTTCGCCTCATCAATCAATGAATAACCTCTTACCATTTTGTTATTCGATCCAAGATATTAACTATAGTGAGTTAATACCACGTTCTTGTACACACGAATTAATAACAAATTAATGTGATTGCTAGATCAATAAAACACAAGAATTTTTGCTAAACAAAAATCGATCAAACCCTAAAGTTGGGGTTGGTCGATCGGTTTCAACAAAAGATAAGGAAAGAAAAACCAATTAGGGTTTGTGTGTGCACAAGAGGTAAAAACAAAAGACCATTGGTTTTGTATTTATACTAAATCTAACTTGGAGGACAAGTTGGAGTTGGATTGGGTTTCCCCTACCATACCCACGACCGGCCACACCCTAGAAGGGGGTTCCGGAATCTTCTCGACATCCAATTTACATTCTAGTCCTTCCTTTTAACACTTAACGATAGTTAGTCAATTTCCCGTTAACTACTAACGACCGTTAGTCTTTATTTGTGTTTAAATAATTAAATATATAACATTTTATATATATATATTAGTTATTGTCCATTAATTCTCTATTCGTAACGTGTGCAATCCCGTGGTCTCGAGTTTGATTCTAGACATACACTTATTAATATTTTGTCCATAAACTTAACACACTTACCAATTGTGTCACCAAGTTGCAAACGGGTTTTTTCGTACCATTGGTTACATGATGATGATTCAAGACTCCATATACCCCAACCTCCGACTACAAACTTATCACGAGAGGCATCAATGTTTTGGATCAACAACAAAAGACTTATGAGCCCCATAAAGACCATAGCTTTTGCCATTGAGAACCTGCGGCTAAACAAACTGTTTTTTGGCTTGTAGCTTGAAGCTATAGATCGTGATATATATAAAAAAGTTGATATTGGGTATAACTATTAATTTAGAATAGATATGCTATATATGCTCAATAATTTAGGATGGATTGTTTCTCAAGCTATGGATTGTAGCTAGAAGCTTTAGATCGGTATATGTTACTAGTAATATGTATAGATTAATAATAATAATAATAATAATAATAATAATAATAATAATAATAATAATAATAATAATAAATAAAAAATAAAAAAAACGTTCTATACATGGATAGTTACTTTTAATAGTTGGTACGTGTATGGTATGCTCCTTAATTTACATAATATTTAGCACGTACAATAATTAGATCGTATTATACATAATATTTAGCACGTACAATAATTAGATCGTATTATATACATGGATAGTTTTCTTTAAATTGTTTCTTCGGCCTCAAGAATGGTCTAGTGGTTCTGGATATTAGCTAATTACGACCCCTAACTTTAGTCGAGGGACCGTTAGGCCATGTCATAACATTACTGAAGGATTGAGACTTCCATGCTAACACTTGTAGCGGTTCAGTAAATGCATTCGTAGCCATGCTATCATAGTATGGTTGAGACTTGACAAAAACTCAAGACAAGCTTCGCTCTCGAGACTTATAGTTCCATCTTCCCTTATCATTCCTTGATTCTCTTGTTGAACCCGATTAATGAGTTGGACGTAATTTTCTAGTTAGGCAGCAACTTGGGCAGGATTTGCAGAGTTTTGGGCTGATAATGGGCAGTTTTATGAAACTGTATATATCTTGTTCTCTTGGACTTTTATTAGTGTTATTGGTCTTCAAATTAATTACTATATCTATACTACATATAATGCATGGAGCACTCTCTCTCCAAAATTTTCAGATTTACAAGAAATAATGCATGGTTTACAACACTTTAATGCACCCAATTTTCAGAATTACAACAAAGTAAGCATATTGTACAACAAAAATAAGCGTGATGTCATTTTAAGACCAAAATTCTATCAAACAACATTAATGCTATTAAATGGTAGTCATTAAAACACCCCCTATATAAAAAATACAAATAAGCATTGTTTACAACTATTTAGAGCACAAAGATAACTAAAAAAGTACTATCCAACACATATAATTAATACACTATTTAATTTACCCTCTCACTAAAATACACAACCATTTTACCGCAATGTACAATCAAATTAAGCTTCCAAAATATTAACCTTCCAAAACATAAATCTAAAATCCAGTAGTCAAAATGAAAAAAAATAATAATAAAAAAAATAAATAAATAAATAAGTGAAACGAGATTTATACTAAATGATTCAACAGTAAAAAATCTCTACAACTAAAGTCAACAATAATCTTACAAATCCAAAATCCATAACAGACAATCAACATTCTATGTACTGTCCACATACACCCTTAAGCCATGAAATGAAAATAAAAAAAGAACCATAGTCAACACAACACAATAACTACTTCTTATCAAACAACCGATACTTGAAAATTACAAAGAAAGAACAATCTCAGTCTTCTCTTTAATACTCATAAATTTGTTTGTTAAAACAAGAGTATAAGAGTAAACCATCATAGATCTTGAAAGTAATAAGAGGATAACAAACAAAAAACCTACCCAATACCTCTTTAATGGGATCTTGACGAACATAGTGTGCTTCGGTTACGGTTAAAATAAAGAAGGTTTATGCTGCGTTTGTGATAAGGAGATGGAAGAAATGTTATTATGATGTTGCGTTTTTGATATGTAGGAAGACGAGCTATTTAGGTGTGTGACTGCCATAGAGATATAAGGGTGGATTTATTTGATGTGTTGCGTTCGTTTGTTAAGGAGTTATAAGGTTTGAAAGATTGAATATGCGTATTATTTTGGAGAAGGAGATATTTGGTGACTGCAAGTTTTTTTTAGATGGAGAGAAGAATGGATGGGGACCTTGAATGTGCGATGTGTGTTTAGGTTTCCATAATAAAGAACTTATATTCTAAAGGGTGTAGGGTTTGTTGTGGATTTGGGTTGGACATTAGATAATAATTATGGGCTTGCTGGATTTTTTAAAGTTGGGTTGCGAATTTTTAGTTAGTATGGGCTAAATCTGAAAATTTTGTTAAATTAATTTTGAGGTTGGGCTTATCTAACTATCTTCACAATATTACCGTGTATCGTTTTTATATTTTTAAAAGTATCGCATGTGCACCCTACAATTTTTGTATGAAATAGTTTTTTATTTATTTATTTATTTAATTTATTTTTTTTTTTATTTATTTATTTATTTTTAAAATCTCTCTATTTGTAAAGTTATTGTCACAAAACAGAAAACGTTGCTCGCCAAAATTTTAATTTCAGGGTACCCGCCGCCGCATCGCGCGGGTACCCTGCTAGTATACTAATAGAGCATCAAATCCGTTGCCGCTTTTACTGCATCACCTGACGTCACTCTTATTTTCCATAAATCTTCAACAATATATCTTCTTTTTGCTCACTGATTTCCTGAAAACACTTACAGAGAACATCTCGTAATATTTACAATTATAGCCACAAATTTATTATCTGTTTCGAGCAAAATATGTATAGTTAAGCATATGTCAATCATTAGCAGAGATGAGGCCAATATTGAAGCGGTTGAGATTTTTCCTATTCATATTATTTGAGGAGGGTTAATACTTGACTCAGATGTAGGAGTCTAACCGAAGTATTTTCGTAACCGTTACCTTTTCCCAAGTTACTCTAAATATGGAGCTAATGAGATCTGAACATTAATTTTTATGTGAGCAAGTTGAGTGCTTTAGCACTTGATCATCAAATGCTTCTTTTTAATCCAATTTTCGCTTAAGAAAATTCTTTTAACCATACACATAGTATTCTACCACATTATTCAACTTCAGTGATAACACAGACTGAATCTCGGGACGAGATTCAAGATAAGGGGTAGGTACTGTAGCAACCCGTAGAATTCCCTAATCATTATTGAACGTTAATTTGGTATTAACACATCGTTACTGTTCACTTAACCATTTTCCGAGGAAAATTTGAAAATTTTGTTCAATACATTTCTATTCAAAAACGTTGATATGTAATTCACGATACTTTGGAACGAGCTCACACGAGCACCACGATAATCCATATCACAAATAAACACCAAACGGATCCTTAACTATTACTCTTGGCCTGTTACTATTCAAGCCCATATAAATTATAGCCCAAAATTTTAATTTCACTTCTATACAAATCGACTCAACCTCACTTACTTGGTCTCTTTTAATTCTAATTTTGACACATAAGCTACACATTATTATACACGACTCAAATCTTTACACTACAAAGAATCAAGATTGACAAATACCATGGTTTGGTTCGAACATTTGATTCATTTGCGAGACCTAAAGCTAGCCACTCTCGAGACATGCACAACTCAATCCGAATTTAACCAACTCGATTCAAAACCTGTTTTTACCTATGTGTTCTTCCTTGTTTTTGAACGACTGACCTCTACAACTGTTATCACACCTTCCTAATTTCTTTTGGTCACATCTATAAGTCATATGGACCTTTTAAAAATCGAATACCAATTATACGAACTTGTATATGCCACATGAACTTAAATCGAAACACAGTCACACACAATCTTCATAATATCTTCAAATGCTCAAGTTGCTATCTAAAATATTCCTCAATATCTTATCTTGTCCCCTTGTCATCTCAACTTGCCCCTAAACTAGTATATATCGACATATACATGCATGCATATTCGAACCAACACACACATATTTCATATATTCATTAACTCCCATTCACACCCACAAATTTCTAAGTCTCTTACTCATTGCCAAGACCTCCCAAGAACAGGAGTGAGTTCTAGCTCTATTCGAACCATTTCCAAATCGTTCAAGTCCCCTTTCGATTCTTTGGTGATTGTTCTAACGTGTGGAGTGCACCTTTTTCGATTTCTAAGTCATCCCAACGTGAAACACACCACCTTTAAGGTGTGGTAAGTCCATCGAAACAAGTTCTCTATATACTTATATTTTTTTTCATTCATTCTTACCTATTATATTTCATTCGATATCTATTCTAGTTCCTATGCATGTTTCTATCTTTCGTTATTTCATTTTTTGTATAGACTTGACCTCCTAATATTTGGGATGGCTAGAAATCCAGAACAATCATTATTCGACATTTATTTCCTTGTTTTAATGCTTAACGAGACACTTTTTAAACCCATAATACACATCGAACTTGTATTAAGTCATCTAATTATTTTCGGACCGTTGTTTACTTGACTAGAACTAGCTTCGTTAATCCATTTCTAGTCGAACAACCTACTGAATAAACTACATCACTCGATTCTCTTTAGGCCAAACTAATAAGTTGCATTAATAATATAGTCTAATAAGCTCTTAAAACACCTTTTCAAAACTCAAACTAACTCGCACTCGAACTGTTTTAAACTATGTACATATATCGAGTGGGCTTTATAAAAGCCCAATAAGCACTTTCGAATAAGCTGTATTATAAGCACTTTGAAAACATTTTTAGGACTATAAAATAAACCAAAGATCGGATCCAAACTCCTTTGAAACCCCTCGCATCATAAACTCTTAATAGGCTTTGATTTATCTCACTAAAAGCCCAATAATCTAAAAATAAGCACTTTTAATGAATAAGCAGTTTTTATGAAAATAAATAAGCTTTATAAGAATTTTAAAACTCTCGGAAATCATTTCTTACTATTTTTGTGATTTTTGGACTTGTTTTGCAAAACATATTTACTATTAGGGTTAAAAGTGTAACTATCGGAAAATTGTGTACTAAACTGTCAAATCAGTAACTTGAGGGTAGAAATGGATTAAACATTAACTAGAAACCATAAAATGTCACAATTGAAACTTTTAGACCTATAATGTAAATATTATTTAACCGAGGACTAACGGTGCAAATATTACACCGTTAGGGTTAAATGTGCAAATTTCCTATAACTACAAGGACCATACAATAACTTGATTTTACTTATTATCTCACTAATGTTTTATACCTTTTGTTCATAAAATCCATTTTTCGTTACGTACACTTTATTTATTTAACAAATGTTACGTTTATATTTACGTAACGTAACTTTTAACGAATAAACGTAACTTATCGTCCACCAACTTTTGAAGAGACGGTAATTACTGATTCAATAAACATAAAAACATGATAATATTATATATAATATTATTTTTGAACTTTAAACATTTTAAGCATATCATTCATTCTCATCACAATCCAGTTCGTTATCCGATATTCTTTCACAATCATTATTCTCATCAAGTCAATTTTAAACCATCGAAATCTCAGACTTCCATATTATTCAGTTCGTGTGTTGGAGCCGTTCCAGTGTTACGTTTAACATAACATTACCTTGACTTTTACAGCTAAGGTGAGTCATAGCCCCACTCTTACTCTTTTATATTTATTTTAAATTACTTTGGGAGATTCATGCTTAAATTACTTTACTCGTTTATCAAATACATTTTGCATTGGTATGCAAGTTCTCTAATTCATTTTGCATTGTGATGCAAATACTCAAACATTTATGATACGCTATGCTTTTATACTTTCTGGACATGATGTGTAGTTTTATTACGATATATGCCTTAATGTGTCAAACTATTCATATTCATAGCAACCGTTTAACTTCTTTGCGAAGAAGCCGTTGGAGAGGTATTGATAGTAACTATCGGGTTGACGCCCCCCACCCTTTGTCCAAAGTTCGAGGCATTGGGTGAATATAATCCCGGACACACATGATACATTATTCGCATTCAGTAGGTTCAGTTTGCTGCTATTCATTACATTAAGTCCCTTGTATATCGTATACACATCAGTCTTAATCATACTATAGCAGTGGGTTGTATACACACAGGTTGCAAGTCTTGTATAAGCGAGACTTGGGACTGAGTGGATTTACAATGCCTTTGCAGTGGAAACTTTATTCATCATACTTTAGTAGTGGGTTTTAGACACACATGTAGGTCCACATGAGTTATGGATCTAAGTAGCCTTTGTTACTTAATAGACAACTTGAATAAATCCAAATTGATCTAAGTGAGAAACTCTAACAGGTTGTTAATTGCTAATGCGGAATCTTAACAATAACAATGAAGAACACAATATACTAACTTCGTAATTCTATTAATCTTTCTAACTTCGTAATTCTTGTGTAAGGTGCATACAAAACACAATTCCTTAGGGTTCCTTTTATACACTAAGGAAAACCCTAGATACAAAACGTGTAAAAGGATAAACGTATCTTCTAATAAGATAACTAATTCATACGTATCCTTTCCTAACTTATAGCTAACTAACTTTACTATAAATCATAAACAGGCTTAACTAAACACTGTCGACCAGACTTAACTATGTAGACTGTCTGCCAGACTTAACATTATACTGGCAGACTTAACTATGACATGTTCATAACTAACAGACTTAAGTCTGTTCTTCATATATAAGTCTTCTCTTGTGATAATTCCCAACAATCCTCCCCTAACTTGATCTTCATGCTCCATGAACTTCAAGTTCCTTTCTGATAAGCTTTCTGAGGATTGAACTCTTAAACTCTTGGAATTATCTTGAACTCTAACTCTTCATATCAGCATATTTGAACTTGTGCAGCAACCTTGACTTTAACAATCTTTTCACCATCTGATCTTCAACTCATCTGATCTTTTCAGCAACAATGACTACATGTACATCAATTCTTAAAGTTTCATACTATTCTCATCACTTCCAGGTGTGTGAACTCCTGTGAGAGGTGAATCATTGAAAATTAATGGATTTGATGTCTCTTTACTAGACAGCCATTAACTACTAGAGTTGCCAATGTTTTGGTGTGTAAGACCATGGTACATTGATAACCATATGATTTTTAGCAAACCATCAGCTATCAACGGATTTGTTTTGTCTTTACCAAAAGCCGTTTGCTTTTGGACTAGCCAATTCTTTGGTGGAATGCACCTCACCTTGGTTAATTGATTACCAGTTATGGATTTCCACAGCTTTTATCACAAGCCATACTCTTGTGGGCTAGCCAACTCTTCACAATCATAGATATGGTGAGTTGATTACCATACAATTTTTGGCAAATTGTCAGCCATAAACGGATTTGAGGTATCTTTACCAGAGCCGTTTGCTCATGGATTAGCCCGTCCTTATGTGGATTAGACATGGTGGACTGATGACCATTTGTTGTGTTAGTGCAAAGCATCTTCACCAAGTGAGAAATTTCAATAATCTCACTTAACAACTTGGAAAATTCTTTCAAACACCCCAAATAGCCTCCTTTTGAGATTGTATCTCAATTAACTCCAACAGTTGATTACATACCTCATCATCCTTATACCCAACAGCTTCTTCTCAAGCATATCCTTACATATCCTTGGGTGTAGAGGATATTTAACTTCTGTCAACATATATATATGAGCACTTTGTAAAGTTAAATAATGTACTTGACATTTCTCAAAATACCTCCATCTTACAATATTCTGTTGATAGGGTAGCTTCCAAACCTTGTATGTTCTTGATGGTGGATCAAACATTGTCTTCAAATCACCCCAAAGAACTCTTTCATACTCTTCATCAGGTCTATTGTCCCCATACTTAATCATCATCAATTTGTACAACTCTTTAAGATCATTTCTGCTTAAGTCATTCAATAACCCTGGAAAATTAACATGAACTACCTCTGTATAATCTTCCCTGATTATCTTATAGGCTGCTTTCTTACCTGTTTTGATGATCTGCCAATTTACAACCTTGGGCTGAACAGAACTTTCTGGAATTGAACCCATGGTAAATTCCTCAGATGAGGGTTTTTCTTCCTCTTGTTCATCTTTCTTAGAGCCTAGCTTTCCCTTCTTAGCTGCTCTCTTCCTTATAGTCCACTTAATAATAGGCTTTTTGACTTCTTCCTTTTCTTTCACAACATCAGATACTTTCTCAGCCTCAGATTCCTTTTCAATTTCACTCACCGTTTCTACCTTTTCAACTTCAGACACCTTTTGCCTTTTAAAGCTTCTTCTGATTGAGTCCTCATAATCAATAGGCTTGTAATTGTGATCTCTTTCATAAGCTCTGAGGTAAAACTTTTCAACTTCTTCTTATGACATTCCTCTCATCTTTTCAACACTGGAATGCATCATATTCTTCAAGTAAATCTTCATATCTGACATCTTTTGTTGCTTAGTGAGCTTCTTGGTTGTATTCTTTCTTTTCTGTGTCTTTTTGATCTTCTCCATTAATCCTCCAAGAGTATCTGTCTCCATTCTTGCATTCATGAACTCAGCAAGTTTTGTTGCCCTTTCATCAACTGTTAAACTTGTATGAGCTTTGAGTTCTTCCATCTTAGCCTTAAGCTCATCATCATCTTCAATCAATGACATATATGGATCATCATTGAATTCTTCTTGCAATTTCTTAGCAAAATGTTCATCTCTTTTCTTTAACTCTTCAAGCTTGTCCCTTTCAGCTGCTTCCTCAGCTTGAATCCTTGCAATCTCAGCTAAGCTTGCTTCTTCCTCAGCTTGTTGCTTCTTTGATTTCTTTGGTTGAGGAATTTCTTCAACTATCTGCTTTCCTTCCCTTTGAGTTGCAGCAGACTTAACTTCTTGAGCAGACTTAACTTGATCAGATTCATCACTACCAGACTTAACAACATCACCAGACTTATCCTTTTCACTAACAGACTTAACATCAGACTTAACCTTCTCAGACTTATCATTACCAGAATTAACAACCTCAGCAGACTTAACAATATCTTCATCAGAATTAACCTCTTCATCAATTACCAACTTTCTCTTTAGCCTTTTCTTCTTTCTTTGTTGAATTTTGCTAAGAGATTGTGCTAAGGTTTCTGCTACTTCCAATCCCTCTAGACTTATCTATGTATCTCCAGTTGGTTTTGCTTGAGTTGGAGTCTTAAAAGTCTGTTCTTCATCAAAATTCCTCCCCTGTTTGGAAGAATTTTCCTCCTCAACCCCCTCTGTATCATTAAAAGTAACCCCTTTATCCTTCATAATCATTTCCATCTTCTTGACCTTTCTGACCAAGGTCACAATAGCTTTTCCCATGGTTGCATTTGATTTCTCCAAAACCGATATCCTTTCAACTAAGGTAGGAACCAGCTGTAAGAGAGCTTCCACAGTCATTGGAGCTGATTCCTCCTCATGAGTTGGACTTGGACTTGGAACATGGGTTTGTTGCTCAGGTGAAGGTGGTGGAGGTGTAGGTGATCTAGGTGGTTGTGGTGTAGGTGATCTGGGTTGTGGTGTAGGTGATCTTGGTACCTCTGCATGCTCCTCAGTTTCATGATGTGCCTCAATTCCAGATGATGTGCCTGCAATGTTAGTACCACCAGGCAACATAGCAAGCAATAATGGTTTGTGTGTCCCCTGAAATCCCCTTTTCATGTTGCTAAAATTTTTATCTTTAAAGGAAACACACAAGTAAGGCACTTTTTGTTCAGTTTCAATATTTAACACCATTTGAAGAAATCTTGGGTACATTAAAAATTTATGTTTGCTGTTTACATTTGCTACCATGCCATCAAAGATTAGTTTTGAAAAATTAAAAGTCTTTCCAAGTGAAAGACAGACCAATGCAGAAGCAATGTTGCTTCCAAACTGATCCCATCCACCACTCTTGGGACTTAGGTAATGAAGCAAATGATGAATTAAAAACTTCCATTGTGGTGAAAAATGACTTTTCCAAAAGGTAAAACCACCACCATTAATGGGATATCCAATGTTACCCATACCCTCTAAGATCTCATTATTTGATAACATAGTTTCTCCAGAAGCATCATCTAATTTAAGACTACTCCTAATGGATGCTTCTGAGATAGAAAACTCATGATTATCAATAGTTGCCTTTAACTGTAGATTCCCATCAGCAAGAGTTTCAGAGGTAGCAGTCCCCCAAAACTGTTTGACAAAAGAATCATAGATAGTGGGAGAATGAGTCAAGGCATACCGTATGTGAGAGTCTTTCAGAAAGTCCACTATCTGCTCGAAACCTTCACTCTTATTTGGTTTCTTCAAGAAGCCAACTTGATTATGTTTATCACAATACTTTAGCTGAGCCATGGATGATTGGTAAGTGCTGGTTGACTTGTTGACTTAGGGTTTATGCTGGTTGTTAAAACATAGTGATCTTGGCCGAAAAGAAAGATTTTAAAATGAGAAGTAAATAATGGATAAAGATAAAACAGTAATTAAATATCATCCATATATACTTCGTTTTCCCAAAAAAATATCAACGGTATTATTTAAATAGGAAAAACATTAAATATACGACTAGACCTAACGGTAAAAAAGATATTTTTACATTTTAACACTACCAGAATTAACTTTGGTCAACAAGACTTAACCAATAATCCACCAGAATTAACACAAATATCAGACAAAACCGAATAATAATCACTAGCAAGACTTCCAATCACCATCCATCCATTCTTTTCCTGGAAAAATTAGTCTAAAACCAAGAAAACATACATATTGCAAACAGAACAGAACTAACAAGCACTAACTACCAGAATTAACTCTAATACTCACTACCAGAATTAAAACTACTAAGTACTTGTAAAACATATCCTAGATGGGCTAAACGATCTTCAACTACCAGAATTACAAACTGTACATTTAACCTCCCCTTAAATGTAACCTTCCTTCAAATGTAGCTATGGGTTTACCATTCCAATATTAAACCACTAAGTAATTAAACCTAGGTCCATCAAAAGCTTTGGTTAATAGGTCAGCTACATTAAAGTATGTGTGTATCTTTTCCACCCTAATTAACTTCTTTTCAAAGCAATCCCTTATAAAGTGATGCCTTATTTCTATGTGTTTAGTCTTAGAGTGATACACTGGGTTCTTAACTATACAGATAGTACTTTCATTATCAATATGAATTATAGTATTCATGAAATTCAAACCATAATCAAACATCTGATTCTGGATCCACAAGACTTGTCCACAGCAATTAGCAGCTGCTACATACTCTGCTTCAGTTGTAGATGTAGCCACAATAGTCTGCTTCTTGCATTGCCAAGAAATCAATCTTCTTCCAATAAATTGACAACCTCTAGTTGTGGATTTCCTGTCAAGACTTGCTCCAGCATAGTCATTATCTGAATAGGCTTCCAGGTCAAATGATGACTCTTTAGGATACCAAAGGCCCAAATTGGGTTTGCCCTTTAGATACCTAAAGATCCTCTTCACAGCATGAAGATGTGAAGTCTTGGGAGTAACCTGAAAACGAGAACAAGCACACACATCATACATAATATCAGGCCTAGAGGCAGTTAGATACATTAGAGAACCTATCATTGATCTATATAGGTGCACATCCACATCATCAGCATCTTCATCTTTTGTTAATGGCACCTTGTTCTCTATAGGGGTAACTGCAGTCTTCACATTTGCAAGATCAAACTTCTTTAGAATCTCAGCAACATACTTGTCTTGAGAAATGAAAAGTCCATCTTCTTTTTGCTTCACTTGCAGTCCAAGGAAAAATGTGAGCTCCCCCATTGAACTCATCTGAAATCTGCCCTTCATTAAGGCCTCAAACTCTTCACACCAAGACCTTTTTGTGGAGCCAAAAATGATATCATCTACATAGACTTGCACTAGAATGATATCCTTCTTGTTCCTTTTAATAAACAAGGTCTTGTCAATCACACCCCTCTTGTATCCATGTTCTTCAAGAAAATTGGAAAGAGTAGCATACCAAGCTCTAGGAGCTTGATGTAATCCATACAAAGCTTTGATGACTTTGTACACCTTCTTGGGATGAGCAGGATCAACAAAACCAGGAGGTTGGTGAACATATACTTCTTCCTCAATGGTGCCATACAGAAAAGCACTTTTGACATCCATTTGATAGACAGTGAACCCCATGTATGATGCAAAGGCCAAAAATAACCTGATAGCTTCAATCCTAGCTACAGGAGCAAAAACCTCATCATAATTTATTCCTTCCTCTTGTCTATACCCTTGGGCCACCAATCTGGCCTTGTTTCTAACTACCACCCCTCTTTCATCCTTTTTGTTCCTGAAGACCCACTTTGTGCCAATAACTTTTGCTCCACTTGGTAGATCTACAAGAACCCATACCTTTTGCAACTTAAACTGCAAGAGCTCTTCTTGCATTGCTTCCACCCAACTCTCATCTTCTAAAGCCTCAGAAACCTTGGTAGGTTCCTTTTGAGAAAGGAAACATTCAAACAAGCAGTGTTGTTGATCTTTGTGATTATTCCTTGCTGCTTCTTGACAAAACTTAAAAGTGCATGAGCTTCAGAATGTTTCTGCACTTTGCTTCTTGTTTGAACAGCTGACTTAGGATCACCAAGTATTTGACTTTTAGGATGAATATTGTGAATCCTAAGGGTAGGAGTTGGACTGACATTCACTTCGGTTGGTAAGTTGTTGAAATCAGTAATCACCCCTTCTTCATCATAAGAAGCTTCATCAAAGATCCCTTCACTTGGCTTATCAAAGATTTCAAGCTCAGGCATATCAGAATCATCAAAAACATCAACTTGAGTAGGATCAGACTCAGCAGAATTAACTGAATCACTACCAGAATTAACTAAGTTAGTACTGGTAGCCTTCTTGTCAACTAAATCACTACCAGAATTAACTGTGTTAGTGCTGGTAGCCTTCTTTCCAATATACTTATCAGCCAATGCATTGAGTTCATCTCTGAAAGATGGAATATCTTCTGAAACCTTGGTAGGAGAAGCTTCTTTTCCTTGTTCTTGAGATTTAGGAACATATTCCTTTTTCTTTGAAAGTACAGAAGATTTCTTTGTGCCATCTTGAGCTACATCAGACTTGATTGCTGTTGTGGGAACAACAATGAGCTCCTCAGTTTCCTCTTCTTGCTCAAAAGCTTTTGCATCAGGATCAACATGAGTACCTGCATTATTAGTTACTTCTTGGGAACCTACATCAGGGTTAGCTTGATTCTCCATAGAAACAGGAATATAGTTCATAGAATCAGTCAAATAATCAATATCAAACATCCATCTATAACCTATTCCTTTCACATTGGGTTTCTCCTCAAGAAAGTCAACATGGAGAGTCTCTATCACCCTTTTTGTCACTAAGTTGTATACCCTAAAGGCCTTACTACGTAGTGAAAATCCTACCAAAAATCCCTCATCAGATTTTTCTTCAAACTTGCCAAGCACACTAAGAGTATCTAGAATGGTAACATGGCACCCAAAAGGTCTTATGTAACTAATGATTGGTTTATGGCCAAACAAAAGCTCATAAGGAGTTTTGTTTTGAGGTTTAGTCACTCTTACCCTATTAAATATGTAGCAAGCAGTATTTCTGCTTCAGCCCAAAAAGTGGTTGGTAAAATTGAGTCTGCTAGCATAGTCCTAGCTGCATCAATTAGGGTCTTGTACATTCTTTCAGCAACTCCATTTTGTTGTGGAGTTCTAGCACTACTATACTCTTATTTTATTCCCTTGTTCCCACAAAATTCAAGCATACTCCTATTCTTAAACTCTGTGACATTGTCTGATCTAATAATCTTAACCCTATAATTAAGCTGGTTTTCTATTTGCTTAATGAACCTTTGAAGTAGATCAGTGGTTTCATCCTTGTTAGACATAAAGAAAACCCAACAAAACCTAGTGCAATCATCAGTAATGACAAGGCAATAACTAGCATGATTGATACTCCTCACAGATGTAGGGCCAAACAGATCCATATGTAAGGTGTGTAAAGGCTTAGTAATTGTCCTTTCTAACTTAGCCTTACATGAAGCCCTATGCTGTTTACCCTTATGACATGCTAAACAAGTATGGTCATTTTTGAAAACCTTGGAAGGTAAACCTCTAACTAGATTATTCTTCACAAGTTTATTCATATTCTTGAAATTTATATGACCTAACCTTCTGTGCCACAATTTAGATTCATCAATAGTGGCTTTTGCAAGCAAACAGGCAAAACCTTTTGCAGGATCAGGTGACTTCATATCAAAGCTGTACATATTGTGTTGTCTTGGGACTTTTAGGAGTATCTGATTTTCATCAGGCATCTTAAAGTCAGAAGTCAACACAAAACATTCAGTTTCAGTAAAAAGCACCTTATGCTGCTTATCACAAATTTGTGATATGGAGAAAAGGTTAAATTGCCCAAGTTCTTTTACAAAAGACACATTATCAAATTCTAAATTGCCCACAACAATTCTACCTTTACCAGTGATATACCCTTTGCTACCTCCAAAGGTAACAGAACCTCCTTTGAATTCTTCAAAATCCTTCAGGTGATCCTTGTTACCAGACATGTGCCCAGAGCACCCACTATCAAATATTCCTCTATCTCCCATGTTCTTGAGTGGATGTTCCTGCACATAAAGAAGAGAAATTAGTTTCTCTTAAGGACCCAGGTCTCTGCAGGCTTGGGTCTGCCTTGTGGATCAGCATATTTGTAAGTCTTATATGAACATGATCCACTGTTGTTTTGGGATTTATAGGTAAGTTCATTCTTAAATGGATCCCAAGACCAACATGCTGAGGCCTTAATAGCAGACCCCTCATTTCCCTTTACAGCATTAGAGTTTGAAATTTTTGCTGCATTCTGAACAATGGGTCTCCTCACAGGTGAATGTGATTTAGAAAAATTGTTTCTATGATTAGTTTGGTTCACCTGTGGTCTATTTACAACTGGTTGTCTGGGTCTAACAGCATTAACATACCCAGAATTAACTTTGGGCCTATCAAAATTAACATTTTGCCCAGAATTAACATTTGGCCTACCAGTATTAATATTTGGCCTAACAAAATTAACAAATGACCAACCAGAATTAACATTAGATCTACCATAATTAAATTGTGCTGGTCTAGTAACAAATTGGTTAGCATGATTAATTCTGTTTGCATTATTCCAAACTGGTTTAGCATTCACATGACCAGTATTAACACCTCTCTGTCTCTTAAGTTCAGCCTCTTTAAGCATCCTCTTTTCATGAAAGTCACAGTCTTTGATTAAATGACTTAAACTACCACACACAAAGCATCTTTTTGGAGTGAAAGTGTAACTTTTCCTAAATTCTCTTTTTACTCTATCACTTTTTGGTGACTCTTGGATTTTAACAGATTCCCTAGGAGATTTTATGTGTTTGACACAACTAGGTTTAACTGTTTGAGGTTTAGATGTAGTCACAACTGGTTCACTATCCTTAACAGATTTTGACTCAGAAACCTTTTTTGGTTCACTTTCAGATTCTGATTCAGACTGCTCAGAGACATTTCCATTGGATCCTTCACTGTCATTAGATTGACAGGTAGAATATTCACTGGATTTATCATCTGAGTTGCCTGTTTCAGGAAATTGTGGACCCTTTTTACCATACACAAACAAAGAATCATCAAGTTCTTCCTTTTGTTGAGGAGTGTAATCTCCATTTAATAGAGGTGGAACCCCCTTTAAAATCATCAGTTTTTATGAACCTATTGTATGTAGGTTTACCAATAAAGTCATCATCTCTACCAACGAACACAGTTCTCTCCATTTCTTCCTCATAGCTTAGAATCTCCTTATTAGATTTTATCTAATATCCTAAGCCAATTTTACACGTAGAACTCATACCAGAATCTACAAGTCTAAACAAATTTTTAGATGAAGCTTTCCATAAGTCTAGTGTTTTCTGCAATGCATCCCTATCTTTTACAGCTTTCATGCCTATTCTCCTATATCTTTTCAACTTTTCATCCTTTTCATATATTTCATTAGCTTGAAAAGTAAGTTTTTCATTTAAGGCCGATTGCTATTTTTGATAGGTGACTATTTGTGCTTCTAGGGTCTTAACAGCATTGGTATAGGCAAGTATTTGAGCTTCTTGGTCACCTATATGTTTCAATTGTTCATCACACAATGACTTAAGACTATTATATGATTTAATGCAAGTTTTGGAACACAAGGATACCTCAGAACTAGAACCAATGGCCATAAATGCGTGATTTGTGTCTTCTTCTTCCTCTGTGTGTTCACCCCAGTTGATAGCACCAGCTTCCAAAACCATCATCCCCATCTCACTCTTCTCTTCCTTATCTGCTTCAGAATCTTTCTGCCTTTTCCCATCAGTAGTCACTTTAGCTGTGCACTCCCTAGCAAAGTGACCATTTTTGTGACATCTGTAGCACTCAACATTCTTCTTATTGAAGCCAACTGCTGTCTTTCTATCAAATCTTATATTTCTCCCAGTCTGCTTATAGAACTTTTTCACCCTAAAAGCAATCATGGCTATCTGCCACTTTATATCCATCTCCTCAATATCAACATCATTAATCTGCTCAAGGTCATCATTGATAAGATATGGTTCTTCTGAATTCTTTGCAAAGAGAGAATAAACAACTTCATCAGCAAAGCCAGCTGGGACTTCTCTTTCTCTTGTATTACTTGAAGAAGCACCAGAAGTATAGCCACCAGATTTAACCTTGTTAGTACTGCTCTTGCTTTGGGAGACAAAAGCAACATTGGCAGCACTGGAAGATGCCTTTGAGACCCCTTTGATCTCATGTTCAAACACCCGAAGATTTTTGTACAAGTCATCAATTGACAAAGTGTCAACATCATCTTTCATCCTCATGGTCATTGCCACACTTGACCACTCTTTTGGCAATGATCTGAGAAATTTATGATTAGCATCTTCATTGGATACAGCAGCACCATGGGCTTCCAATTGAGAGAGGAGGTGTTGAAATCTATCATAGCCTTTCTTCAAACCTTCAGAACTAGTCACTGTGAAAGCTTCAAACTCTTGTTTAAGGACAGCTTTCTGCATCTTCTTGGAGTTAGCATTCCCTCCAAACCTTGTTCTGATAGCTTCCCAGATCTCTTTAGCATCGTCCTTACCATGGAATCTTCTTAAGTGCTCCTTGGGAAGAGCCATCAATAGAATGGTTTTAGCCTTCCTCTCTTTTTCCACAGCCTGAATCTTTGCAGCAGAGACTGGTGGAAGAACCCTAACAACACCATCTTTGCCCACAGAGATCCTTTTCTTTGAATTTCCATTCTGGATTACCTTCCAGACTTCATTATCAATATACTCCAGATAATGTTCCATCTCCATTGCCCAGATGTCATACTCCTCATTTTTCAAAAGTGGGAGTTTGATATTGGAGATAGTGGTTGTAGCAGGGATACTTTACTGTTGTTGTTTAGTTGTATTGGTGTTTGATGCAGCATCTTCATGATTTGAAGTTTCATCATCACTGATGTGGTTTGAGTATTCATCTCCATTCTTGACAGACATTATGCAGGATTAAGAGTGAATGAGTGTTTAAGGTTTTTGTGTTTCTTCGTTCTCAGAGTCCCTCTATAGGCTCTGATACCACTTGTAGGTCCATACGAGTTATGGATCTAAGTAGCCTTTGTTACTTAATAAACAACTTGAATAAATCCAAATTGATCTAAGTGAGAAACTCTAACAGGTTGTTAATTGCTAATGCGGAATCTTAACAATAACAATGAAGAACACAATATACTAACTTCGTAATTCTATTAATCTTTCTAACTTTATAATTCTTGTGTAAGGTGCATACAAAACACAATGCCTTAGGGTTCCTTTTATACACTAAGGAAAACCCTAGATACAAAACGTGTAAAAAGGATAAACGTATCTTCTAATAAGATAACTAATTCATACGCATCCTTTCCTAACTTATAGCTAACTAACTTTACTATAAGTCATAAACAGACTTAACTAAACACTGTCGACCAGAGTTAACTATGTAGATTGTCTACCAGACTTAACATTATACTGGCAGACTTAACTATGACATGTTCATAACTAACAGATTTAACTAAGTACTTCAGCAGACTTAAGTCTGTTCTTCATATATAAGTCTTCTCTTGTGATAATTCCCAACAACACAGGTTGCAAGTCTTGTATGGGCGGGGCTTGGGACTGAGTGGATTTACAATACCTTTGCAGTGGAATCTTTATTCAATGCTTTATAGTTAAACTTAACTCTATGAACTCACCAACCGTTGGTTGACACTTTTTAGCATGTTTATCCAAGGTCATAAGGTGATAGTGGATGCATGGATCTTAGAGTAATTGCATACTTCGGGGACTCATATCTTATCTTTATCATTCGATACACTTTGAAAACATCTATGTAACTTTATACTTTGAATCTCTTGTTTAACTCTGATTTTAATAATTCGAATGATAATATTTCAAAACGTCTCATTTAGAGGTCGTTTTCTGTACCTTGATCTATATTATGAAGTAATACCCCCTTGACACTACTATTTCGCCGCGGTAATTTGGGGGTGTTACATATTGGTATCAGAGACTTGTTTATAGAGAACTAGGTTGCATTTGGGTGCTTAGACTATAACTACTATGTACATTGAGACTCTCATCCCTATCGCCTTGCATACGTAGAACTTTTCCCATTTATATCAACGCGGTTGGATGTTATAATATTTGTACCAATAGGGAAAATCTCAGAATTTGGTCGAGTCATCAAAAGTGTGGAGCTTAGTGATAACTGTCTATTTAACTTGATCTTGTGACAGTTCTTGTTTGATGAGACATGAGATTAAGTTAAATAAAGGTTATCACTTAGCCGCAGAAATTTGATGAATTTGCTCGAGGAATTTTGAGAGATAATTACCCTACCCTTTTCACCATTTAAGTAACGTTGAGATATGTGTGCTTGGTGATATGTACACGTGTGAAAGGAGGCAATTATAGTTATGGTGGCCAACATAATTATAAGTGCAACACGACTCACGTGGACATATGTAACCATGCGTACGTTAATCGGCATTGGCACCCCTTTAGGATAACAGTTAGTGACGGGGTTTTGTGAGAATGTTTAGTATAGATTGGATAGTCATCAGTTTTCCCTCATCTCTGATGTTCGCTAAATGTCCTTCCATGTAGAATCAATTGCATCAAGGAGATCAACCCGCAACGCCAACCGAGGAGGTGCAACACTAAGGGGTGGAAGGACTATTGAACGTGGAGGTAGAGGAGGTGGTCGAGGCATTAGTAACAATGACAACAACGACGGTGGAAATCCTGATTTTGCCGCCATCATCGCTCAACAGCTTCAAAACTTGCTCCCTACTATTATCACCCAGGTTGAAAATCACATCAACAACTCGGGAAATCACGGAAGCAGAAATGACGACACCAATGGTGTAGGTGAGAATGATACTAACAACCACACAATTGGATGCACGTATAAGGAATTTACGGCATGCAAACCAATGGAGTTTGACGGTAAAGGAGGTGCATTGGAGTATACCCGATGGATTGAAAAGATGGAGTCAGTAATCGACATTAGTAGCTGCGGAACACATCAGAAGATAAAGTATTCTGCATGCTCGCTGTCAGGCAAAGCATTAACATGGTGGAACACGCAGATTCAAGCTAGAGGCAGAGAAGCAGCTGTAGGTATGACATGGGACAACTTTAAGGCACTACTGAAAGAGGAATATTGTCCGGACAATGAAATGCATAAGCTGGAAGGTGAACTCTGGCATCACGCTATGATAGGGGCTGGTCATGCAGCCTACACAGATCGATTTCATGAGTTAGCAAAACTAGTTCCTCATCTGGTTACCCCTGAATCAAAGAGGATCGAGAGGTACATCTATGGTCTTGTCCCCAAAATTCATGGGACTGTGAAAGAGACTGAGCCGTCTA
Organism: Artemisia tridentata subsp. tridentata; assembly: GCA_021014915.2. Classification (NCBI taxonomy): domain Eukaryota; kingdom Viridiplantae; phylum Streptophyta; class Magnoliopsida; order Asterales; family Asteraceae; genus Artemisia; species Artemisia tridentata. Next base: position 37,982,083 of record CP139507.1, on the reverse strand, counting down.
CAATTCAGAGCGCAATACTGAGAGCTGGAACTCTAACAGATGAGATGATTAGGACTGGAACTTTAAAGAGCGGTGATAAAAGGAAAGGGGCAAATGAGTCAGACAAGCAAATGGTCCCCATGATTGACAACAAGAAAACAAGAACCTTTATGGCCACTGGAACTGGTCCGAGAGGATATACAGGTCCACATCCTAGGTGTACTAAATGTGCTTTTCATCACCCGGGATCTGTGCCCTGCCGTCAGTGTACAAATTTCAATCAGTTGGATCATTTTACAAATCAGTGCAAAGCACCAGGGAATGCAGGCAACATAAGGAATAATCAAATGACATGCTATGAATGTAACAACCCGGATCACCTCAGGAATGCGTGTCCTAGAGTCAATAGTGCACCTAGACAAAGACAGGGCAATCTAGCTTTAGCAATTGAAGGAAATAACCCAAACCCTAGAGTCCATCTCAATCCACCTCGCGGTAGAGCATTCTATTTGGGTCATTTGGGTGCAGATGACAAATAATAGGTATGTTTTCCCTAGACACTTAGTATTCTACTACATTATTCAACTTCAGTGATAACACAGACTGAATCTCGGGACGAGATTCAAGATAAGGGGTAGGTACTGTAGCAACCCGTAAAATTCCCTAGTCATTAGTGAACGTTAATCTGGTATTAACACATCATTACTGTTCACTTAACCATTTTTCAAGCAAAATTTGAAAATTTTGTTTATTACATTTCTATTCAAAAATGTTGATACGTAATTCACGATACTTTGGAACGAGCTCACACGCGCACCACGATAATCCATATCACAAATAAACACCAAACGGATCCTTAACTATTACCCTTGGCCTGTTACTATTCAAGCCCATATAAATTTCAGCCCAAATTTTTAATTTCTCTTCTATACAAATCGACTCAACCTCACTTACTTGGTCTCTTTTAATTCTAATTTCGACACATAAGCTACACATTATTTTACACCACTCAAATCTATACACTACAAAAAATCAAGATTGACAAATACCATGGTTTGGTTCGAACATTTGATTCATTTGCGAGACCTAAAGCTAGCCACTCTCGAGACATGCACAACTCAATCCGAATTTAACCAACTCGATTCAAAACCTGTTTATACCTATGTGTTCTTCCTTGTTTTTGACCTAATGACCTCTACAACTATTATCACACATTTCTTATTTCTTTTGGTCACATCTATAAGTCATATGGACCTTTTAAAAATCGAATACCAATTATACGAACTTGTATATGCCACATGAACTTAAATCGAAACACAGTCACACACAATCTTCCTAATATCTTCAAATGCTCAAGTTGCTATCTAAAATATTCCTCATTATCTTATCTTGTCCCTTTGTCATCTCAACTTGCCCCTAAACTAGTATATATCGACATATACATGCATGCATATTCGAACCAACACACACATATTTCATATATTCATTAACTCCCATTCACACCTACAAATTTCTAAGTCTCTTACTCATTACTAAGACCTCCCAAGAACAGGAGCGAGTTCTAGCTCTATTGGAACCATTTCCAAATCGTTCAAGTCCCTTTCGATTCTTTGGTGATTGTTCTAACGTGTGGAGTGCACCTTTTTCGATTTCTAAGTCATCCCAACGTGAAACACACCACCTTTAAGGTGTGATAAGTCCATCGAAACAAGTTCTCTATATACTTATATTTTTTTTCATTCATTCTTACCTATTATATTTCATTCGATATCTATTCTAGTTCCTATGCATGTTTCTATCTTTCGTTATTTCATTTTTCGTATAGACTTGACCACCTAATATTTGGGATGGCTAGAAATCCAGAACAATCATTATTCGGCATTTATTTCCTCGTTTTGATGCTTAACGAGACACTTTTTAAACCCATAATACACATCGAACCTATATTAAGTCATATAATTATTTTCGGACCCTTGTTTACTTGACTAGAACTAGCTTCGTTAATCCATTTCTAGTCGAACAACCTACTGAATAACTACATCACTCGATTCTCTTTAGGCCAAACTAATAAGTTGCATTAATAATATAGTCTAATAAGCTCTTAAAACACCTTTTCAAAACTCAAAGTAACTAGCACTCGAATTGTTTTAAACTATGTACATATATCGAGTGGGCTTTATAAAAGCCCAATAAGCACTTTCGAATAAGCTGTATTATAAGCACTTTGAAAACATTTTTAGGACTATAAAATAAGCCTAAGATCGGGCCCAAACTCCTTTGAAACCCCTCGCATCATAAACTCTTAATGGGCTCTGATTTATCTCGCTAAAAGCCCAATAATCTAAAAATAAGCACTTTTACTGAATAAGCAGTTTTTATGAAATTAAATAAGCTTTATAAGAATGTTAAAACTCTCGGAAATCATTTCCCACAATTTTTGTGATTTTTGGACTTGTTTTGCAAAACATATTTACTATTAGGGTTTAAAAGTGTAACTATCGGAAAATTGTGTACTAAACTGTCAAATCAGTAACTTGATGGTAGAAATGGATTAAACATTAACTAGAAACTATAAAATGTCATAATTGAAACTTTTGGACTTATAATGTAAATGTTATTTAACCGAGGACTAACGGTGCAAATATTACACCGTTAGGGTTAAATGTGCAAATTTCCTATAACTACAAGGACCATACAGTAACTTGATTTTACTTATTATATCACTAATGTTTTATACCTTTTGTTCATAAAATCCATTTTTCGTTACGTACACTTTATTTATTTAACAAATGTTACGTTTATAGTTACGTAACGTAACTTTTAACGAATAAACGCAACTTATCATCCACCAACTTTTGAAGATACGGTAATTACTGATTCAATAAACATAAAAACATGATAATATTATATATAATATTATTTTTGAACTTTAAGCATTTTAAGCATATCATTCATTCTCATCACAATCCAGTTCATTATCCGATATTCTTTCACAATCATTATTCACATCAAGTCAATCTTAAACCATCGAAATCTCAGACTTCCATATTATTCAGGTCGTGTGATGGAGTCGTTCTTGTGTTACGTTTAACATAACATTACCTTAACTTTTACAGCTAAGGTGAGTCATAGCCCCACTCTTATTCTTTTATATTCATTTTAAACTACTTGGGGGAGATTCATGCTTAAATTACTTTACTCGTTTATCAAATACATTTTGCATTGGTATGCAAGTTCTCTAATTCATTTTGCATTGTGATGCAAATACTCAAACATTTATGATACGCTATGCTTTTATACTTTCTGGACATGATGTGTAGTTTTATTACGATATATGCCTTAATGTGTCAAACTATTCATATTCATAGCAATTGTTTAACTTCTTTGCGAAGAAGCCATTGGAGAGGTATTGATAGTAACTATCGGGCTGACGTCCCCCACCCTTTGTCCAAAGTTCGAGGCATTGGGTGAGTATAATCCAGGATACACATGATACATTATTCGTAGTCAGTAGGTTTAGTTTGCTGCTATTCATTACATTAAGTCCTTTGCATATCGTATACACATCTGTCTTAATCATACTATAGCAGTGGGTTGTAAACACACAGGTTGCAAGTCTTGTATGGGCGGGACTTGGGACTGAGTGGATTTACAATGCCTTTGCAGTGAAAACTTTATTCATCATACTTTAGCAGTGGGTTGTAGACACACAGGTTGCAAGTCTTGTATGGGCGGGGCTTGGGACTGAGTGGATTTACAATGCCTTTGTAGTGGAATCTTTATTCAAATGCTTTACAGTTAAACTAAACTCTATGAACTCACCAACCGTTGGTTGACACTTTTTAGCATGTTTATCCCAGGTCATAAGGCGATAGTAGATGCATGGATCTTAGAGTCATTGCATACTTCGAGGACTCATATCTTATCTTTATCATTCGATAGAATTTGAAAACATCTATGTAACTTTATACTTTGAATCTCTTGTTTAACTCTGATTTTAATAATTCGAATGATAATATTTCAAAACGTCTCATTTAGAGGTCATTTTCTATACCTTGATCTATATTATGAAGTAAAACCCCCTTGACACTACTGTTCCACTGCGGTAATTTGGGGGTGTTACATGTGTTGTTTGATAAACCTATTTCTAAAGTGTCAGAGATTCATCAGCCATTGATTGTTGACGATTATGTTCGGGTAGTCGGTTCTTGCAATGGATTGTTATGCATTGTTTAGTATCTAAGTCTCTATATTTACAACATTAGTACTAGAATATGTAATATGTTATATGGTGGTTTTGGTTTTGAACATTCATATCAAATGTGGTATGGTTTTGGGTACGGCGCGTCTACTGATGATTACAAATTTGTTGGAGTATCTAAAGCTAACAGAAAAGTGAAGATTTACTCGTTAAAAACTGGAATTTGGAAGAATTTAGGTCATCTTCCTCATTTTTTTTTTTTTTTTTTTTTTTTTTTTTTTTTTTTTTTTTTTTAAATTTTTAAAGAGGCTGGTATGTTTTTAAATGGATCTGTTCACTTGATGGATAATCATCCAAATTCGTGTAAGGTAGTTTCTTTTGATTTAGAAAAAGAGACTTATGGTGAAGTTTTGGATCATTATGATGAAGGTAATAAGATGTTGGATTTGGGGGTTTGGGGAGAATGGTTGTGCGTGCTTTGTCATTATGATAAAAATCATATGGCTGATTTATGGGTGATGAAGGTTTATTGAGTGAAAAATTCTTGAACTAAGTTGGTATCCATCCCATATCCAATCGATCATTTAAGACACTGATTTTTGAATTCTCGGGAATTATCGTGTGAAAGATTTCTCGAGTCAAATGACGAGAAACTACTGTTGCGATTTAGGTATCATTTTGTTTTATATGATTCCAATAATATTTCATTCACAGTTGTCAAGGAGACTGATACATTCTTAGTCGCATGTACCTTTTTTGAGAGTTTGGTTCCACCTTATGCCCTCGGGGTACGTTACAGATTGAGGAGTTCGCTCGTTAGTTCATAAGTGGGTGGGAGCAGTTCAAGTGTTAATGAAAACCGAACAGAACCGAAAACCGATATAAATATGTATATATTTTTCTATTTATTTATATATATAAAAAACCATTAAAACTTGTTTTCTAGTATAAATATAACATTTTTTAAATTTGAAATTGTTTTTAATGCTAAAAATAATATAATTAAATAAAAAAATATACTATAAATAGTTGCTCAATAAATACAACACCTTGCCATTTTTTAGTTTGTGTGGTCAAAGTGACCTGTGGAGTTTTTTATTTTTATTTTATTTATTTATTTGTTAGGTTGAGTTTCCCAAATATGAAAACAAAAGAACACCTTGATTTTGATATTGTGAATTATCGATGCCAAACACGTTTTGATATTACTTATGTTAGTACTTTTAGATTGGATCACAAAAGATTTGTTTATACTAGTAGCAAACGTCTTTATTGTCTCATTGCTTTCTTTTGTTAGTTTGATTGTACGTTGTTATTGTGGATAAAACTCGACCTTTAGCAAATGAAGAGGATTTAATGAACAAAGCAACTACAACACATACACAACTTATTTAACCGTTTACTTAGTAACCAAGACCTCGACTTAGATACTTCAAAACAACATTTGTAAATCAAATTAGACACTTGGGGGGTTCAACCTTGACTCAACCCCCCATTTAGCACTAAATTTATCACATATCCGAACACTTCCAATTTCCAAGCTTCCTCTTCTAGACCTTTAGCAAGCCTTACCTTCTTTACATATGGACCTACAAAACGGTTAAACAACTAAACCGTAAGCAAAACGCTTAATAAGTAAAACGACAATAACTTGATATTATACATCATAAATCATATAAGCATCATTCACACCAATATTAGTCCATAAGGCTACTTTCCACAATCACTTACACATCACACTTAAAACACATAACATCAAACCTACAAAATCCTCACATACCTTGTATGGGTCATAATTATCTAGCCACATCCTTGGCTAGTTTTGCCAAACTAGCCTCAACCTATTCTTAATCCAAGCATACTAAGCCAAAGTCTCCTAAACCTTCATTATCATCTTCCACATAACACATATATGATAAAATCAATTTAATTTCATATTATAGCCATTTTACTTACCTCGAATCCAAGATAAGATAACAAGAACATCATTTTCATCATCTCTTTTCGTTCCTAGTCAAAATAATCATCATAACATATTTGACACTTCCATATTTCATAATAATAAAAGGATTCTAATTTACCCATAACCATAACCAAACTCATCTCTATCATTCATATGATCATATCTCAAATGATCAATTCTCTTAAACCATTAAAGGGTCATAAGTCCTAAACCCTTTACGATTATTAATTTTAACTTAAAACCACTTACCCAAAAGCCCCCTAAATTAGTCACATGAACCCAGACTTCTAAATCATCAATTAAACTCAAGATATAGGATTACTTACTTGAGAAGAATCATAACTCTTGGTATAGGGGCATAATCTTCATCCTTAGATCATTTAGCATCAAGGTTTGGTCTTTCCCCCCTTTTTCTTTTTTTTTCTAAACCGACACACACAAGTACCACAAGAACACTAGAGTATTTTGGAAGGTTTTAGAAAATCTTAAGACTTATCCTGATATAAATTAGTTATTAGTTTAGCCATGTGACACCTTTGGTCCCTTAAGTGTTATTCCTTCATACTTGTGACACATAATACTTTCTAAAACCATTTACGATATATATTGACTTATGGTTGGACTATCGGGTTTGACTGGCCAATCACGTAAAGCCTTTCAAGGTATAAAGTCGTAATCAAACTTACTCAATGACATACTCGTAATATAATACTTAAAACCTGTTTTTGGGGTGTTACACTTCTTATGTGCCATTTTGGTTCTGTTTGAGTTTGAGTTTTTCATCGATTGAGGATGAGTATGACTGATATGGAATGAGTTTAATTGAATGTTGAAGGGTTCTATTTAAAGTGAGTCTACGCATGCTTTGAAAAATGTTATGGAGTTTTGTGCATTGTTAATTGTTGTTGGTTCATGCACGATCAACATCTTTTATATTTTTCTCATTATTGCGTTACAACTTATCCAAAGGTTTAAATCGGCGGAGAAACCCTGACCCCGTGATTTTGTTACAACTTATATTAAGTGGTTTTATTACCTCAATCTTTATTTTATAATTCAACAAAAGAAACTTATAAATCACTTGAATGGTTATCCTCTTTGAATGTTATACGTGAAAATATCATATCAAAGTTTTTTTGTTCTTTTAAGATCCTAGAATGAACCAATCAAGACATAACACTTATTTACTTTAGGATTTTTGGAAGTGCTATTTTCTTTCTTTCGCCTTATGTGGCTTCTTTGCCCTTTTGTTTGTAATGTTTTGTTCCCGGGGTTTTTTTTTGTAATGTAATGTTTTCTTTCTTTTTTATTTCATTAAAAGTTCAAAAAAAATGTGTGCTAGAAAAAACAAGTGCTTCGAATCCCGAAATTGACACTGATATGTTTGAGGTTCCAAGAAATCAATATATTCTTTTTTGCGTGCTGAAGACGTTCCAATTCCCGACATATGTCTTGATTTTTTCATTCAGCAGATTTATCAAACATTAAACAGAAAGTGGGTAGATTTTGAGATAGTTTATTACTTCAAAATCGTCGTTAAGTAGTTGATGATATCCATATTTGTTGAGAATTAGTCTATGATCTTCATAGTTATTTTGTTGTTACTAGATAAAGTATGTGTTTTAATGGAATCATGTTCGGAAATTAAAGAGTATAATTCTTTGCAAACAAACTTAGATCGTAAAAAGGATTCGCCAGGAATCTTTAACACAATTTCGATGATGATTTCTGTTAAAAGTACATAAAGCGATTAATTGATTCTCTTTTATTTCTGTTTATCTTTGATTGTCATTTTTGTTCTCTTTGAGTTCATTTGAGAGATATATGAATAAGTGAAATGGAGTGAACATATATCAGTGTCGTGGAATGGGAAATTGAGCGTGTGTTTATTGTGTAACAATAACATTAAAATGTTTCGCCTGCCATTATTGTAAAGAGAGGGTTTAGGAGTAGAAATGTAGGAAGAATGGTGTAAAGATAATATTGCATATCCTAAGATTATGTTGCTTGATAACTAAAAAATTTAACAAAACATTAAAGAAAATTCTTCAATCCTAATACACATTATAAAGCTTCCAAAAAAAAATCTTTCATAAAGTCTTCTTCATATTTCTATAATTTCTTTGAGAAAGTTCATTTTCGTATCCACAATTATACATATTCACACCTTTACACATATTCATGTATCTCTTAAATGAACTCAAAGAGAAAAAAAATGGCACTCAAAGATAAACAAAACTCAAAGAAAATCAATGAATCGATTCATGCACTTTTAACAGAAATCATCATCGAAATCCTATTGAAGCTCCCTGTCGAATCCTTGTGACGATGTATATCTGTTTGCAAAGAATGGTAATCTTTAATTTTCGACCATCATTTCATTAAAACGCATTATAATTTATCGAGTCCCAACAACATTAACTATGAACATCTTAGACTAATTCTCAGTCAGAAACTATCTTAAAATATGCATACTTTCTGATTTAACGTTTTATAAATCTGTTAGAATGAACCAATCAAGACATAAACACTTACATATCCAAGCCCCATGTCATGAATTGGAACATCTTCAACATGCAAAAAAAAATTGTTTTTGGAACATTAAACATATTAGTGTCAATGTCGGGATTCGATGCACTTGTTTGATTTGCAATTACTCCACACATGCATGCATTCAATTGTTTTCTGCTCTAGCACGTACCTTTTTTTTGTAAGCTTGACTTTTAATGAAAAGGAAAACAGAAAGCTACAAGAAAAAGCCTTGGAACAAAAACACTACAAACGAAAGGGCAAAGAAGCCATATAAGGCAAAAGAAAGAAAACAACAATCCAAAAAGCCTAACGAAATAAGTGTTTATGTCTGATTGGTTCATTATTGCAATCTCAAAAGAACATAAAAAAGTTTGATATGATTGCAAGTCAATTTATGCACTTTTAACATAATATTCATCAAAATTCAGTTGAAACTTCCGTTTGAATCGTTGTTATAATGCAAGTCTTTTTGCAAACAATGACACTCGTTAATATTCGAACAAAGTTTCATTATATCTCATTTCGCTTTATCAAGTAGCAATAAGCACTATCCTAATCATTGATCCTTTTCCAAAAATAATGATGTTCTCTACAATTGTTTGCTTAATGATGTGTTGTTTGATAAACCTGTTTCTAATGTGTTAGAGATTCATAAGCCATTGGTTGTTGACGATTATGTTCGGGTAGTCGGTTCTTGCAATGGATTGCTATGCATTGTTTAGTATCAAAGTCTCTCTATTTACAACACTAGTATTATAATATGTAATAGGTTATATGGTGGTTTTGGTTTTGAACATTCATATCAAATGGGGTATGTTTTTGGGTACGACGAGTCTACTGATGATTACAAATTTGTTGGAGTATCTAAAGCTAACAGAAAAGTGAAGATTTACTCGTTAAAAACTAGAATTTGGAAGGATTTAGGTCATTTTCCTCATTTTTTATTTATTTATTTATTTTTTTGTTAAAAGAGGCTGGTAAGTTTTTAAATGGATCTATTCACTCGATGGATAATCATCCAAATTTGTGGAAGGTAGTTTCTTTTGATTTAGAAAAGGAGACTTATGGTGAAGTTTTAGATCAATATTCTGAAGGTAATAAGATGTTGGATTTGGGGGTTTGGGGAGAATGGTTGTACGTGCTTTGTCATTATGATAAAAATCATGTGGCTGATTTATGGGTGATGAAGGTTTATGGAGTGAAAAATTCCTGAACTAAGTTGGTATCCATCCCATATCCAATCGATCATTTGATACATTGAGTTTTGAATTCTCGGGAGTTATCGTGTGAAAGATTCTCGAGTCAGATGACGGGAAACTACTGTTGCGATTTGGGTATCATTTTGTTTTATATGATTCCAATAATATTTCATTCACAGTTGTCAAATAGAATCATACATGCTTAGTAGCATGTACCTTTGTTGAGAGTTTGGTTCTACCTTATGCCCTTGGGGTACGTTACAGATTGAGGAGTTCGCTGGTTAGTTCATGAATGGGTTGGAGCAGTTCAAGTGTTAATGAAAACCGAATTGAATCGAACCTAAAACGATATAAATATGTATATATTTTTCTATATATTTATATATATAAAAAACCATTAACACTTTTTTCCTAGTATAAATATAACATTTTTTTTTAATTTGAAATTGTTTTAATTCTAAAAATAATATAATTAAATAAAAAAATTATACTATAAATAGTTGCTCAATAATACAACACCTCGCCATTTTTTAGTTTGTGTGTTCAAGGGACCTTTTTTTTTTGCCGAAAAACTGAGTTATATTAATAACCATTTCAACAAAAGTTTAAATGTAGAAAAAGTTAATTGAATACAACTGATACAATTAAACCTGATACCAATATGTGACTATGGACGTCATAAGAGAGACAAAGTTGACTTTCTCAAATATGAAAATGGTGCGCATACACATTCTATAAGCGGATGCCCAAACTAACACTTTAATTTTCATATTGCGAATTATCGATGCCAAACACGTTTTGATAATATTTATGCTAGTACTTTTAGATTGGAGCACAATAAATTTGTTTATACTAGTAGCAAACGTCTTATTTCTCATCGTTATCTTTTGTTAGTTTGATGGTACGTTGTTGTTGTGGACAAAACTCGGCCTTTAGCAAAGGGAATTGATAGTTTGATACCCACATCAAATAAATTGATACATACACCACAATATCACATCACTAATGCATATATTACAACATAGTATGTGCATAATTGTGGCACGTAAATTAATTTATTTGGTGTGAGTATTACCCATCTTTAGCAAATGAAGAGGATTTAATGAACAAAGCAATTATTTATTTACATATAATAATTTCGTTTACATTCACTGTATTAGTTTGTCTATATATAGATACATCATTATAATGAGAGTAAATTGCAAAAATCGTCCTTGTGGTTTGGTCAAATTGCAATTTTCGTCTTTGTGATTCAATAAGTGCAAAGATCGTTCTTATTTTGCACCGTTACGTGCACTTTTGGTCCTTTATCATTGCAAAAATCGTCTTTATGGTTTGCCTAATTTCACTGTTGAAGGACCAAAAGTTCACGTAACAGTGCAAAATAAGGACGATCTTTGCACTTATTGAACCACAAAAACGAAATGTGCAATTTGGCCAAACCACAAGGACGATTTTTGCAATTTACTCTTATAATGAACATGATAAAGTATTCTTGTTATAAAAAGGCCAAGAGTAATCCAACTTGTTCACTTAAATATGGCGTCAGATCTTAGTGGACCATTACTAGATTTTTAAAAGGGATAATTTTGAGACTAGCCCGGTCGCTTAAGGTGGTGAGTTTTTGAAAACTCACTTTAGTGACTTTCTTTAATTAGTCCGAGCGACTTGCGACTTTTTAAGTTTTAATTTGAAGGAGACATGTGTCACCAAAAAAAGTCGCGCTCAATCATTGTTGTGGTACTTTTGTCATAGCTCACTATGTGTACTTTCTAAGCGATATTTTTCCAGCGACTTTTCATTCCTTAAGCGACCTTCTATTTTGTCATTTTCCACCAAAAAAGTCAAACTTCAAAAAATATTATTTTATTCTTTTTGCCCCTTCCCAATGTTGAACCTAAGCGACTTACGGTTTGTTATTTTGAACGACTTTTTTTACTTTTCACTTTTTTGTACTTGCGTCAGTACTTTTGTAAAAAATATTATTTTTTAAATACCTTTTAAAATACTTTATAAACACTTTTTATTTCAAATTCTTGAGTGACGTAATAAAATATTCTTAAAGGTGAGGATAGTTTAAGAGTATAATGCTCTCACTTTTCTTAACATATTTTTGAGACAGAAAGAGTATAACATGTAGGAACTGGGAAGATAAATCTTTAAATGATGTTTAACATTGGCTAAAAGGATGCACTAAACTAAAAAGAAGATCAACCTACATCACTAATAGTCTAATGTAAGCATATAAAATATACTATACATAAAGCAACTAGTTTTCTACAATAAAATGTTACGAAGTATTATTCTATACTCTTAACTTTATATAAAGCTATAGTAATGATTTAATGAACTTGTTATGAAATAAAAAAGTTAAAAAGTAAGCGATAGGAGTTAAAGCGCCAGCAGCCCAGCACCGACGTAGTTTCCGGTTAAATAAAAAAGTGGATAGGCACAAAAAACGAAGTACCGGAAAGTGGTAAGATTCCGAACGGCTCAATCAAGTCAATGTGACGTGTCTTTACTATATTGGGTCAAAAGTCAACAACTCCAACTACTCTATCAGTTTATTTACATTTGATCAGATGTAGCATTTGAAAATGCACATGTTGTAACAGGTTACAAAAATTAATTGGCATTTTGTAGTTTTGTAGTTTTGTATGTCTTTTAGTCATTTGTCCGTGAATATAAAGAGGAAATGAATGGAATTATCAGGGGGGAGGGTGGACTCGGGGAAGTCTGCGGTGCCGGCCGGTGCCGATTGGGCACACCGCCGCCGGTAGGCGGTGCCGAGTGACATGGGAGAGTTTTTGGTGAAGTTCACCGATGAAGAAGAGCGAAATGTCCCGTTTGGCAACGGTCATATTTGACCAAAACCATCATGGCTGCTGTTATTAATGGTGAATATTTATATAGAAAAAAATATGATCTGATATATTTATATAAAATGTAGGTGAAGAACGTGAGATTCAAAAGAATTATTGGGTGGAACATTCAGTTGATTTGACTGTTGAAGCTATGATGCTTGATTTCATGGCTGCTGATCTTGATAAAGAAGAAAGGCCTGGGGTATATTTTATTGGTTTTTTTCTTTTTTATGGATTGTGATCTTGGTGTGTAGTGTTTTTTTAATTATAGAATCTTGGAGTGATTAGTAGATTAATTATAGTTTGTGTTTTTATATTAAAAAAAAAAAAAAAAAATTAGTTTGGTGACCACTCCCTCCATTTTGGTGTGAGTTTGGGGTGATTTAGGGACTTGTGAGTTGGAAAGTTTTTATTGGTTGTTGGTGAAGTGGCGAGTTTGGGGAAGTTCACCATGTGGTGATCACTCCCTCCCCCCTCAGAATGCTTTTGTAGATTAAGCCATTCGTCCTTATTTCGTATGGCCATGCGTCCCATTTGTAAATCAGCTTATGGTTCCAAGATTCAACCATGGGAGTTGTGAGATTCATCTTTTTATCACTACCTAAAAGATACGTTGTGTTTTGTTATTTCTTTCTAATTTTTAAAACGACAACATTTTAACATACTTATACTACATATCTCATAATGTTTTCAATAAAACTTGAGCTCACAAACTCTTGATTAGTGAAGAACGCACATACTCTTAACTAGAGAAGAACGCACATACGTGATACCACTAGCCACATGAGCATCTACAATGGGAAAAGTCTTAAAGGCTTTATGCATTTAATGCTTAACTTACTTAATGACTAGAGCTTTTTGCAAAGACATTTAGTTTACAAAGTCTTTGTTAAAATGTTATTCAAAAAGTCTTTTATGCAATGCAAAAAACCCTTTTAAATAGCTTTTTACAATAGTGAAAAGCTTTTAGTTGGTTTACCCATTATAGATGCTCTCATAGGTAAAGAATATAACGTAAGAGTTAACACTGATCAACATGGCACTTTTAGTCAAAACATGGGTAAGCTTAGTTAAATTACCTATCACTACTTCTTTTTTTCTTTTTTTTTTTTTTTTTTCATACTAAGGCCGGGTATAGTAAGGTATGGTAGACACGTCTTCCATGCCCTTCGACGCGTTCTTCTTTAAACAAACACCCCCACATGACGCATCTTTGGGGAGAAGTCGATCTTCACACATACCAAGTTGTCGAAGAAGAAAAAGAGGGTTGTGTGTAGTGTGTGTGATGTTTGTTTTTGTGGGGTATATTTGTGTTTAAATGAGATATGTTTGAGTAATTAAGTTGGCTGTTTTAGTAAACTATATTGGTGGTGTTGAAAAAGTAATGTAACACTGAGATAGTTGTCATGTTTGTCGTGATTGTTACACCTAGCCTTAAGTACCATAATCTGACTAAATGTGTTGTTGCTAAAATTCAACACATTTAGTAAGCACCGAAACAAGAAACATGAAAGATTCGATTTAATGTTATACCTCACTTTTCTAGTTATGTTTATCATTACTATATTTATTAATTTATAACCTAACCCTACATCAGGGTGAATTAATAAATGAGTTAATTGCATTTTTGGTCCCTATGGTATGGTCAAATTGCAGGTTTGGTCCCTAAAACTTTGAAAGTACACTAGACATCCCCATTTTCAAGTTTTCGTTGCATGTTTGGTCCTTCGCCAAAGTTAAATGACTTAACTACCCCCTCTTTCCATAGGGACCAAAAATGCAATTCGGTCCTTTTTTCAGTTTTTACAAGGTACGTCCTTGTGATTTGCACACAAATTCACATTCGGTCCTTTTTTCAAATTTCTCTCACGAATCATCCAAATTGTTGTCAAATTTTGCCGTTTTCGTCCTTGTTGCCAACGATCGTTAGTATTTAACGTTTTCGTCCGTTTTTATACGTTTTCGTCTATTTTCGCCCATTTTTGTACGTTTTCACCTTTTTTCTTACGTTTTCCATTTTTATACGTTTTCGCCCGTTTTCTTACGTTTTCTTACGTTTCCGCCCGTTTCCTCACGTTTTCTTACGTTTTCGTCCGTTTTTATACGTTTTAGTCCATTTTTATAAGTTTTCGCCCGTTTTCTTACGTTTTCGTCCGTTTCCTTACGTTTTCGTCCGTTTTTATACGTTTCATTATGTTTTCTTACGTTTTCATCCGTTTTTATATGTTTTCGTCCGTTTTTATACATTTTCGTCTTTTCATAAGTTTTCTCCCGTTTTCTTATGTTTTATACGTTTTCATACGTTTCCTTACGTTTTTTTATGTTTTCGTCCATTTTTATACGTTTTGTGAAAACGTAGAGGGGGGGGGGGGTGAATACGTTTACCGTTTTAAAACTTAAAACTTGTTGTATCAAATTTCCAATTCGGCTAGTTCTAATATGAACACTGTCTGTTGTAGTTTATGTCTACCAAGTTGTCACACAAGTATTATCACATAATCACAACACAAGCAATCACATAATGCAAATATAAAAGTAAAGAGATAAGTAAAAGAAAGCGCAAACCGAACACGATGATTTATAGTGGTTCGGTCACGGAGCTCCTCTCCGCCCTACTCCACTCCCCGAGTACCCAACTCGAGAGTTACTTCACTAGATCAACAAGCTCCCTTTCTTAGGCGGAGAAAACCTTTACACGTCGCTTACTTCCTTTTCCGGTACTAAGCTAAACACCGGGTTCTTTACAAGGGTACAACCACTCCCATCGTCGCTTATACAATTTCCGACACTAAGCTAGATGTCGAGTTCTTTCCAAGGGTACAACCACTCCCGTCACTCTTTGTATTTTAAGGACTAAAATACTAACCTCACTCTACTGATCTAAATGATACAATGATGGTTACAACAATGATCCATGACATAAGTGTATCATGGATATGTATACCTACTCTACATGAACTTCCATTGACGGGAAGTCTTCAATCATTGAGGATGTCAAGTGCCCTTGAATCGTCATATGTTGGAATGCTACTTCAAGATCTTCTGACCTTCATGAAGTATGCTATGCTTGTGATGAATGATGACACATGATCATGAGCTTGCTTCACAGGATCATTGACAGTGTATGCTTACAACATAATGAAAGTTAGTAGCATTATGATCATTATGAAATGGATGATTAATGTGTGTTTCTACATGATTTACTAATGATCTAAATGTATGCAAAGGGTAAAGGAAATGTGTGTTTGAGTTGGATAAACAATGGGTAAACAATGGGCTTCTATTTATAGCCAACAAGATTTTTGCCCCGCGGATTTGAAGGATCCCTTTATTTGGATCCGCGCTTTATGTCATTTGGATCCGCGGGTGACAGCTAGCAAATCTTACTAAATCTTATGAAATCTTCAAATGTCAACTATGTAACTTGAGAATCTAAACAAGATATTACAAAATCTATCCAAGATATCATTCATGATGCATGCCATGATGTCATCCTAATATTTAACTAATAAAGTTTCCATTTTAAGAAATAAACATGTAAACTTGTATATGTTATTCCTAGTGAACTTTGTAATGTGTATATGTATGTAACATGTATCCTAGAGATCATGGAACATGTAAAATGAGGTTCTAAGTAGAATGATTAGTCTTTTTAAAATACTTAATTACCTAACCGTATTTTAAACATTCTAAATGGTTTGTTAAGGTTTGATCATAATGCCACATAACAAACATGTACGAACCTGTGTTGTATCATACGAAGACTTGAGAGATGTTGAATGTATGTTGAGACAATATAAGATTACAAGTAACTTGTACATTTTACGTTATGTATCAAGTTACATGTTTGTCATCAATCAAAACAAACGAGATTGCTTGCACTAGCAATCTCCCCAACGAGACTGCTTGCACTAACAATCTCCCCCTTTTTGATGATGACAAAATATGTAAACGTGATAGAAAGTAAAATGCAAAAAGTTACTTGTGTCCATAATTACTTACTTTATTCTTGTGTCCGTTTCTCTGTTTACACCTTTCTCCCTTTTCTCCTTGTGTCCGTAATTACTCACTTTCTCCGTTTACACCTTTCTCCCCCTTTTGTCGAAGCAAAAAGGGTGTGTCCTTGGAGTTAACTTAATTTCTCCCCGAAATGGCGAGCTTGCATCATCCCTAGTGAAGTTAAATAGACTACTCCAATCTCCTATGGTTGTTGCGTTTCCTAGGTTGTTAGCGAATCCATGGATCAAGCTAGACTCTTAACCTACATCAAGGTTAGTGGTGTGCAACATAAAAAGAATATATATGAAAAATGCATGATGAATGAAATGCAAATAGCCAACGATACACGTGGGTAATCTATGTTGGACTATGTAGACCTATCTCCTCCTTTTTGTCGAAACGAAAAGAAGATATGCGTAGCGGAATGTGGTAACCAATCCTTGGTGATTACTCCCCCTAGTTTAGAGTACCAAGTATGATAATGCAATAATATTGAGAACTTTAAAGCTCCCCTTTGGATAATACTCCCCCTAATTGGAGTGACAAGGTTAAGATGTATGATCCTACAAAACAAATAGTTAGACTATGATATGCTCCCCCTTGATGTATACTCCTCATTGCTAGAGTACCAACGTATACGGTTCAAGGATGAGAAATGCTAAAAATGATGAGTTAGTATATGATATACTCCCCCTCGATCTATACTCCCCGTTGCTAGGGTACCGACGTATATGATCCAAGGACGAAGAATCCTACAAAATAAAGGTTAGTATAAAACAATATTTGTCCTTGGACAAGTATGTAATATATACCAATGCGTATATATGATGCATCCTAAATAATGCTTTGACGAAAACTCCCCCTTGCTCTAGGGCGTCAAGATGAACCTACAAAAAAAAAGATTAGTGCACTAGAAGCAATGTCTTAAGTCATATACGACCAATGTGTATAGAAGATGCAATATGAGTGCTAGACTGATAATCCTCCTGGTTTGAGATCGTCAAGAAGCACCTATAAAAGAAGAAAAATAATCGAAGCAAACTTCATCCTATGATGAGTAAGCTATATACGATCGAGCGTATATGATGAAACCTACTATGAAATGGTTAGTGCAATATATTTTATCTCAAAGAAAAATATTATGTAACATATCAATAATCTAATCACAACCAACATACCGATTGTGATTGTCTAATCAAAGAAAAATATGATGCAGCATACGAATTGTGATATCAATCGTGATTATCTAGTAAACCATGTTATAAAGAGTGTAATCTTTTAATAAGAATTACATTTACAAGAATATAATATGATAAAATCCTACAAAACAATGCCTATGAGAAGGATATGAAGTGAAGTTAAAATGCTTAAAGTGAGTGGTGTTAATATGGTGTTCGTTTACAAGTGAATGATAACTTAATGGATGACTAAAGGTTGATGTAAGTAGGTTTTTCGCTAATCCATGGGATTGATGATTAGTGAAAAAAGTGATGGATGGTGGTGATTGCAATGAATTCAGAAACTCTAATGTATAGCAAATGCTATAAGAGTATTTGAAGACTGTTACGGTTATGATATTATCATCTACCAAAGATGAATCGTGCCATAGTAAATGTTTGAATGAAAATGAGAGGAAGTGAAGACAATGATCACTTAGGAATAGAGATTCCATATGTAACAATTGGAAATACTAGATACCTATATGCGGATGAAAATGACATCATATGATGAGAGTGTTGGTTGGAACAATGTGTTGAGAGTGATGGTTCTGTTTGCACTGACAATGACTTGCTTGATACGAATCAAGAATGAAAAGGATGAGATCCTATGATAGTGTTCTAGACACTGAAGATGTTCTAGACAATTAAGTTGTGAGATTAAGATGAAAATTCTAGATTCGTTGGTTACGAGAAGGTTGTTTGGTTTCTGAATGGTTAAAAGCTGATCAGGTACCCGCGGATTGGGCGGAACCAAAATTTTGGTTCCGTCCTTCTTATCGAAGGGTTCCGTGGGACCAAAATCGATTAGGTCATGTTTTGTCATTTTTGATCAAACGAAGGTTCATGCTAAGGTCTATTCACTTATAACTACTAATTTGGTTTCACTAATCCTAGTCAAATTCTAAGGAGACTTAATGTATCTCATTTAAGAGGTTTGTCAAACACATGATGTGTTTTTCTTTTAATGAGATATTGGTGCAGAGCTGTGATGTTGAGCTAATAAGGTTAGAAACACTTTGTGATTTTGTGAACTGATTTAACTAAGTGATTTGAACCTACTTGTCGGTATTTGGGAATGTAAGAAACATGAGTACATGTTATTTAATGAAAAGACAATTATGTGAATGAATTTCTCTCCTCCTTAATTGGTGGACATTCAACATAATCTATGATGCATTAAATGAAGAATGAAGGTAAAGTGTTTAGGATGTTGCAGATTAATGAAAGCGATGAGCTTAGCAATGTTTTAGTGGATATTGGTTAGCATACAAAGAACTTCATCCGTGAAGTTATGTAGCTCTTCTCTATCAATGTGAGATGATCGCACGATGAGGCATGTGGTTTTCCTTATGGGAGATATATTGTTTTAACTAAAAGATGATGGAGATATTGTTAGGTGAGCGGAAGCAACAATACGATTTGGAGAGAGGTATATTGAAAGATATCCAAACACAAATTTCAAACCTCTAAAACTTAATCCTATTAGCTTTTAAAGCTATATGCAAGAAAATGGATCCCATAAACATATTACTAATCTAAGTAGCAATAATGAGATAACAATTATGCAAAATAAGCATAACAAAGAGAAATAACAAATAGTTTGTTATCAGCCTATAAGACAAAAGTCTTAATGACAAAAGATGTGAATATCATATGACAACATCTTATAAAAACAAATAATCTACTAGACATAAAGATACCACATAGCATAAAGACAAATAATCATATTGCAAGATAGCATTGTTTTAGATACTACATTGTGAAATTGTTTTTAAGTTAGGCTTAGTCACTTAAGCATACTTACCCATTAATTAACACAATGATCTATGTATAAAATATAATGACTTCTAAATGTTCATCATACCAAGACCACTTAGACAAAGTGCACATATGGCAAACAAATAGTGTGACAAAGAAGTGAGACTAAGATTCATGCAAACCATTATAACATTTAGGAGCATGTACCATTTAGACTATCCTACGAAAAAGCTCAATGATTGTCAACTAAAGACAAAGACTATCTAACACCATATAGTAAGTGTGAGTTAACAAGTAATACGTTAATCTTGCGAAATAGCATATAACAAAAGAATGAACATATCATACAAATTATACAGCATATAAGCATGCAGACAAAACCTTTCTAAGGTTTACACATTTGACAATGATAACATCAAGATATCAAACAAATATCATGTAATCAATACACGTATATGTAATGCAAGTGATTTTATTAATAAACTAAAGAAAAATCACATCTACTTCTTGTTTGATTAATTATTCCTAAGACAAGATAATTCACCAATACATGACTTAATGAGACTCAACTATTTCTATAAAAACTAGTGTGATGAAGATGTCATGTTATACACGTAAATTTGACAAATATGTGTCGATGGATTTTAATCATTGTGTTTGGAATCTAAGATTGAATGATCTAAAGGGTGGCATCCTTTAAGTTGAGTTTAAGTATGAGTTATGCAAGTGATCTAATATCAAAACATGTGTTTGTGTGTGGTAACGGGATATGTCATGAAAGTTCTGAAGAAAGTTCTTTGGAACAAGAATCTAAATAAAGTTACCAACTTAAGAAATCGGGCGAAAACGTATAAAAGCGGAGGAAAACGTAAGAAATCGGGCGAAAAAGTATAAAAGCGGAGGAAAACGTAAGAAAACGGACGAAAACGTAAGAAATCGGGCTAAACGTATAAAAACGGACATAAATGTAAGAAAAGCGTAAGGAAATAGGCGAAAACGTATAAAAACGGATGAAACGGGCGAAAACGTAAGAAAACGGGCGAAAATGTATAAAAACGGACGAAAACGTAAGGAAACAGGCGAAAACGTATAAAAGCGGACGAAAACGTAAGAAAACGGGCGAAAACGTATAAAAACGGATGAAAACGTATAAAAACGGACGAAAACGTGAAATATTAACGATCGTTGGAAACAAGGACGAAAACGGCAAAATTTGGCAACAATTTGAATGATTCGTGAGAGAAATTTGAAAAAATGACCGAATGTGAATTTGTGTGCAAATCACAAGGACGTACCTTGTAAAACCTGAAAAAAGGACCGAATTGCATTTTTGGTCCCTATGAAAATAGGGGGGTAGTTAAGTCATTTAACTTTGGCGAAGAACCAAACATGCAACGGAAACTTGAAAATTGAGACGTCTAGTGCACTTTCAAAGTTTTAGGGACCAAACATGCAATTTGGCCATACTACAGGGATCAAAAATGCAATTAACTCTCAATAATCCCAGAAAGTATCATGGGATTGGGAACCACATCTAGACTAGACAACATGGCAAAGACAAGATACAAACACCAAAGGGTACTTTCATCTATTATTACCTGCAGAAAAAGGTCCTTTATCCATAAAAAGGAATAACTAATCATTTAATATTTGCAATTATGGTATTTATTTTTCAAGAATAATTGTTAAATATATATGATGTGTTGTGTTATACAAACCCTCTCTATATTGTCATATTAAGTGGTTTGGTTGAACCGTATAACCCGCGATGCATATCGTACAAATCGGCGATGCATTGAAAACCCTCCCTATGAGGTCCAAATAACTTGCCCCATAAATGATATATTGAAAGATATTAAATGGGTTGTAGTTACTGTTATGGGAATTAATCTAGAGAAATAACACGTTTAATAACAGTCGCAATTATGTTCAAGTTCAAGAATTGTTTATTGAGTTTGTCTAACGGTTGCTTCGAAACATTAATTATAGATTATCTAACTATCTTATAATGGAGGAATGACTACTATTAATAGAAATACTTAAAATTAAGCAATACAAGTTCTAAAGCTATAAGTACAATAATCAATATTACTTATAGAAACTTCTCTAATATTTACAACTAATGCATTGTACAAATTAATACATACAATTAATACACCCCATCACCAATATTTACAACTACCTAAGCTCAATATACAAGTACAAGTAATTAAAACGCATTTTCTAACATTTACAAGTTTTTAAGCTCAAAGTACAACTAATTAAAATAGAAATACTAACATTAAATACAATAAATAAATCATTATTTACATTAAATATAATTAATTAACGGGTCAATAAATACAATTAATGCAGTTATTAAAACACCCTTACATAAAAAATACAACTTATCAAGCATATTGTACAACCAACCTAATACAAATAATAAAGCACATTATACAAATACTCAAGCCCGAACGGGCACGGGCCAAACAGGCTCGAGCCCGAACGGGCACGAGCTAAACGAAATTCTTGATATCCGTAAATTTATTGTCCAAAAGAACATAATAAACTAAAATACATGATTCACCGGAAAATTTTATTTCAGGGTACCCGCAGCCGCAACGCGCAAGTACCCTACTAGTTAAGCTAATATATGTGTTTATTAATAAATATATATTAAAAAAAATACTCGCCCAGTTTTAATATTATTGTCAATCTTTTCTTTTTGAATTGCTAAAAAGATTGTTTACTACTAAAAATAAAAGTTAAAATTGATTATATTTACCGTATTACTCCTAATTAAAATTATTATTTACAAAATGAAATGAAAGAATTAATTAATTGTTAAAAGGTAAAACTGCCTTTTAGTTGTTTCTGTAGAAATCAAAACAGTAATAAATTTTTTCTTTAAGTGTACGCTTTCTGTTAATGACAAATAATTTTGAAATCGAGAGAATATTAGCTTTTGGATCATAATTTGTTTTGTGATAGCTTATAATACCTATGAAAATGTCGGTATGTCATACATTTCAAATCATAACTCTAATAATTTACAGCGAGCTATAGGCTAGGCGGAGTGCCCATCAGGTTGCCTAAAGGGCTGGTTGAACCCGCCGGTATTACCACCCCGTGCCCAGCGGGTTGGCCTCAAAGGGCTGGTGGGAGGGCTATAAACCCTCTGAGCAAGCCAGTGAAGTATACGTTTGAGGGGGCTGTGTGTAAAATATTTTTTTTGTCCTTTTTAAAATTTGACCGTTGCTTGGCATCGATACAAATGATCTCACAGAATCAATTCAAACTTTATCACCAATCTTTTTGAAGATTTTTTTAGTTTGAAATAAAATCATCATCGATCAATTCTTGTTGAAGCTTCACTTGTATTAATTTCCGAACTTAATGATAAGGATAATAACAATAACGATTGTTTGATGTTTGGGTTGTGATAGGAAGGCACAAGGAGACGATTGTTGTTACGTTTCTGGTTGTGTATGGAGAATGAATGTTGTTTGATCTGCAAATGGATAGAATAAGGGAGACGTATTTGGTGGCTGCTAATGAAAGAGGCGAGTGCGTGTGGATAACAGTGAAGTTAAGGATACATATGAGATAAATTAGGTTTATGTTCCTTATAAAACCCTAAATGTTATGGTAACAAATTAGACTGGGTTATTAAATGGAAATCATGGGCTGGCATTTTGGGCCTGGTAATTAGTTAACCGAAAATTGTTATAAAATTGTGTTACATTTGAGCTTTAAAATGATAAAGTGACTAATTTTGTAATTTTAATGAAATGTTATGTGTTTTAGTTATAAATTGTGTAGTTTAATAGTTTAAGGGGAAAAAAATAAAAAATTTAGGAAGGCTGGAAAATCATGGGCGCAAGTGAAATTGGTTGGGAGAGCTGAAGGGTTGAAATGAGTTGACAGAATTTTATTGGTTAAATTTGAGAGGGTTGAAAAATTCAGGGCCCGCTTGATTCAGTAGAGGGGAATGCAAAGGGAAAGGGAAAGGGAAAGGGAATGAAAAGGAATGGGTGATGGTGGGTAATCATTACCTTACCTCCCAATTTACTCTATAATGGTTGATTACCCAGTACTGGGTAATCATTATATTCCTTGCCACCTACCAAACATCATCAATCAATCATTTCCCATTCCCGAACCCCTATCTCCCCAACCAAGCAGCCCATCAGAATCATGACTCCTTGTGCCCTGAATTCAATGTTATGTTTTATGTTGGTTGAGGGATAGTGGGGGTGGGTAATGGGTATATAATCATTAATGATGGTTGGTTTAAGGGAATGCAATGGCCCATTACCCACTAGTGGGTAATGGGGCATTTCCCAACAATTTAGGAGGAAAGGGAATGCATTGCATTACATTCCTTTTGCATTCCCTTTGAATTCCTCACCCTTTGAATCATGCGGCCCCTGAATTCAATGTTATGTTGGGGCCCGAAGTAAAGAAACTTTACTTCAACTTGTTTTAAAAAATATCTCTTTGACTTTAAAGTCAGACAAACTATAATCCTTAAAGCTGATAGAAAGATCTAATAATTTTTTTATTTTTTCTAGTTTTGTTGAGAGAGACTCGACATTAACATAGAGTAGATACTACCCAAAAAATAATCTTGTTGATGGACACATAACATATGATAGATGCAATAAACGTTATTGCAGAGTAACAATATTACAAAACATGATAGTAATATATATAGTGTCCACATTAAAAATAAAAAAAATTAACCCCATACGTTTTCATTCGAAGTGTCCAAGTCATCTCATCTCATAAGAAAAACGACATGTAGAATGTGAACAAGAATAAAAAAGCACTAGGCAGGGTAAGAAAGTAATCTTTATTGACACATCAACAACATTGATACCCACCTTGGAACCAATATTTGGCTTGTAGAGTTGGCAATCTCCTTGGTCATAATATTCTTTTCAACATCCTTCAAACTTATTTCCTTTTTAAAAATAAATATAAAAGAAGGCTTTTATTATTTGTATCCCTAACTACTATGTTTAATAAACAAAAACTTGAAATAAAATATAATACATTAGTTGTGAATAGTTAAATTTAAAATGTCCGCTGTATTTGTAGAAATACAAACAATTTATGTATGTCCGAATTATTTAAGGTTAAGTTTAGCATTTTTCATTAAAAAATTGTAGGTATGTTACTCCCTCCGTCTCAATTTAATTGTCCATATTTCTTTTTATGGATGTCTCAAATTAATTGTCCACTTTCCTTATTTAGTAAAAACTAGAGAATCTAGTGGAGGAATATTCCATTTTAGTTGTTGAAAATTAAAGTGACCCCACTTTTATTAAACTTTGTGTTTTCTCTCTCCTGACAAATAAATTGAGACGGAGGGAGTAATATTTAGTAGGAAGCGTTTAGGATCTTTTTAAAGCAACTAGCAACTACCGGTTAGTGTTTTGTACAAAATTGTCATTTGTAAAGGGTTAATTAGCATTTCTACTTTTCCTAAACACTCAAATGGTCAGTGTATCCAAACCCTCCTGTAGGGAGGGTGTTGACTTTGTATTGCTGCCGTCGCTTGTACTGTCTGCTTTGTCGGATTGTACATTTCATAAAAAATAGGCGGGTCCCATGCATAAGGAGGGTATGGTTAGTAGCACGCACACTCAAAATCAAAATTGCCCTTTGACCTTAAATATTACTCCCTCCGTCTCAATTTATTTGTCAGGAGAGAGAAAACACAAAGTTTAATAAAAGTGGGGCCACTTTAATATTCAACCACTAAAATGAAATATTCATCCACTAGATTCTCTAGTTTTTACTAAATAAGGAAAGTGGACAATTAATTTAAGACATCCATAAAAGGAAATATGAACAATTAAATTGAGACGGAGGGAGTACTATTTTTTACTCCGTATTATATAATACTTGATGAAGATTATACCAATAAAAAATAGGCTCAAAACTCAATCCATTCACATATTTTGCATCAATTAGTATTATATAACACACGCAAAAAATAGCCAAGTTAAAAGTTGAACCAATTTAACTCTTGAAAAATCAAACTGGACAATTATTTTGCGCCGGAGGCAGTACCATTTTCTATCATTTTTTCCCCAGATAGCAGTTAAGCTGCCTCAATCCACTCACCTACTCTGACTTCAAAGTTCAAACTTTCTCTCTCACACACTCATTTCACACACACACAGTCTTGTATTCTCTCTTTCATCATTTATGATTATTAAAAAATCCCTCTGTCTCTCTACTGGTCAAATAAATAAATAAGCAGTCCCTGTACAGTTAACTTATATCATTATTAGTACTAGTAACAAGACTGAATAATAATAAGCGTTGAAGAAGGATGCCGTTAGTACGCGTTGAGATACGAAATGAGTACGGATTAGGAATGGCGGAGCTTTATAATAATAATCAAGTTGTTGAAGAAGATCCCAAGGCGGTGCTTGACGGCGTTGCTGTTGCTGGTCTCGTCGGCCTATTACGTCAGCTTGGCGATCTTGCTGAGTAACTTATTATTATTCATTCTCTTCGCCTAATTTTTTTTAATTAAGTTATAACCTAATTCTGTTTTAATGTGTATTAGTTAGGTTTAGCCTAATATATTATTTAATTTGAGAACAATTAGGTTTACTTGAATTAGAAGCTAATTTTGTTTATTTGAGTATTTAATTATATTTAATTTTGAGTAGCTTATATTTATGCTTAATTTGTGATTCAATGTGTATTATTTAGGTTAACTGTAGTTTTCGCCTAAACTTATTTTATTTAAGCTGCAAAAAAATAAAAAGAAATTAGGTTAACTTGAATTTTAAGCTTTGTTATTGTATGTCTGTTTAGGTTAGCTTATTTTTTAGCTTAATTTATGCTTTAGTTACAGCTGTAATTAGGTTAAGCTGAATTTAATTTTAGCCTAATTTTGTGATTATTTGAGTAGTTAGGTTAAATTTTAGTTTTCGCCTAATTATGTTTAGGTTAATTTCGAGGAATTAGTTGTTAGTTGCTGGAGTTAGGTTATCGATGAAATAAAGTTTTGTTTCTCGCTTTTTTATGTTGATTGATTGAGTTTGTGAAAAAGTAACTGTAGCTTTGAATGTAAAGTGTCACTTTCAGTTGTTAAAGTATTGTAGTGGTTGGAGGTTTGGTTTGCTTTTTTGTGAGGTGTGCGTTGTGGTTGGGTAGTTTGCGTTTAATTTTATGGATAAATTGTAATGGTTCATGTGAAGTGATGTTTAGTAGGTTTCGAGTTCTGTACTCACTTGTTTGACAATGGTTCAGTCAGTATAATGATTTCAGTTTAGAATACATCCCGACTCTTAAGATTATTAACATAATCAGATTAGATAGTGAAACTTGCAGTCAAGCCTAAATAAAACAAGAATGTTGAATTAACTCTAGTTTTGTATATCAATTAAGGGCATCGAGATAGATACAATGATCCTTTGGATGACTTCTGCGTCGTTTTACGATGTCTATACATTTCATCAAACCCTTAAACCCTGACCTTAGCCCATGCCTGTAAGTCTGTAAGATTATAAATTACATGCCCTTTCACTCTAATTAGTTATTTTGCACAGAAGGCTAGTTTATGATATGACAAGTATATACTGCAGAGTTCAGATAGATTCATAGATCTCAAATGCACTGATTTACAACAATTCGCAGAGTATTGATTTAATTGTGGCATCAATCCTTTCAAATAGCTGTTGTATATTCTATTATTTTAAGTCTTTAAGATGCCTTATGCCACATGCTACACTAGATAGTCTCATAGTCATACCGAGTACATCCTTATGTATATCAGATGAAGCCACTAACCCTTTAGGATACCCTTTGTGGATTGGTTACTTGGCTTTATATTCGTTTTCCATGAAAATAAGATGTGAGCCATAATGAACTTTTTTTGAGTATTTAGAACTGTTCACATCTAATCTATCCCATTTGAACTGATATAAACTCTTTTACATGTACAGATTTGCAGCAGAAGTATTTCATGGGTTACAAGAACAGGTGCTAATTACATCTTCTAGAAGCCATAAATTGATAGAGCAAGTGCACAACATTGAAGCTGCACTCCCTCCACTAGAGAAGGCTATTTTGGCACAAAGGACTCACTTGCATTTCGCTTACACAGCTGGTAATACTTTCTCATGTTTTGTATTTCCACTACTGATTGTTTAATAAGGGATATACACTACCGACTTCTGGAAGATTCCCTTTCATATCATCATCATCATCAAATGAAAGAAACATAGATGTTACTATCATATACATAAAGTGGAGTATAAATTCTATATTCTAACCATAAAATCGCTATCGTTAAAGTAGACAGCTGCACTTATTTACAATGGCTAGCATTTTCGAAGTACCTGACATGACTCATGACTGATTCTAGTGAATCTACGGTGTTCATTAGTGCATCTCTCCCTAAGAGAAAGTACCGTAACTTGGTTCTTTTATAACTTGTTTTCATAAGCAATTACGAGTAGTACAGCTGCTTGTAGATAAATGTATTTACAGATGTCCATATATGGCAGGTTCTCACTGGCATACTAGGCTCAGAACTGAACAAAACCATTTCATATATAGTGACTTGCCACGATGCATAATGGACCCCTATGAAGACTGCCGTGATCCTCCACGTCTGCACAAACTTGACAAGTACGAGTATCATCTGATATGTATATAATAGTAGTTATCTTAGATTGGTAGATGCCTTAAACTTCATGGTTCACTTTCAGATTTGACATTGGAGGCCCAGGATCTTGCTTCAAAAGATACTCTGATCCAACTTATTTTAAAAGAACTTCAGCTGGCCATTATGAAGCACGTCTTCAAAGTGTCCCGAGAGAAAAGAAGGCTCGTAGAAACAAGGTATGTTTCATAAGCCACATTCTGTAGTATAATCCTCTATCAGCTAAGAGTATAGGTTACCAGCAAGTCACTTTCTCAGCTATTATATGCTTAAAGTGGATTAGTTTACTTAGCGTTTTCTACATTTACTTTATGCAGAAAAAGAGATCTTCATCGAGGTATAAAGATGTGACACATGGTGCCCCAATAGTTACGCAAAACGGAAGGTACAATGCTCTTAAACTTATGTGTGATATTAAGAGGCATGACTAACGAGAAGAGTAGTACCAATTTACTACTTGAGTACTTGATACTGCAGTAAAGCCTTGATAAATTTATGTGTTATTCTTTTTATTCAGAACGGATTTTGGTTCTTCATGCTTTGAAGAGAAAGCATCCCCTTCTCAAGATGTCTCCACATTCCATGTTCCACAAAAATCTGGGGTCGAACCTGAAGTTGATCATTTGGCTTCTTTCGATTCAAGAAATGGGTCGGATTACATAGACTGTATATTCCGTCCAAGCTACTCAACACAATCTGAAGACAACAATACTAAGGAACCGTCTTCTGATTCAAATCTTCAGCGTAATTCTTATCTTGATTCAGCTTCCCTTGATGGAGATAGTGGAGTCCCAGATGAAAATATCCACGATACTTATCTAGCAGAGCATAGTAGCTCAAGGTCTCCTTACATTACCTGGGATGAAAAGCTAGAAATCATAGATTCTACGGGCGAGCCAAATGAAACTACAGATATAACTTGTACAACTGAGAAGATAGATACGGAGGAGAAGGAAGATCTGAAGTCCAGAGTTGTCGATCATATTGATAATGGCTTTCTTCATGATGAACCTCTTCAATCGCCTGTCATTGTCAAGGGCCAGCCAGAAGAGATTGAAAGCGAAACAGATTTTTACATGGATGCACTTAACACCATCGAATCAGAGTCTGAAGCTGATACAGATTATCATACAAAGAGAGAACTGAAGCAATACTCCAATGTGGACAACAAAGATGTGGAAATGATGCATGAAGCAGGTCATTTAGATGACAGTGCAACGACTTTCGAGTTTCATCTTCCAGAAAGCACTTCCTCAAGCAAAGCTAAGTCAATACCTCCTGAGTCTCATATGGAAGCTTACAGTTCCACAAAGAATGAGAATTATGAGGGCATGGTCGACTCAGGTCACCTAATGAATAGTGACCAAGCAACGTCACCACAGGTGGATGGCATATCTACAATTTCCGTAACTACCCCTGACAAATTTAAATCTGAAGAAGCCGAAAGACATGTTACAAATGAGGAGACTGTTCCCAGTGATGAATTGTATTCTAGCACTAGAGAACCAAGCTCACAGCCTCTCCTGAATGAACAGATCTTAAGCACTTACGAGTCTCCCAAACCATCCTCATCAACTTCTGGTGCTCATACTACGGTCAGCAATCCAGTTATGTTCCCTGACAAATTTAAATCTGAAGAAGCCGAAAGACATGTTACAAATGAGGAGACTGTTCCCAGTGATGAATTGTATTCTAGCACTAGAGAACCAAGCTCACAGCCTCTCCCGAATGAACAGATCTTAAGCACTTACGAGTCTCCCAAACCATCCTCATCAACTTCTGGTGCTCATACTACGGTCAGCAATCCAGTTATGTTCTGGACAAATGGTGGCCTGTTGGGACTAGAACCTTCCAAACCTCCAGATTTTGGTTTGCCTGCTGCTATTGGTCCAGATCCTGTGGGAGAAACAAAAACTGATGAGACACGACACTCAAATCAGAAAACCACTATCAATGATGTTGGAAAAGAGCAGAATGGTAATGCATCCAGTACAATGAGATCTGGAATTAATGAGTCAGTTCCTAAAGATAGTGTGGAGGATAGCATTCATTCATCTCGGATATTTGAATTTAGCAATAGATTACTAGTCAATGGTTTCCGAAAGCAAATATCACTTGTTGGGAACGAAAAGCTTGCAAGCTCTGTGAAAACTGATGTTCCTGAGAAGACGAGTATTCATAAAGGGTATCAAACTGTTACTGGGATACCTTTCAGAGAGCAGTTTGGAAGTGGAATTCCGCGCATCTCACCTTCTTCTCCTCCTCTTGAACATATGAGGATATCGTTTCAGCCTATTGATGGCTTCGAGACTTCTAAACTTAAACTGATGCTCCCTGACGGCAGTAATAATAATGAAAATAGTGGAGACATGTTTCCTTCGTTTCAGTTGGTGCCAGAGACTGCCGTTTCATTACACGATTCTGGTTCAGACTCTGATGATGACACATTTTGTAGGTCATCTCCATATGGTTCAGATAACTGCCAAAGTAATCCTTCTGAATCAAACTCTGAGCAGTGGAATTCCAGTGACTCTCCCAGAATCAAGGATCATGAGCTAGAGGATGCTTTTGGAAGGATATCATCTGCAGAATCTGTTTCAAGCTCTCTTGTAAATGGAATTAGATTTCAGCAAGGCTTCCCTGACCCAGTAAACTATGGTAATTTAAGTTCATTTACTGAGGATGGCATACGACCTTCTCAGCGTGGTCTTTTATTCGATATTCCAAACTTGGAATCTATCAGTGCTTCACATAATCGGGTAACTGATGATTTTAATGGGAAGTATGCCTCGGAGTCATTTCTGCCTAAGGAGAACACACCACCTCCTCAACCTCTCCCTCCAATGGAATGGCGGGGAATTAAGCCACATCCTTGCGTGACAACAGAGAAAGAAGATGCTCTTTCGGAGGCCTTGACTTGTACACTGAATCTGACACCTCCAGAGCCTACGCTACCTCAGCAACCTAAGCCAGCTCCTATAAAACAGGATCATTTTGTGGAAACAGCCGACCTTATGCCTAAGCCTAAGGTAAGCTTGCTATTTTTTAAATTGTCATCTTATGGGTCACCAGAACAGAGTATGTCTGGGGAACAAGAAAAAAAAATGGGTGAAAAACTTTGTATTTTGTTTGCAGCAGCCAGACTGGCAGAATCTACATGTTCAGAATGGAGCTAATCGCGCCGTCAATGGTACAGCAGGCCACGAAAAGGAAGATTTTCTACAGCAGATTAGAACAAGAGTAAGTATTTTACTAGTTAACTCTTTATGTGCCTATCAAATGAACCTTTTGGATTTTCAGTTCTGTACCAAATTAAATCAGCCTTCAATCTTCCAAACCTTTCACAAAAATATGTATAATTTATGGTTTTATAAAAAATCTCTACTCAAATTATTATCATATTATTATCATAGTTTAGCTAGTCACATGGGCGTCGTTAGAGTATGTTTTTATAAACCTAAAACCTTATATTAATGTATGTTAGCAAAAATTAAAGATACCTGTAACCCGTTAGTTCTAAACTTGATTTGGTTGTGGCGTTTTAATCTATCTTTGGAGATTAGTCTTCCACATGCACATATTGTATCTGAATTGTAACATGAGAGTAACATGCTAATTATCATTTGTATGGCATGCAGTCCCGCAATCTGAGACGTACTTCAACAGCTCCACCTACTACTACACCAGCAGGCCCAGCCAGCGTTAAAGTCACTGCAATTATAGAGAAAGCAAGCGCAATCCGGCAGGTAGGTTTCAACAATCACACACATTAATAGTTGCGGTAACCTTATATTTGTTCAAAAAGTTTTTACTCCCAAAGTCATTGTTGTGTATCTTGTCGATCCAAGTATGTTTATGGAAAGAAAATTAAAGGTGGCAATTTCAACCCATTATTTTGAAATCAGTTGATTTGGGTTTTCAGATTTTATCTATAATGTGTCGCATAGGTTAAAACCGAAACTTATCTAAAAATTAAACTGGTTGAGCGGGTCAAACGGGTTAATACTCTCAAGTGTTATTAAAATGTTTTCAATCAAATCATATATTATTTCAGCTGCAAAGTTCTTATTAATCATCATATTGAATACTTTAATCATTTCTAAAATGGACAAAGAAAATGTTAGCGGGTCAACCCTTTTGCCAAAATCACCCATTTTGACACAAACCCTTGCGATCCGTCACCCAACCCGTCCATGTTGGTACCTCTAAAGAAACCCATGTGAAAACAGAAAAGACAGGGAAAATGCTATCCCATCTGCCAAATTGTACTGCATGTTTTTCTGTGGTTTAGTTTATACAATTCAAGTATTCAACTAGATGAAATTTAATTTTAATAAATTTGTCAGGCTGTAGGAAGTGATGATGGAGAAGATAACTGGAGTGACACTTGAGTTTAAGTCTGCATAAGCCAACTTCAGGTGATGTTGCAGTCCTTCGGTTATCTAAATGTTAATACTCCCATTCCTTTCTTTTTGTAAGTAGTTTATCATCCTTTATTTTTGTAAGTAGTTTGTTTATTAATTTGTTCATGAGTTCATCACATTTATTGCCATAAAATCAGTTAATGTTATAACTTTTAAACAGTCAAAAGCAAAACCATCTTCATTAGATATGTTACCATTGTTGATGTGGATATATTGGGATAACAAGGTGCGAGAGTATCTATACATGTATGTGTATGTATATAATAATGTAAACGGTAGGCGAATAGTATTCTTGTCTGGTGAACTCAGTTTTCCTGTCGTTCTGGCAAGGGATACTAATCTCAAAAAAAAAAACCAACCAAGTTTGAAAAAGTTCCAATGAATGATACTAATCTCGAAACAGATAGAGTGCATTCATTTGGTAGACCATCGAAGCTATCGAAAGGAAGCTACTACTTGCATCGATGCAACGATACATGGTGACGCTGAACCACAAAATGAGATTCTGTAATATAACAAAGTCATGCTTCAACTGACAACCAGAAGGATTATATTTTTTTTTTATGAATACCACATAGGATGAATATGTGTATCTGTAATATTGAGGATCTTTTTCGGGTTCTATATTTGAGTCAAAGTTGGTGAGGTTGAAGTTGGTCTTTGTAGCATGTTCAACAGAGTAGATGCCATTGGTTGTCCGCTTAAACATGACTTGATCTTCACAATACTTGCGACTATAAACACGTCAAAGCTCTCTCAAGAGAGAAACCTATTTATGATGTTTCTACCAAGTAAAGATGCCTTGTAAACCTTGTAACCGATTCTATAAACCTTTGAATGAGATAACAATACCCAATGTTGTATTTGTGAGCATCGAAAAAAACAGCTCTTGCATTGAAGAAAATATGATAAATTAGTCAAGGGAAAACACATACATGCTATCAAAACAACAATGTTGATGATGCATTTAGTGCTACAAACAATAACTATAATTTGATCACCAAAAGACATTTACTTGATGCCAAAACTCATCCTAGAGGATTTACATTGGTTTCATTAAATTTCACGTTTTTTTGTCATTCACAAATTTTGTATTAATAGAAACTACAGCAAATTAATTCAACATCTATTTTCATTATAACTATATATTGTCAACATCAACAATATACTTTCGTGTTAGAATTCTAGGATTGTAGCCTAGTCTTCTAATTAATAGGCCTAACTACTGGTCTTGACATCATTAATAGTTTTATCTAAATTAGGAGATGCACTATGGTTTGCACAAAGTAACAATTGGTAATGTGCAAATCAGCGGTGGATTCAAAGTCTTAAATTAAGAGTTGCACCATGATTGCAAAAAAGAATTAATCGTAAGTTGTATGGTATACAATAGAATAGTTTTCAGCAGCGGTGAAAAGTGAAAACTAGTCAAGCTGATCCGAGTCTGCAAGAGCTCGAGTTCAGTTCATGACAAATTTTACAATCTTTGGGCACGGCTCGGGCTCGACACATATGTTACGATATGCCTAAACGAATTAAAGCTCGACTTGTTAAGCGCACTAAGCTCGAGCTCGTATACTTATTTAGAGCTCGTTTATATATAGTTATACGTATGTATTCCTAGCCTTTCAAAAAAAAAAAAAAAAAAAACGTATGTATTCCTAATGCTTGTTTAGGCTCGCGAGCCTAATCAATGTTGGGTATGAAGCTCGGGTTCAAGCTCATTTATTACATGAATCTCAAACTAGGCTCAAACTCGGGCTCGTTTTGAGCTTTTACCAAGCCAGTCCGAATAGCTCACTAGCGGCTTGACACGTTACATCGTAGTCTACAGTATACAATATTTTACGCTTTAGTTTGACACCGCAGGCCAGCAATTCACAATGGTGGATGTTACAAAGTTATAATCACCTTGGTTTATCCTCCAACAAACATTGTCTCATTATCATAAATTTATCCTATAAATGCAAAACGAACCAACTAATCACAACTCACTAATACTCAACACAAAAGCTTAAATCCATTAATAAGCAATGGCGAACCCGAAGGAAGGAGGACTCATCAAGAAAGGCCATCAAGATGGTCTTAAACTCGCTGTCTCTATTCTTGAAGAAAATGGTCTTCCATTAGGTCTACTGCCTCTTGCTGACGTGATCGAAGTAGGGTTCGTTAAGACCACCGGATACATGTGGATCTTGCAAACTAAAAAAGTCGAGCACACTTTCAAGTTGATCAAAAAGCAAGTTAGTTATGACACTGAGATCACTGGTTATGTTGAGAAGAAGAGGATCAAGAAATTGAAGGGTGTGAAAGCCAAAGAGTTGATGTTGTGGCCACCAGTTAATGACATCACTGTTGATGATCCACCCACCGGAAAGATTCATTTCAAGAGTCTAGCTGGGATCACCAAAACTTTTCCGGAGGAAGCATTTGCTGCTGGTCAGTAAGTTCAGAAGTTCCTGCAGGTGGAGTTATGGGATGTTTTCTTTTTGTTGCAAGTTCTTTTACATGCATGTACTGCAGCGTTACCACATGATGGAGGTTAACAAATAAAGTTGTTTCTTTTATATAGAAGCAATGTTACACACTAATCTATCAAATGTGCTATTATCTCAATTTTCTTATAAACACGATTATATGGCAAACAATCAAAAAGCAAATATTGCATGGCACACTTATAAAGCAAGGGCATAAGCAGAAGAAAAAGAAAACTTGATAGAAACTGATATTCACAATCTATGTTGACAATAGAGTAGACTCCGACAAGAAACACGGTTGCTATTTGTTCTAGAAGAACTTATAATTTGATTCAGGTCAGACATTATTTTGGGCAAGCTTTCTATTGTCAAACAAACCACTTTTTAGGGTTAGAGTAGGTTGGAAGAGTTGACGAATTTCACCACAAAACCAGTACGGAGTGCATCATCTTACATCCGACATTCATCCAAACGACTCGAGTGCAGCTGAAAAGCTGGAATTACCCATGCTCCACAGTTGCATTGCATACCAGCCCAATTGAAATACCCCAAACGATTGTTGCAACCAAGGCACTGAAGCTTCTGCGCCACATAACCTTCTTCCACTGTAATATAACATAATAACACTCAGAGCTGTTTAAAATGAGCTGGTTGAGTAACGACAAAAATGGGTTCAGGTAAAGTTTTGTAGGGGCTCGGGTAACCCAAAACACTTCAGGTCCAACTTTATTTAATAAATTTATAATGTGTGTTTTAAAGGGGCTACTAAAACTATATTATTACAATAGTATCTCTCTTTACGGAGAAAAACAGTTTAGGATGTAAAGCAGAAGAAGTACACTTTGGATGACTTTCGACTCGATTGACCCGTTTCATTTTTAGCGATACTTAGATTAAACCCATTTGACCCATTCAAAATAAAACGTTACCCGAATTGACTTATGGTAATGAATATACGTAATACTTCATCAGTGTGAAAAGGAGAGTGTTCTTACAGACCTGGTTGCATCCATTTCATAGGCTCGACAAATATGGATGTACATTCAGGTTGTCCATTTTCCGTATCACCAGATCTTTTCTTCCACTTAAAGGAATCTTTCCCTTGTCCGCGCTCGTGAGAAACTATCTGCTCCTGTGAAGCAACAATCCTTCGACATTTCTTGCAGCGGTAAATCAGTTGAGGCTTCTCTTCTGATTTTACATCAGTCTGATTGGATACCTCCATTGCAGATTCCATTTGGGCAGTCTGACCGGATACCTCCAATGCAGATTCCGTTTGGGTAGTCTGACCGGATACCTCCAATGCAGATTCCGTTTGGGCAGTCTGACCGGATACCTCCATTGTAGATTCCATTTGGGCAGTCTGACCGGATACCTCCATTGCAGATTCCATTTGGGTACTCATTTAAATCTTACACCTTGCTGCACGAGATAAAGAAATTTAAGTTGATAGTTAAATTTTCATATCGCACACTATCACCAAGGGACTAAAGCTTAGACCAATATATTTTATGTATATACGCTATTCGTTCGTGTCGTGGGACATTAACACAACTTCAAACATGACAAATTTACCATTATATAGAAAACTTTTGAGATGCTTATTTTTTTTCTTCTTATTGTGCTTATAAGCAGCTTAAAGATAAGCATTTGAAGAAATAGTGTTTGGATTTGCTTACTTAAAGAGTTTTTGGGTTAGCTATAAGGGTAAGAACATAACCATCAACAAATCACAAGAGGTTCAAACCTCACTAGATGCATATCTAAAAGTGGCCGGTAAAAAGGGTCAAAAACGGTCAGTCACGGGTACCCTCGGTTAGGCCGTGTACATCTTAACTCACCCTCTCGGCTCGTTTAAGTTTATAAGGCCGGAGCGCGTTACGAGCCTAAAGCTTTTAGCTTGAGCTCGGCTCATTTTTGAGTTTAGTGGGTTTTCGCTAGGATGATATTTTCTTGGTTGAAAAGTGTAGTGGTCCCACTTTTATTAAACTGTGTGATTTTTGTCGGGAACAATGATTCAGGAGTATAATATAATATCAAATAAACGCTTTGAAATAAGCAAGTTCAAAAACTAGTTAAGAAGCAATTTGGGTGATCAAAGTGCTTAAAAAGAAGCAGTTTAAGGAATGCAGGATTGTTTTATGGTATAACTATAAACCCTAATTAAAAGTATACAGTTTCTTTCATTAATTATAAACCAATATATATGGTCATAAAAGTATAACAATAAAGAATCAAAGTTCCTACTGTCAAACTAAAAAATAAATAAATATAGAGAGAATTATGTTAACGATGACAATTCGTACCTTTTAATCGATTACGGCTGATTTAGGGTTATTGTTGCTTTTTAGAATCTGCACGAGAATTTCCGACATATTATACGACGTCGTCGTGTCCTTTTTTTTTTTTTTTTTTTTTTTTTTTTTACTTTGCCCTTCGTTTCTATTGCAAAAAGATTGTTTTTTTTTTTGAGTAAAATGCAGAAATGGTCCATATGGTTTGCTCAGATTGCATGTTTAGTCCCTGCTCTTTCGAAATTGCAGGCGGCCTCCCTACGGGGAGTTTTTGGTTCCGTTTTGGTCCCTGGCCATTGCAGAAATGGTCCCTGTGGTTTGCTCATAATTGCACGTTTAGTCCCTGGCCAGGGACCAAAACGGAACCAAAAACTCCTCACAGGGAGGCCGCCTGCAATTTCGAAATATCAGGGGACTAAATATACAATCTGAGCAAACCACAGGGACCATTTCTGCAATTTACTCTTTTTTTTTTTGACCCGAGTAATTTAGTAGTTTGAGCTTATTGCTACTCAGACTTAAGGAGTGTTTCTTTTCTTCTTAATGAGGAAAAAATGTGGGCCCAAACCATTAATGACTTTTAATTGAGAGAAACATTAAAACTTCTCTCTCCTAAATAAGAGGCTAATCAAGATGTTTATATAAAACCACTTAATTTGATAAACATCCCCTTAAATTGGTTAAAACAGTCTTCTTCCTTGGAAACGTTGCCGTTGCCAAAATAGATTTTTTTTAACGACAACTAGCATTATTCACACCACGAATTAATCTCACATGTTTTAAGCAAAACTTCAACTCACAAATATTTAGTTAGAGAGCTTTTCATATGACATGATATACCATTGAAACACAAGTCATTTGATGTCACTTAAATGTTATTTGCACTTAGCAACTTGATATCTATCTCATATTTTTAATGGTACTATGCCACCCTGAACGGTTAAGTTTCATAATGCATTTCTATGATTTTACACTTTTATTCAGTTTTTGCTTGATGCAATATTTCATATTATAGTTTTATGGTTTCACCTAGTTTATTTCTGATCCGGAGTGGATGCTAATGGAAGGGCAAAGCAAAGCTTTTCCGTAGACAAGAGTTCGTTGCTGAGACGAGTTCAAACTGAATAAAAAAGATGGGAAGTTGAATTGTGTTGTCCGACAATAATTTGATTAAAAATAATAGTATAATTTCTTTTCACAGATAAACTATTGAATTTATAAAAAGTCTCCAAAGCTACTAGACTAAAAAGGACATATTTTATTTTAATTTTAAATATTTATCAAACGTTTACTATTCACCAAATAGTAAACATCCAATAAAATGGCAAATAATGGTCTTTGGGATTTTTTTTATTTTTATTTTTATATTTTTTATATTTTTTATTTTTTTTGAAAAGGAGTCTTTGGGATTTACTTACTACGGAGTAAGGCTGAGCAAAACCGACCCGAAACCGATTTGTCCTGACAAACCGACCGACCCGATATAGCCCGATACCGAACCGACAAGTATCGGGTCGGGATTCGGTTATACAAATAGGAAGTTATCGGTATCGGGTCGGGTCGGGATAAAAACCGACCTAAGCCCGATTCATCCCGACAACCCGACTTAATATTAGGTTTAGTAAAATTAGGCGCCTCTTTTTTTTTTTTTTCATTATCCCGCTTCACTGCTTCAGTCCAAGTCTCTAAAGAACACACATACGAATCAATCTCAAAAACAATTGAATGGATCAATGTCATCTCAAAAACACGAGGGGTGAATCAATCTCATCTTCTGTACCTACATACGAATCATTCTCATCTCAACAAAACAATATAATGGAGGTAAGTACTATTTTCTTCGTGTTTGATCTGTATCCACCTCTTGGTTTACATGTTTAATCTCTATGTGTCATCAATGCGTGGGGAATTAGATGGTTGCTTGCTACTTGCTAGTATTGAATTTTACATTTATACTGAGACGAATGGCATATGGATGTAATCTTGATTGAAGTTGTAAAGATTGATAAACTGCTGTTATCATCTTGTGACAAATGAATGAGTGTTAACTTTCTGATTCTTCATTCGTTTCTCAATGTATTCTCGTTACTGATTTTGTGTGTTTATGTGTTTGTTTAGGATCAACCGATAGACGTTGACACTGTTGAATGTGATGAAAATAAACGCAAAAGGAAAGCCCCATCCAAACCAAGGAAAACAACTTCAGAATGTTAGAAATACTTTGATGCAAAGTTTGAACCAGATGAAGATGGGGTAATCATTAAGATGGCCTACTGCAAATGGTGTGAAGCGGTTTTCAAAGCCGATTCAAAACAACATGGTACGCGACACTTGAATACTCATTATGCAAACTGTGAAAAAAACCCTGATGTTGAGAAACTTAGGAAACAAAAAAAACTAGCATTTAAGAAAAAGATTGGGGAGAATGATGAGGGTGGCAGTAGCATTAGGAGTTTAGAAACTTGGAAGTATGATGAAAAGGTGATTAAAAAGTCGTTGATTGAGTTAATTATTCTTGCTGAGCTTCTGTTTAAGTTTGTAGAACACCCAGCGTTCATTAAATTTTCAACGAACATGCAGCCTAGATTTAACATGCCCTCTCGTTTTACTATTGCTAGGGATATTTCTAAGTTTTATGTTGAGGAGAGGAAGAGCCTTTTAAATTTCTTAAGCAACAAGGCCACCATGGTTCATTTAACCACCGATACTTAATTGGTGGAAGTTAAATAGTCCAAGATTTCCAATTGTATCAAAGATGGCGAAAGGTAATAACTTATGTTTTTTTTATTAAATTTTATATATCTTTGTGCTTTGTTAGTTTGTTTTTAATTAACTTATGTTTTTTATTAACTTTGTTTTAGATATCTTGTGCATCCAAGTATCCACTGTTGCTTCCGAATCCGCCTTTAGC
This sequence comes from Artemisia tridentata subsp. tridentata, assembly GCA_021014915.2. Taxonomy (NCBI): domain Eukaryota; kingdom Viridiplantae; phylum Streptophyta; class Magnoliopsida; order Asterales; family Asteraceae; genus Artemisia; species Artemisia tridentata. The sequence continues at coordinate 37,941,585 of CP139507.1, read as the reverse complement.
GCGAGTGGTCGAGTTTTGGACCCGTATAGGAATTCTTTAGCTCCTAGCATTGTAGAGGCTTTGGTGTGCACACAAGATTGGATTCGTACATCAAGTAAAAACATCACTGTCGATACGTTAGAGGATTTAATGAAAGACGACGAGCTTGCTAAAGGTAAACTATTTATATGTGTTTGATTCTGAGTCGCATTTGATTCTGCCTTGTTCTGTTTGATTCTGAGTTCTGTTTGAAACTGCCCATCTGATATGAAACTGCCCTCCTTTAGTAACCAAGCACTTGCCCATCTGATATGTTCTGTTTGATTCTTCATCTGATATGAGTTCTGTTTGAAACTGTCCAGCTGTGTTCTCTTTTACCCAGACTGACCCATTCATGTAATTTTTACTCATTTAAGTATATCACAAAGACACAAACTGTAAGAAGTATCAACTCCTTGATGCATAATGAAACCAATGAAAGTCACCAACTGTATGAGCATGGTTTTTATATTCTGTTGTCAAAAGGATTTGGAAACCAAACACTAACGCACAACATATTTCACTTGTTGGTACCTCGGATTGCTCAACTCAATTTGTGAATACCATAGTTATCTTAAGCTTCATGTTGTAGCAGCTACAATTATGTTTGTGTGTGTAACTTAATCACTTATGTTGTCATTTTTTTTCTAGAAATTCAAGATGCGTTAGACAAACAAAAAGGAGAAGTCAGAAAAGAGAAGAATGTTGCAGTTGCGCCATGATTCACGAATGTTGTAATGCCACGTTAATTAAGCAACAAGATTGGATTTGTAATGCCACGCTAACTTAATCACTTATTTGTATTTGGTTACATTTTTCATGAAGGCATTTGTAATGCCACATTAATTAAGCAATAAGAATTGAATTTGTATTTGTAAGATTGGATTTGTAATGCAAACTGTAAGAGTGGATATGCAAAGTGTAAGATTGGACTTTTGATATTTGTAAGATTGGTGTGTTTGCCTTTGGCTTTGATGCTACAGGTCGTTAAGGGGTCAGGGGTGTTTGGATATGCTACTGGGCTACAGAATTTTTATTTTCGGGCTTGGCTGATCATACCTGATTTCAAAACCGACAGTCCCGACTTTAACCGAACCGAACCGATTAGAAGTCGGGTCGGTATCGGTATGTATTTTATGCCTCTTTCGGTATCGGGATCAATCGGGTCGGGTCGGGACGGGTCGGGCTCCGGCCCGATGCTCAGCCCTACTACGGAGTATTACGATCATAGTGTTTGAAAAATTGCAAAAAAGGTCCCTACTATTTACTTTTGATTATAAAACAACCCTTCAGTTAAATCTAAGGATCGTTTATGTAACTAAAATTTACATAAATGACTTCGATTTACGTGTGTTGCCAAAAAGGTCTCTAAGTTTGCAAACAGAGTCCCTCATGTTACTTGCGGTTACAGAAACAATCCCTAGGTTAAATCTAAGTGTTGGGAATTAAATATTCAAGAAGTTAATATTGGGCTCTAATCAAAGAAATACTCTAAGTGTGATTCTGCTGCTAGTGCATTTGGTTCCTGCTGCTAATGTTTGTTCCTGCTGCTAGAACATTTGACTCTGCTGCTAGCGATAATGATTCTGCTGCTAGGCTTAGCATTCTGCTGCTGTTGATCCTGCTGCTATTATACTTGATCCTGCTGCTAAGCGATAACTCATTGCTGCTGCTAGTGAACATTCTGCTGCTAGATGGATAAGTATGAAAATATATTATTTGTATTTTGGTCAACAATATACGGTAGATAATATCTTACCCCATGTGCTTAGTTAACAAGTTGTGTACACAGATACATGTTGTATCTTATGTACTGACACACTCAAGAGATAAGTTAACCAAGTAAGTCGGCTAGACTTTAAGCAGTATGTAAAGATCTTCTTGGACTATAAAAGGAGATCTTAGACTCGATATTACGTGTGCATAAAATAGATAAGTTGATAAGTTCATAACTGTTAAGACATAGAACAATCACAAGAATATCACAAGTTAGAAAAACTTAAGATTCAAGGTTGTAACCCTAGTGATAATTCAAGATCACTCGTATTATTATCATTAATAATATTGAATCGTTTGGTGTTAATCTCTCATTGTTCATTGTCATAGAACTAACACAACCATTCCATTTCCACAACACAAATCACCTTCTAAGTGTGATTAAGTAAATTCCGCGTACTTAATCATATTAACTCAATATATCATACACACAAAGAACGTAAGGTTTAACCACCTTAATCGTGTGAACAATCCTAACAAGTGGTATCAGAGCTAAGGCTGATATTATTGATTTAGAAGAAGAAGCTGAAGAAATGGATGTTGAATCTATTCAGACAAATGTTGCTGCAAAGATTCCCATGCTCAAACAGAATGAGTTTGAGATGTGGAGGCTGAGGATAGAGCAATATTTCCAAGTGCAAGATTATGCACTTTGGGAAATCATTGAAGATGGAAACTCTTACCAGCCTACCACCACTACATCAACAGTGGACGGCAAAGCTGTGTCAACTCTGCAGACAAAGCCATCATCTGCAGAAGACAGAATAAAGAAGAAAAATGACTTGAAGGCAAGAAGCATGCTGATGATGACCATTCCCAATGATCAACTTCTAAACTTCAGCAAGTTCAAAGATGCCAAGTCATTATTTGAAGCTATTATTGCCAGGTATGGTGGAAATGAAGCCACCAAGAAAACCCACAAGACACTGCTCAAGCAGCAGTTTGAAAACTTCTCCTCTACATACAATGAATCTCTTGACCACATGTTTAATAGGCTTCAGAATATTGTGAGCCAACTTGCTATTCTTGGGTTTGAAATGCCTCAAGAAGATTTGAACTCAAAATTTCTGAGAAGCTTACCAGAAGAGTGGGCTATGCATGTTGTTGTCTGGAAGAACAAGCCAGACCTAGACACCATGGAACTGATGGACTTGTATAGCAACTTCAAGATTGTGGAGCAAGATTTGAAGAAGAATGGAGGTATTAGTTCTAATACTGGGAACAAGGCATTTATGTCAACTCCTAGTACCTCAAAATTAAGTGAAGAGGTGAAAGTTGTTGATGATGTTGGTGCTGCTAGTTCATAAAGTAGTACCATTAGTATTTTGGATGAAAAGACTTGTTGTGCCTTTCTTACAAGTCAAAACAATGGGTCCATGCTCTCCTATGAAGACCTCCAAGAGATTCATGAAGATGATCTGGAGGAAATGGATCTAAAATGGCAAATTTCTCTTCTTAGCATGAGAGCCAAGAAGTTCTATCACAAGACGGGGAAGAAGCTCATAATCAGCAACACTGATGCTGCTGGTTTTGATAAGTCAAAGATAGAGTGCTATAACTGCCACATGATGGGTCATTTCTCAAGAGAGTGCAGAAGACCAAGGCAGCAAGATAGCAAGAATAGAGGTTTTGGAAGCAAATAGAAAACAGAGGAGGTTACTGAGCCAAAAGCTATGGTAGCTATTGATGGCTTAGGTTTTGATTGGAGCTTCATGGCAGATGAAGAAGAAACTCCTGCTCAAATGGCACTTATGGCTTTTTCTGCTACTGAGGTACAAAATCATAAAGCTTGTTCTAATACTTGCACTGCTCTTAATGCTCTACAGGTTTTAATGAAACAATATGATGATCAAAAGATAGAGCTAAACAAGACTTTTCAAAACTTTATAAACTATAAGTGTGGATTAGAAAAATTAGAGAAACAAATCACACACTATAAGGAAAATGAATTAGTCTTTTCTGATGACAAAGCTCTCCTAAGACAGGACATATTCTTTAAAGATGCTGAAATCAAGCTTTTGAGAGAAGCTTTTGATAGGGTCAAAAAGGAAAATGAAAACATTCACTTGACTACTGAGGCACTAGAACATGCTTCTAAAAGTGTGCACAACATAGTAGAATGTCAGGTGATTAATAGAGCTAAGTCAGGAGTAGGATATAAGAGTGTCCCACCTCCTTATAGAGGCATCCCTAAACCCCCAGGGATTGACATAGGAAATTCAGATTTACATGAGTTTCAAGAACCAATCATGGAATATGGTTCTAAGGCTAGCAAGAGCCTTAAGGTAGAAAAAGTAAGTAAAAGTTTAGATAAAACTTTACTTTATCAGGACAAGGTGTCCTTTGCTAAGAACTTAGATGCTATAGTTGTTGAAGATTGTACAACTGATATTGATGATGAATAAGAACAGGTTATGTCTAAACCTGAAGTGGTTAAGAAAGTAGGAACAAGTGTTCCTAAGATAGTCAAACACAATACTGATAGGCCTAAATCAAACATTAAGCATGTTAGGCAACCAGTTAGATATTGTGAGCAATATAAAACCACCAACAAGCCCAGAGGTAACCAAAGGAATTGGAACAACCTCAAGTCTAACCAATTAGGTGATGACTTTGCTTTTTATAACAAAGATTGTTACACATGTGGTAGTTTTGACCATCTTGCAGCTTTCTGCAACCAATGGGTATCTGGGTATGAAAATAATAGAGTGAACTTCAAAAGGAAAACTCCTAAGTCTCACTCTCACTCTAGTTCTAAGAGAACAAACCCCATAGTAGTCAAAAAGAAGTCTGGCTCAAACTTAGATCCTGCTGCTACACCAAGTGATCCTGCTGCTAGACAATTTGTTCCTGCTGCTCTACCATTTATAACTATTAACCCAAAATCAACAGCTAAGGGTGCAAAAACAACTTTCAAACATGCACCAACAACTGTTCTAAGGCCCATTCAAACAAAAGCAGTGGTCCAAAAACAAGTTTGGAAACCAAAGGGTAGAACTGAAAAGTTAGCAGTTCCTGCTGCTAAGCAATCAGTTCATTCTGCTGCTAAGGGAAACAGGGCAAATGCTGTTAAGGCCTCAGCATGTTGGATTCTAAAATCCAATGTTGCATCAACTATCCTTAAAAGATTGAATTACATTGATGCAGGAGGCAGATCCAAGTCAGTAATGGCTTGGGTCCCAAAAGAAAACTAACACTCTTATTTATGTGCAGGAACATTCAAATGATCAGGAAGAGGATCAAGGATACTCAGATAGTGGATGTTCAAGGCATATGACAGGCAACAAGTCTTATCTCTCAGATTTCCAATAAATAGATGGAGGCTATGTTACCTTTGGAGGAGGTGTTGGTGGCAAAATTTCTGGTAAAGGTACAATCAAAACCGGAAATTTAGATTTTGAAGATGTGTTCTATGTAAAAGAGCTAAATTATAATCTTTTTAGTGTCTCACAAATGTGTGACAAAAAGAACAATGTTCTTTTCTGTGAGACTGAATGTCTTGCACTTTCTCCTGATTTTAAGATGCCTGATGAAAGTCAAGTACTTCTTAGAATTCCTAGAAAAGGCAATATGTACAGTGTAGACATGAAGAACATTGTTCCTAAAAAGAATTTAACTTGTCTTGTTGCAAAGGCTACATTGGATGAATCAATGAAATGGCATAGAAGGCTTGGTCATATTAATTTCAAAACCATAAATAAAATTGTTAAGAATGGTTTGGTAAGAGGTTTACCTCACAAAAGATTTGAAAATGATCAAACATGCATTGCTTGTCTAAAAGGCAAACAACACAAAGCCACTTGTAAGCCCAAGATTTTTAACTCTATCAATCAATCATTGTTTATGTTGCATATGAACTTATTTGGACCTGTTTCAGTAAGTAGTATAATGCATAAGAGATATTGTCTTGTTGTAATTGATGACTATACTAGATTTACATGGGTTTTCTTTCTATTTACTAAGGATGAGACTACAAGCATCCTTAAGACATTCATTACACAGATAGAAAACCAAGTAGACAAGAAAGTGAAGGTCATTAGATATGATAATGGGACAGAGTTTAAGAATAGAGTTATGGATGATTTCTGCAAAGAAAAGGGTATTAGGAGAGAATTTAGTGTTGCTAGAACTCCACAACAGAATGAAGTAGTTGAAAGAAAGAATAGAACACTAATTGAAGCTGCTAGAACAATGTTAGCTGATTCTAAGTTACCAATAACCTTTTGGGCTGAAGCAGTCAACACTGCTTGCTATGTCCAAAATAGAGTTTTAGTTGTGCAGCCTCACAATAAGACATCATATGAACTCTTTAATGGTAGAACTCCTGCAATAGGATTTCTTAGACCTTTTGGATGTCATGTGACAATTCTCAATACCTTAGACCATTTAGGAAAATTCGATGGTAAGGCAGATGAAGGTTTCTTTGTTGGATATTCTCTTAATAGCAAAGCGTTTAGAGTATACAACACAAGAACTAAGATTGTAGAAGAAAACCTACATGTGGAATTTTTAGAGGATAAATCCAATGTAGAAGGTCAAGGACCAAAAAGGCTATTTGATCTTGAATTTCTAACCAAATCAATGAATTATGTGCCTGTTGTTGCAGAAACTAATGAATTTTCAGGTTCACAAGCAACAGATGAGGCAAGGTTAGAAAAGGAGACAAACCAAAATCATGTTTGGATGCCAATATGGTCAAGTACAGGTGTGGAATCAACTTCAACAACTGATGAATCTTCTTCTGGCAAGGCTAAAGTAGGAGTTGAAGATGAAAGCAAAGAAGATGGAACTCAGGAACAACAAAATGTTTCTGCTGATAGTATTTCTGTTGCTGCTGGTAGTGTATCTGTTTCTGCTGGTGATTCTGCTGCTACGCTTACTGATTCTACTGTTCGGCCAAATGACTCTGCTGCTGGCCCTTCAGAAACGAAAGAAGCAGAATTCTCAGATAATGAGGTGGATTTCAACAATCTTCCATCAAATTATCAAGTTCCTTCTACTCCACAAACAAGAATTCACAAAGTTCACTCCCTAGATAATGTGATTGGAGATGTACAGTCAGGTGTGAAGACAAGACAACAATTGATGTCTTCAGACCAACAAGGGCTTCTTGATGCCCTTTATGCTTCAAAACAGCATGAGCTTTCAAACTCTTGCTTGTTTGTATGTTTTCTCTCACAAGATGAACCAAAGAACATTCTTAAAGCCTTAGATGATTCAAGCTGGTTAGAGGCTATGCAAGAAGAGCTTCTTCAGTTCAAGATTCAAAAAGTATGGGTGCTAGTTGATTTACCTAGGAATGCAAAGGTAATTGGCACTTGATGGGTTTTTAAGAACAAAAGGGATGAAAGAGGAATAGTGATTAAGAATAAGGCTAGATTAGTAGCACAAGAGTACACACAAGAAGAAGGGATAGACTATGATGAGGTTTATGCTACTGTAGCAAGGATTGAGGCAATTAGGCTTTTCTTAGCTTATGCTTCATTTTTAGGCTTCACAGTCTACCAAATGGATGTCAAGAGTGCATTTTTATATGGAAAAATTGAAGAGGAGGTATATGTTACACAACCCCCTGGCTTCATTGACCCATTACATCTAAACAAAGTGTACAGAGTAGTGAAAGCTCTATATGACCTTCATCAGGCACCAAGAGCTTGGTATGCAACACTAGCTTCCTACTTATTAGAAAATGGATTTCAAAGAGGAAAGATTGATCAGACACTTTTCATCAAACAACACAAGAAGGATCTTCTGTTAGTGCAAGTGTATGTGGATGACATTATCTTTGGATCTACTAGGAAGGAGATGTGTTTAGAATTTGAGAAACTTATGAAAGATAAGTTTCAGATGAGTTCCATGGGGGAACTTACATTCTTTTTGGGTTTGCAAGTTAAGCAATCATCTGATGGCATATTTATTAGTCAAGACAAATATGTTGCAGAGATACTTAGAAAATTTCAATTTGCCGATTCAAAAATAGCAAGCACACCAATGGACTCTGAGAAGCACCTTCTGAAAGATGAAGATGGAGAGAGTGTGGATGTACACACTTACAGATCTATGATAGGCTCTTTGATGTACCTTACATCATCTAGACCTGATATCATGTTTCCTGTTTGTGTTTGTGCAAGATTTCAAGTAACTCCAAAAGTTTCTCATTTAACTGCAATCAAGAGAATTTTTAGATATCTCAAAGTTCAACCAAGGTTGGGTATATGGTATTCTAGGGAATCTCCTTTTGACTTGGTAGCATATTCGGATAGTGATTATGCTGGTGCTAGCTTGGATAGAAAGTCAACAACTGGAGGATGTCAATTCCTTGGGTGTAGACTTGTCTCATGGCAGTGTAAGAAGCAAACAAGTGTGGCAAATTCAACAACTGAAGCTGAATATATAGCTGCTGCAAGTTGCTCTAGTCAAGTTCTATGGCTTCAAAATCAACTTCTTGATTATGGGTACAATTTCTTAAACACTGTTATTTATATTGATAATAGTAGTACAATTTGTATTATTAAAAATCCAGTGCAACATTCTAAAACAAAACACATTGAAATTAGACATCACTTTATAAGAGACTGCAATGAGAAAAGGTTAATTCAAGTTCTTAAAATTGTTTCAGAACATAATTTTGCAGATCTGCTAACAAAAGCTTTTGATGTTTCAAGGTTTCAGTATTTGGTAGCAAGTATTGGAATGCTTAATCTTTGAATTTTCAATCTAATGTGTTTTTATAAATAAATTTTTGACTCTGCTGCTGGATTTACAAGATACTGCTGCTATTACAAAAGTTTGTGCTGCTAGTACAACTTTAAATTGTGTTATTCATACAGTTGGTCTTATGATTATTCTAATGAAAGACAAGTACTTTGTATATTGTTCTTTTGGTTTTAGACTAACAATTTCAGGTATGATCATGTGAACACAAAAGGATGTTTCAAGTGAAATGGAAGCAGCAGAATGATTATATTAGTTGCTACATATTAGGTTTATGATGGACTGAGTTTGGGAATTTAAAACTCCTTAAAACTTCTTTCTTGAAACCTAGTTATGATATTTCACATTGAATTGATGACTTAGTTGATCAGATAGTAACTAATGCAACTCACTTTCTATCATTTTATACTTTTAAGTATAATGTGCAAGTCTAAGGACATCTGATAGAAAGAATAGCTAGTGAGGGTGAATCTAACACTTGTGTTAGAGGTAACAATTACTATGAGCTGGAAACCCTGTCAAGAAAACCTTTTGAATAGGTTTATCTTTACACAGGCAGTTATCAAGATAACTGAAAACATTGGTTCTCACACAACCAGAGGTTGCTTTAAACCGAAATTTTGATTAAGTGTCTGTTATACACTTGATCCCTTCAAAATGGTTGAAAGCAGTATGATTTTTCAATTCTAAAATCATGAACATACTGCTAAGTCAAATAATTTCTTAAACAAGGATTTTAAAGGATTCACAAAAACCATCCATTGATGGACCATGAATCAAATGTCCACTGATTCACCTCTCATAGGAGTTAACACACCTAGAAGTGATGAGGGCAGTAACTTAAACTCTTAAGGAATTGATGGCTTCATGTACAACATTGTCTGACAACAAGTTCTAAATGATAGATCAGATGATAAGGAAAGATATATTTTGGTACATAGTGAGATCTTCCAAACAGGGGAGGATAAAATTTTATTTGCTTCAGGGGAGGAAACATCTCAGGGGAGGAAATAATAGCCCAGAAAAAGAAGATAATCCAATATAAGGGAGGAAAAGACAAGAGCATACAAGATGATGACATGGAGGTTGAAAATGACAAGAACATTCCAAAGGAGAAAGTTCTATCTAGGTCAAACGAAGAAAAGTTTCAATTTCAGTTTACCACGTTTGTTCATCACCTGCAAAGACATGCTGATAGATGATTTCACTTGTTGAAACAAGCATCCAAGATACACAGCATCATTGCCACTTATAATTCTTCCATCCAAGGAAATTGCACCATCTTTTAGTCCAAGATTGGAGTAATGTGTTGATATTGTTAAAGTCAAAGAACAAAGCAGATGAATTACTGAGAAGATATTCATTCTTGAAGAACAGAAGTGTTTGAAAGATCTTCACAATCCATAATTTAATTCAGAAAACATGTTGAAATAGATTCACATGTTTAGGGGAGGATTGTTGGGAATTAAATATTCAAGAAGTTAATATCGGGCTCTAATCAAAGAAATACTCTAAGTGTGATTCTGCTGCTAGTGCATTTGGTTCCTGCTGCTAGAACATTTGACTCTGCTACTAGCGATAAATGATTCTGCTGCTAGGCTTAGCATTCTGCTGCTGTTGATCCTGCTGCTATTATACTTGATCCTGCTGCTAAGCGATAACTCATTGCTGCTGCTAGTGAACATTCTGCTGCTAGATGGATAAGTATGAAAATATATTATTTGTATTTTGGTCAACAATATACGGTAGATAATATCTTACCCCATGTGCTTAGTTAACAAGTTGTGTACACAGATACATGTTGTATCTTATGTACTGACACACTCAAGAGATAAGTTAACCAAGTAAGTCGGCTAGACTTTAAGCAATATGTAAATATCTTCTTGGACTATAAAAGGAGATCTTAGACTCGATATTATGTGTGCATAAAATAGATAAGTTGATAAGTTCATAACTGTTAAGACATAGAACAATCACAAGAATATCACAAGTTAGAAAAACTTAAGATTCAAGGTTGTAACCCTAGTGATAATTCAAGATCACTCGTATTATTATCATTAATAATATTGAATCGTTTGGTGTTAATCTCTCATTGTTCATTGTCATAGAACTAACACAACCATTCCATTTCCACAACACAAATCACCTTCTAAGTGTGATTAAGTAAATTCCGCGTACTTAATCATATTAACTCAATATATCATACACACAAAGAACGTAAGGTTTAACCACCTTAACCGTGTGAACAATCCTAACACTAAGGATTGTTTGTGTAATGAACACTTTGCGATTACAAACACAATTCATTTTGGGACTGTTTGTGTAACAAAAAAAATTATAAAAATAGTCCCTGTAGTTAACTATCGATTTTAAAAACGATCCCTAAGTTAAATACACGGAATGCTTGTGTAACGATTTTTTTTTTTTTTTTTTTTTTTTTTTTTTTTTTTTTTTTTTTTAATTTACGTAAAAGCTCGGGCCCTGCAAGGAAAGTACTTGTAAGAGATATACTTGTGGAATCTTTTAGTTATTTTGTTTGGTGGTTTCATTTCATTCCAAGTTCTTACTATTTAATTGACAAATAGTTTTAAAGCCAAGTTTATATGGAAATCTAGTGCAAGTTAAATTATAACTCACGTCACTTATAATTGATCTTGGTAACTACTCATAAAATCTCAATAATTGGGTACTATACTATAGAGTTCACATCACGGTTTTAAACTTGATTATTGAACTCGTTTTGATACTTCTGGATTGGTGATTGGAAACAAAAGGTTTCTTTTAGTAAGAAAACATTACATAAAGGGTAATTAAACAGCTTCATCTTATCCTTTTATATGTTTGTTAATATAAGAAAAATTGACATAAAAGCTTTAAAAATAGGATATGATCGATGTGTGTGCTTGTTTCTTATATGTAACTTTATGCATGATGCAAGACACAAATATTAATGCTGATTAGATTTCTCGTATTCACACAGAATTATTGAAAAAAAATAACATTTACAATCATAATCAATTAATCACCATCATATATATTTGCTAATTATGTCGTTGTTAGTTGCTTTGTTGGTATTGTGAAATAAGTTAACGTAGAGAAATTTGATACTCTCACGTAACTAACTTGAACGCCTTGGCTTGCACGGATTGTATACTAGAATATACTCTATCATAGCCACTTAATTAGTGTTTAGACTATCCTCATCAATGATCTTCAACAATCCAATCTCTAATTAAATATTAATTTCTCTCCCCTTCACATACACAAACCAATCTAACTCATTTTTACTCTCACACTCACAATCCAACCCAATCTAACTTTTTATTATATAAATATTATATATAATTACTTTAATATATTATATTAATTATTTTATTTGAACTAAAAAATTATTTATCTGAAATATATAAAAAAAACTTATTTGAAACTAAAACATAAATTTTTTTATTACATTAGATTTTATATAATTCTTTTATATATAAAATATTTTTTTTAAAACATCTCCGTTTTTTATAAATTTTATATCATGATGTTCAGAAAAAATAAATAAACAAAACTGTGTTTTTAGATTTTTTTTTTAAAGTTATATATTAATAGTTATTAAAGAAAAACGATTTTTTATTCAAAACTAATTAGGATGAAATAAAAAAAAATAAATAAAAAAAATAATAAAGTAAGCCATTTCACGTGTAAAGTAAGATTGTGAGATTGTGATCTCGATTGTTCGGCCGGTCCGATCATGAAGGATTGGTCAATTTTTCTTTTTTTTAAATTATTTTGGGTCACGATCTCAATGTGTAGATCATCAGTGGGAGTGGTCTTAGATGTGTTTATATATATATATATATATATATATATATATATATATATATATATATATATATATATATATATATATATATATATATATATATTTTTTTTTTTTTTTTTTTTTTTTTTTTTTTTTTTTTTTTTTTTTTGAGAAACATATAATGTATTGAAGTAAGAAACTTGATTTATAAGGTAATATATCTATGAAATGTTTCTGATTTTAAGCAAATAGTTATCAAACGAGCACTTGGTCTAACGGTATTTGCGAGAATATAATGCAAATGCTTGTCGCCTTTCAAGAATCTTGTTTGCTTATGCATTGATTGGTCATGGCTTTCAAGAATCTTGAAACAAACATGATGTATGTGACAATGACTTGAAAGGGGATCCTAGTGTTCATGATTAAGTAGAACTTTATATGATTCCAATTGATTCTAAGTTGAAATCTTGAATCTCAGCCTATTGAAAAGATTCATAAGACGTACGAGCACGCAACTACTACGTAAGCAACTAGTCCCATGAATGCGAATTAGATTGCATAACTTGATCATATTTATCTTTAATATTACTTTGTCTATTTCCAATAATTTCGTAACTTAAGGCTTTTGCTTCTTAACAACTATACATCTTTACCTTCTAATCTTGAAAAAAAAATTGATGTCCATGTATAAAACAATCACTAATTGTCTAATCACCTCCTATGTTTTCTCAAATACAAATTATTATTATAGTCTATAAATTGGTTATTTATTATATATTATATATATATAATATATATATATATATATATATATAATATATATATATATATATATATATATATAATATTATTTTGTTTAAACGGCTTGTTAGTTGTTAGTTTTTTTTTGAACGTCTATAAGTTGGTTATATATGAAACAAAAAATGAAGGTCTTATTTGATAAGATCCGTGAGGACTGTGGAAATATCTATAATATTATAAGATTGAGTCTCTTGATTAAATGTGGAGTAATCAAAACACTCAAGATGAAGTTCCAAAGTTAATGTGAAGTAATGTGCAGGCTTCAAGATTGGGTACAGTACAACCATCTCACAGCTCTCAATTGAATGTCCAGAAGATGAAGAGAATGAGCCATCGAATGACATTAATTACACCATTTGCATGCATATCAACAGGCCTGTGGTTACAATGATTCTTTCTTAAAATGTAATGTGAAGTAATGACTATAAAATACAGTAGGTCGCATTTATCTATCACCATAATCAAAACTAAATCATTTGTCTTCCAACATAATTGAAACAAAAGTTAACATGTCGAACAAGGCTTCACGTACCAACGCCATCCAAGATGCCCAGCATAATGGTAATTTATTCTTGGAACAGCTCGATGCGGGTGTTAGTGGCACCATTGTTGTTATGATTTGTAGGGTTTGGGATGTGAATGCAGTAACTCGGCGGTATTTGAGCACTGACTTTGTTGTCTGTGATGCCAGGGTAAGTTAGAATTACATTTATAGTCATGCATAGAGTATGGGTATCTTAAATGCTGATGCAATGTTTTGCAGGGTAAGGCGATGTACTGCACTGCAAGGAGCAATATAGCTCACAACTTTGTAGGTCTAAAATAAGGTGTTGTTTACTCCATCAAGAACTTCATTGTGCAGCCAAACAAGGATGACTATCGGATCATAAGGCAGGATCCATTCATGCTTGAATTTGACGGGTCCACAACCAATCGAAAAGTTTCTGTTAACTCTGACGGCTTTGTCAGATATCCTTTTGAGCTTGCCGATTTTGATGACATTGAACCTACAAACAATAAGTATCTGATAGGTAACCTTTTTTTTTATACCCTTTTTTGTGCCAGACTGCAATATGACTATTCTCATACCTTACTGGATACTGGCAGATGTTGCAGGGTATGTCACAAATGTTGGGAGGACGATACACCAGAAAATTGGCTCGCGGACCCTGGATTTCTATCTGGCCAACAAGAAATATTTTCTTTGCCAGTTTTTGTTGTGGGCACAAACCTGAAAATTTAGTTTCGATTAATTAATGACTACCAGAATTAAAAAAAAAAAAAAAGAAGAAAAAAAAAAAAAAAAAAACCCATTTATTTGATTTCCTAAAACAGGGGGCAGTCAATTAGAGTGACATTGTGGGGAGGATTGGGCGACATCCTGATAGAAAAGAAAACTAAGAATGTTGGCCTTTGTCCAGTTGTTATAACTTCTGTTAATGCCAAACACTATAATAGTGAGTATCTATAGAATATGGTGTTTTGGCCCACGTTACCTCATTCTCAGGTTGCCTTACTCTTTTTCACCTTGCAGATAAGCTTTACCTCTCGAGCAGCTCCTCCACCTTGATTTATGATAATCCTGAAATCCCTGCATTGATAGACCTAAAAGTTGAGATGAGGTAAGGCATACTAAATTATGTCTATGTATTTTGGGCCACTTACTATATCCTAATGTTAAGCATGGATATTGATTGCAGTTTTGTGGAGTTGAATAAAGCGATAGTGCAAGTTGATTTCTCGGAGCCCAAGGATGGGACCCTTGAGAACTTGCTAATCTGGGGCCGCAACAAGAGAAACAATGTAAGTTGCTGTATTTACCACTTGCTTCTGTTGTTATGTGGGCCCATGGTATTCCATTCACTACGTATGCATCTTTGCAGTCCATGATCTACAACTGTAAAGTAAAGATCGACAATGTTAGGACTAGAAAGGGGTGGAACTACCCGTCCTGTGGTGACAATAAGTGCAAGAAAGGCGCCACCCGAAAGGGGGGTAGCTTTTGGTGTGATGCGTGTGAAAAGCCCATTGAGTACCCAATTTTAAGGTAATGTTGTTTTAGGCTTGCCCACCCCATGAGTTAAAATAAATTGCATAATGTTCTTTACCTTAAGTGTGCCCCACGTTTTCATCAGATTCGGGCTTGAGCTTGATGTGTCAAACGATACCGCACAAACTGTGGTTGTGTTGTTTGATGAAACCGTTCGGGATTTCCTAAAGTGCTCACCAGAATCCCTGTTGGAGGGTTACACTGAGGTACAATTATAATTTACATTTGAAATGCATTATGGTTTTGTGCTAACCTCCAAGTACAGGCACCAAATGGAAGCTCCAACTTACCCCGCGCCATATCAGATCTTATTGGGACGTATCACACTTTTGAGCTCAAGTCACACACATATTTTGAGCATGATACTTTTGAGAGCTTCACGTGCTGGAAAATTAGCCATGCACCACCGGCGGGAGAAATCGCATGTTCAAGCAATCTTGAAACTAACACCGGCTCTGCCAGCCCTCTTATGAAAAGGTTGTCGAAAGAAAGGTTGTCCAGGAACCCAAGTGTGTCTACTCCGTCGAAACCTGTGGAGGAAAAAAAATAAGAAACGGTATCACACAGTTTCCCTACTATGGAATCCAGACATAAAAGTGTCTTATTACTAATACATTACTTGCTGTGCCATTATTGTAGTATGGAGTATGAAGAGTCAGACATGGAGTTAACAGATGGTGAACAAGCTGGGAGTGGAGATGGATCTGCTTCTGAGAAAACAAAACGAAGAAGGTAATAATTTAGTAAATGGATACAAACTTATCTAATATATAACCCAAATATTAAAAAGCGTTCTCTGCACATCTTACTATTTCAGGTACATTGTGTGTGACTCTGAGTCGGAAGAGGAGGCCAGCTCACCAAAAGTAGAACGTGCCAAAGAAGCTAAATGCGATGAGGAGGCCACTGCTTAGTGGATAAGTATTTAGGAAAATAAAGACCACATGGCCACAACTGTTTGTGAGTGTTAGTCATTTACAAAAACAACTTTGTTTGTCCTCTGTTTTTTCATAAATGATTTTGGTGTTTTAAACCCATTGAATATTTTATATTTCTGTTATTTGGTGATCAAAATATAAGATGCTCCTTATGCTTATAACCCATAACATATATTTGAGAAGTATAAAAAAAAAAAAAAAAAAAAAAAAAAAAAAAAAAAAAAAAACCCTACAAAACAAGCAGGTACAATTTTCAAATCCACTAAAATTCAGGCTTGATAAAAAGATAGCTTACAAATGACCATATTTACTTATCCATACATTAACTTTGGCAGCCAAAAGGCCATACTATGGAATCCAGTGATAAAAGTTGTAACCAAAAGAGTGCATTCAGATTTAGCAGCTAAATTCCACTTACATTTTCTAAATTTGCCATTCAGTGTCACATGAGTGCATTCTACAACATTTTGGAAGATGCCAGTGTGTTTAATGAAAGTAACCGTTGTTACCAAAATAACCAAGACTTTCTCTTTGAGCCAGTTACATTCGGATTTAGTAACGCATGTAAAAAAAGGGCTGAATTAAAAGTTAAATAGGAGCTACCACAATACTACAAGAATTCAACTAAATCTAACTTAGCATCTCACTTACATTAAGATATCAGTTAACATCCATAAACAATGTATCTACCAATGAGCTGTAATACTTTTGACCTCTAAACAAGAGCATGTATCATTCAGCGAAAGCAAACATGACAGCTGAAAACATATAGAAACTAGACTCATAAAACTAGATCAACTCAAAACCAAGCTATAATACACATTAATACATATTAAAACCTATTCACCATTTACAAGTTATCAGTCATTGCAAGTGATACATATTGAATGCTGCCTAATTTATTACCATGTTAAAGATAGTGGGACAGTTATGGAATACCAAGTGCCTGAATCTTCAATATATTGAACATCTGCCTGCTCACATCCTTTACTCAACTCTATAACCTGACATGCAAAAAATTCCATTAGACATTGTGAATTAGGTATGAATAACGGTAAGCTTAATAATGCTAACAATGTTCCATCTCTTTCCAACATCCTCAACAATCATGTCATCATACAATCGCATACAACTATTAATGAAGATGGGAGATTGCAGAGTTACTGTGGGCTGAAGTTGATAAACATACTTTCTCCACAGATAGGTAAAGACACAAGCCTGTACCTTTCTTGCATTATTTATTAGTTCTTTTACCATAAGACTCAAATATGTTGCCTCAGGTGAGCCATCCCACCCAGCTGTTACACAGACATCTGACAGCCAAGAAGCACATTGTTTTACTTCTAACAATCAAGCTAGCACATCAGCAATGAGAGCTGCAGGTATTAGGTTTATAAAATTGTCCCCAAATTATTTGTATTAAAATATTATGCATTCATTCAAGGTTTTATTTTATATGCCAACTATTTTCCACACCTGTGGTTTTTTCAGGTCGAGCACGGATACGCCAATCAAGGAAAATACCAAAACGCGCAGCACTCACATCATCAGGTAATTCTAAAAAACAAAATGGAAACATGAATTTTACCTTATGGGGATCTATAAAGTAACCAGGTTATTTAAAAATTTACAACTACTTATCGTTTCTTTGATAGGTGTTCCTGTTTCTTACGCTAAGCTTGGTCCACCGTCGTATCAATGTTCTAGCTGTGATGCAAACATGTGGTATGAAGAGAGAGTTAACAAAGCTAAAACAGCTGTGAATGCATCATTTTCCCTATGTTGCCAGGAAGGTAAAGTGTTGCTACCGAAATTCAAAGAAGCGCCATTGCCACTAAAGAGTCTGCTTGATTTTGCCAATCCTACAACAGCAAGATTTAGAGAAAAAATTAGAGTGTACAACGGGATGTTCACCTTCACATCCTTTGGAGCCAGAATAGATCATTCAATTAATAGCGGGAGTGGGGTGTATACCTTTAGAATAAATGGGCAAAATTATCATCTAATCGGGTCACTACTTCCTGTACAAGGGGTCTAACCTAGGTATGCTCAGCTTTACTTCTTTGACACTCAAAATGAAGCTCGGAATCGTATGTCTGCCTTCCTAGATAACGAAACAGGTGATCAAGTGGATGAATCCATTGTCGCGAGTTTGATTGCCATGTTGGATGAATCCAGTGCAGTTGCCAAGGCATTTCGAATGGCAAGAGATTGGTGCCATTCCCATGGCTCGGTAAACTGATGAGGCGAAAAGTGTACCGCTTTTAAGGGGTCATTTAAGCCCGAAATCGTATTTATTTGATCAAATATTGCCCTAAATCGTTCCTTTTGTCATTTTAGGTACTTTTGAGGAGAAATCTGGAAAAGGAGGCATTTTGGACGTTTTTTTGAGCATAAAAGTGAAGAAAACGGCAAAGTCTCAAAATTGTGCTGAAAGTCACCTTTGACGGCGTCAACATTAACTCCAGACGGCGTCATGCCTTGGCAAGAAAAGTTGGATGTGAAATTTACTCATGACGGGCCAGTGAGTTTGCATGAGAATTCTGACGGCGTCACGCTTTAACTAAATCAAGGGCGTCACGGCTTAAATCATAAGGGGACGGCGTCACGTTATAGGTCCGACGGCGTCAAGCCTTGATAAGCCAGAATGGATTTTTGAAGAGCTAAAGAGGGACGGCGTCAAGATGGTCATCCGGGAACCCTAAAAGCGGCGAGGTGACGGCGTCACAATCCATAAGGTGACGCCGTCAGATGTCAAAGTCTATATATAGTTTTCTAATTTTTTGTCATTAAGGGAGAGCTTAGTGTGTGGAATTTTGGGATAAAACCCTAAGACGATTTTAGCTACTTTTTCAGGGCTTTTTGCCCTGAGATCTTCCATGTTTCATTGAAAGATAAGTTATCAATTAATCATTCAATATGTCTATGTGTTGTTTGATTCTATCTTATGCTTGTCTTTTGTTTAACATGTTAGGCTAAATTTATCTTGTGTTTGCTTAGATCTAATGAAACCTAGCTATTGATTATTGGTTGTTAGTGTGTTGTTAGTTGTATTGGATGATTGTTTATCTATGTTAGGCTTAAGAAAACTGGCTAACTTCCTATTCGGTAACTTGCTTGAACGTCTTAAGAAACATGAACCAAACGCGTACTAAAGGTTTTTATGGTTGTATTTAATGCACAAGCGAATTCTAGTGATCCCATGTTAGGAGCTTCCTAGCCGGCTCGACATAGGAGTGAAGTAGGAGCTTGTAGAGTTTGGGGAAGTAAGTACGCCACCCCACGAATGGTATTAAGGAATACACCCGTCATCCACGCGACTAATACACACTAATTAACCGGTAAAAGATAGTTAGGGAGTAAGGAAATCTAAGTAAACACATTTCTCTACACATAAGTTTCTCACCACTTTTCATTTTTGTTATTTTATTTTATTTGCATTTGTAGTAATTTGGGTTAGTTGACTAGCAACTAATTCCGCCCACTCCTTCAAAACCCGAGATTTTACTTGCTTTCATAAAATTATAAAAACATAAAAAGAATCTTCCTCAACCCTTAGACCTAATTAGAGTAGCCTTTCACACCTAACGAACACTATTCCCTGTGGAGAACGATCAATCCCCCGTACTTACCACTACACTATACTACATCGGTCAGGTACACTGCCTGGTGGGGTTGTAAGCCTCTTGAGATCCCTCGAGAGGTAAAACCTGTTGTAAGGTTGCAAAACCCACGCATCAAGTTTTTGGCGCCGTTGCCGGGGAATAGTTATTGTTTAGGTTGAATTTTTATTTCTATTAGGTCTACTCACTAGATTCCTTTCTAGTGAGATTTTTATTTTATTTTTCTAGGTTTTCTTTAGTCTATCTATTTTCTTCGTGTCTTTGTTCGTAACCATTACCGTCCGACATCATGGAAGATGGTAATATCCTTAACCCACACAACCCACCACCACAACAACCACCACCACCTCCTAGAGCCCGTACTTTAGGAGAGTATTCCCGTCCTAGCCACCACGGCTATCGAAACACCATTGAGCTCACTCAAGGAGCTAATATCACACCCTTGCGATCCGACACCATCCGGTTGGTGCAAAGCGGATGCGCATTCCATGGACTTCGTTCTGAAGATCCTAATCAACATCTCAAGGACTTTCTTAAAATCGTTGATTCTATAGACCTTGATGTTGCCACTCGAGAGACGACCCGATTGCGTCTCTTCCAATTCTCTTTGCGGGACCAAGCTAGTCAGTGGCTAGAACGTCAACCCGCAGGATCCATCACCTCTTGGGATGATCTCACCACTCGTTTCCTTGCTCAGTTTTTCCCACCGGGAAGAACTACCAAGCTAAGGAATGATATCTTGATGTTCCAACAACGTCAAGGCGAAACTCTCTATGAGGCATGGACTCGATTCAAGGACTTACTCCAAAAAGTCCCTCACCATGGCATAGAACTTTGGCTCCAAGTCCAAATCTTCTATGACCATATCAATCTCTCCACGAGGCAAACCATTGACCAATCGGCCGGTGGCAAGCTACGTGATCTAAGTGCGGAACAATCATGGGCTCTCCTAGAGGATCTTGCTCTTTATGACAACGAAAGTTGGAGTGATCCCCGTGATTTGAATAAAACGGTCAAGGCAATATCTTTGCCTTTGAACAATTCAAGCACTTCCGACCGTAGGATCATAGAACTTGAAGACCAAGTCAAGTTTCTCATGAAATCCTACGAGGCTCCTAAACCTTCAAGCCAAGTGAACAAAATCACTTCTTCATGTAAATTATGTAGTGGTCCCCACGACACTCATGATTGCATGGAACTTCCCAAACAGGCTTTCAAAGAATTCGCATCCTCGCGAATCGATAAGGCGGGAGATAAGTGGCTCGCCACTAATTATGGGCCCAAAAATTCCGAAGATGGGTATGAGGCATGGAAGAATAAGCCAAATTTTAGTTGGAACCTAACTCGTAGCGTATCATTCAATGACTCTACCCCGCTCACCTGGTCTGAACATTATCCTCAGCGACACACGCATAAACAACAAAATCGCGAGGAATCACTGCAAAAATTCATTCTCTCTCAAGAAACACAGCTTTCCAAACTTGAGAATCAATTCAGACAACAGCAAGTTGATATGAACAACAAGGTTGATAACCTGTTAAAGGTTATCAATGATCGCCTTGCTGGCAGGTCAAATTGTGAGTTGGCACGAGTTAATGAGATCAAATCTGTTACGGTAACCCACCAAACACCCCCTCCTGTAAAAATCAAGCACCCTAGTAAACTTTTCAAATACATATCATAGAACGAAAAAAAAACAGGAGATACTCATACCCCTTCGAAACCTCTCCACTTCGTGAACACCATTACAACAATACCTGTTCCTAAACCAAATCTGGACCAACAAACAGCCAAGAATGTGGACAATGAAATGGAGGGTGAAGTTCCCGAAAAGAAACCCGAGGCGCCCGACTACTATCTAGACTCACCAAAGAACTCGAGTACAATAAAGGTGAGTGATGAGGAGGGCTCGGAAGAGAAATCCGAAATGCCTCATGGGCTTGCAGGACTGCTGGACCGCCCCCTGGTAGAGGAACTTGAGAGGGGCACAACAAGGTCGCCTATGGGATTCGGAGAGAGAATAGAGGATGGCGCTCCTAGGGTCTTTAAGATTTCTTGCACCACTAGGAAAAAGTTTATAAAAGATGCCTACATAAACCCCAACTCTTCTATAAGCGCAATATCCCTTTCTCTATATAATGAAGCCTTCACTGAACAAGTCAAATATGAAGGGTCTAATATCATCGGGGTAATAAGGAGGGTACCAATTGTGATAGAAAAGTTCCTCTTTCATATCGAGTTAACTGTAATTAATAACATGAACCCTATCATCAGCCCACCCTTAACTGGCCTTGTTCTAGGCAAACCATTCATAAAAGCAACGGGAGTGATACTCGATGAGGATGATAGGAGTGCATTATTTACCGATGGTGTCAGGAAAGTGATTTTTCGGGATGGCTGTGAAGAAGTGTATGAGTATCAACCATCAGCGAGTAGCAACACATGGGGGTTACGCGGTAGAAGGCCTGGCCGAATTAAGCGATGTGATCCGAATAATCTCAAAATACCTTGCATGATTGGTCACAAGCATTTTTATAATGTTTACATCGACACATGTTTACCCAAAAATGTGATGTCCCTGTTTCATTATAACAACATTTGCAGATGGGGGATGATTCATAAAGGGAAGGACGACATTGGCATAGATGATGATGTACAGGTGTTTGTAGGAAACATGACATTCACTATGAGCTTCGCAATCGTCGATAATATCGAAAAGTACATCGATCCCAGGTTATCACAAGTTGTTTTTGGGGCACCTTTTTGCAAGGCCACAAGCTTGGTTGTGGACGAGCTCAATGGGATCATGACTTTCACCGATGAGATTAGGGAAATCTCATACCAAACGCCTCACAAGATGAGAGAATTCAAGGAGATTGATTATGATGGGCTCGATAGGTTAAGTTCCCAACTAGTGTTGTGTGATGATGATGTGAGAAGGGGATGTAAGGACACTTTTGACCTGTCAAGTGGATTCTTTAAGCATGATAAGGAGCTTAGTTCTAAATACCGAAATAATCCCTTTGATCTCGAGGACCCGAAATACCTTCACTATGAAAGTGATTCTGATAGAGAATCAAAGGAGAATGGCCTAGGAACCGTGACCGATGATGGAGTCACGTAATGTGCGTGACTTTGAGTCTAGCTACAAGACTCGTTAATAAAGAAAAGCGCTTCTTGGGAGGCAACCCAAGCTTTATTTGTTTTATTTGCTTTGTGTGTTTATTTATTTGTTTGTTTGATTTTATTTGCTTCCGTATGTATGTTTAATTTTTATTATTATTGATTCATGTTCAAAACTAAAATTGTGAAAATGCTTTATTTTGTTTTTAACTTCGTCTTAACTACATATAAAGGTATTTTGCAAAAGATAAGTGTAAGGGAAATCTAAATCGGTTTATTAGAACACAAATTAACATGAATCGTAATAATATTGAATTAACATACATATTCGTATTTGTTTGAGTCAAATGCTTGTATCGAGTCATAATGATGTTTTGCAGGATTTCCAGGAAGTAAGGTAAAGGTTTTTCCAGAAATTTTCCGGAAACTTAAAATGAAAATTTTTGTCAGGTCATTTCTGACGGCGTCAGGGGTTATAACCTGACGGCGTCAGATTTAATTTCCAGAAATTTTTGAAAATTTTGTTTTCATAAAAAGTTTTTATTAAAATCTCCAACTTATAATCTCCAGGAATCTGCAAAATTATCATTCCACAAGCATTATATCCTTATATATAGATTTTATCCCGCCGATGTTATGCAGGTTTTCGTGTTTGTTTTCTCAGGTTCAACAGGTTATTTTGGACAAGGAAATGTTTTGAATCAAGCTTATGGCGATGCATTAGTCATGGAGCTTCAACATTCTCTTTGGAGGAAGATTTAACCGTGTAATTTCATTATCCAACGAGCGAATCAGGGGAGTATTTGATTTCATTCTTTTACTTTATGCTTTTACATTTGTCATTTGAACATTGGGGACAATGTTCATCTTAAGTGTAAGGGGAGGGTAAAAGTACGATTTTTGAGAATACAATTGCGCTTGATTTTTGTTTGTTTGATGGTAGATGTGTAATAAAACTGAGAGAAATACTTGTTAAGGTAATTTTAGTGCCAAATTTAAAATTTTTTACAACATATAGGAGTGAAACTTTGATCCTAATAAGCGTCTCATGGATAGGAGTTATATGACTAGCACAAAAACCGTACCACTAAAAAAATTTTCCACCCCAAATACGTGAGGTTCGCCCCTAGAATTGGTAGGAAAAGCATTTATGCTATGATGTGTGTACCGGTAGCACTTAGATTCTAGAACTTGCGTTAGGACCATTCCAAGGCCACAAGTGAGACTACATTCGTGTAGTTAGATTTACTACATGATAAGAGGCATTAGGATTAACCCATTGTTTTACACCTGTGTTTTTGTTATAATTACATTGGCTACATTGGTCAAGTAATTCTCCCACACCCTTTGCGTTGTACTCATTTTTAGTACACGATACCCCTAGTACACCCCTCAGAGCCTATCTTTTCGTTTCGACCTTTAAGCATTTTACTTGAAGGAAGAATTTGTTTACACCCCACTAAAATGTACACCCAAATCGCCTTAGCCTACCTTGTATGCACTCATTTTTAGTGCATTATTGTTACAACATTTGTTTAAACCCAAGTTAATTATCTAGTTGATTACATGGTTGCTAAGTCGAGTCATATCCTTGTACATATTGTTTTGGGACGATTGGGACTCATGGGCAAAGTACTAGTGTTATGGAGTAATGGGGAAGAACATCATTTATTACCCCCATATGTGCTAAATGTTTTAAAAGTACTCCAAGTTTTTCAATTATCTTAATTCGAGTCATTAGATTAGTATTTGTAAAGTTATGTAAAAATTCAAGTGTAAGGGGGATGCAATGCCCCTATGATGTATTATTTTGGATGGTAGGGTAAAAGTGTATGATCAAAAAAAAAAAAAAAAAAAAAAAAAAAAAGAAAAAAAAAAGAAAAAAAAAAAAAAAAAAAAAAATCGAAAAAAAATCAAAAAAAAAAAAAAAAAAAAAAAAAAAAAAAAAAAAAGAGAAAAAGAAAAATAGAAAAAAAACATACGGACTACCATCCCGTTTTATTTTATGTTTATTTTATGTTTTTGTTATTTTATCATTAGCTTAAGATCGAGTCTAGTCTTGGCTTAGCAACATTGTATAGTACATGTAATTGATCAAGATTTTTAACTCGCCACCAGTAAAATATCCTTTATCCAACAAAACCGTGTTTTCCTTTTCCCTACACCTAACGTTATAACCCATTTAAAAGCCCTCTTTGATAGTTTATCTTAGGTGCTTACGCCTAGTGGAGGAGGTTTTCGATCCTTTCCCAAGCCTATGGTAATCTATTTGCTATGACAGGTAGTGAGAGATATTTTCCGTTTTCATTTATGAGATTTATTTTGATGACACTTGAGAGATGTGAGTATCTAAACACTACTTGTGAGGTGCTAGTATGTAATCTCCGTGCTTATTATGATTGAAGTGGAACGAATATTTGTTGTAATTACTTTTATGTTTGCATTAAATGACCCCTAACTTGTATTTTGATTAGAATAAAAGCGCATTTGCTTGAGGACAAGCAAATCTCAAGTGTAAGGGTATTTGATGAGGCGAAAAGTGTACCGCTTTTAAGGGGTCATTTAAGCCCGAAATCGTATTTATTTGATCAAATATTGCCCTAAATCGTTCCTTTTGTCATTTTAGGTACTTTTGAGGAGAAATCTGGAAAAGGAGGCATTTTGGACGTTTTTTTTTTGGAGCATAAAAGTGAAGAAAACGGCAAAGTCTCAAAATTGTGCTGAAAGTCACCTTTGACGGCGTCAACATTAACTCCAGACGGCGTCATGCCTTGGCAAGAAAAGTTGGATGTGAAATTTACTCATGACGGGCCAGTGAGTTTGCATGAGAATTCTGACGGCGTCACGCTTTAACTAAATCAAGGGCGTCACGGCTTAAATCATAAGGGGACGGCGTCACGTTATAGGTCCGACGGCGTCAAGCCTTGATAAGCCAGAATGGATTTTTGAAGAGCTAAAGAGGGACGGCGTCAAGATGGTCATCCGGGAACCCTAAAAGCGGCGAGGTGACGGCGTCACAATCCATAAGGTGACGCCGTCAGATGTCAAAGTCTATATATAGTTTTCTAATTTTTTGTCATTAAGGGAGAGCTTAGTGTGTGGAATTTTGGGATAAAACCCTAAGACGATTTTAGCTACTTTTTCAGGGCTTTTTGCCCTGAGATCTTCCATGTTTCATTGAAAGATAAGTTATCAATTAATCATTCAATATGTCTATGTGTTGTTTGATTCTATCTTATGCTTGTCTTTTGTTTAACATGTTAGGCTAAATTTATCTTGTGTTTGCTTAGATCTAATGAAACCTAGCTATTGATTATTGGTTGTTAGTGTGTTGTTAGTTGTATTGGATGATTGTTTATCTATGTTAGGCTTAAGAAAACTGGCTAACTTCCTATTCGGTAACTTGCTTGAACGTCTTAAGAAACATGAACCAAACGCGTACTAAAGGTTTTTATGGTTGTATTTAATGCACAAGCGAATTCTAGTGATCCCATGTTAGGAGCTTCCTAGCCGGCTCGACATAGGAGTGAAGTAGGAGCTTGTAGAGTTTGGGGAAGTAAGTACGCCACCCCACGAATGGTATTAAGGAATACACCCGTCATCCACGCGACTAATACACACTAATTAACCGGTAAAAGATAGTTAGGGAGTAAGGAAATCTAAGTAAACACATTTCTCTACACATAAGTTTCTCACCACTTTTCATTTTTGTTATTTTATTTTATTTGCATTTGTAGTAATTTGGGTTAGTTGACTAGCAACTAATTCCGCCCACTCCTTCAAAACCCGAGATTTTACTTGCTTTCATAAAATTATAAAAACATAAAAAGAATCTTCCTCAACCCTTAGACCTAATTAGAGTAGCCTTTCACACCTAACGAACACTATTCCCTGTGGAGAACGATCAATCCCCCGTACTTACCACTACACTATACTACATCGGTCAGGTACACTGCCTGGTGGGGTTGTAAGCCTCTTGAGATCCCTCGAGAGGTAAAACCTGTTGTAAGGTTGCAAAACCCACGCATCATAAACTTCGAATTGCGACTACTTAGTGAGAGGAGAACATCGAGGCAGTATAACGTGCCAACTGTATCAGAAGTAGCAGCTTTGATAACAAATGATTTTGGAGATGGTATTTCTACAAAGGATATCATTGTTAATTGCAAAGAAACGGGTCCAAATCGAATATCAAAATTGCATCCATCCTACATGGCATTGCAATATCCTTTGTTGTTCCCGTATGGAAAAGATGGGTATCATGATAAGATACTGTATCATAACAATACAGGTGCCAGAAAAACTCAACGTAGCTATGTATCCATGAAGGAGTATTACGCTTATGTGATCCACAATCGAAATAACCAAGGCAACACTTTGGTGAAAGGAGGCCGGCTATTCCAGCAATTTTTGGTTGACGCATACGCATCAGTTGAGGAACAAAGACTAAAATGGAATAGGCATAACCAAGACACTCTACGTGTAGATCTCTATCATAATTTGCAAGATGCGGTTACAATGGGTGACACAGATGCAGCGGGCCTTGGGAAAAGGATAGTGTTACCCTCAAGTTTTACTGGCGGACCACGTTATATGATGCAAAAATACCAAGATGCAATGGCTCTGTCGTGCATATGGGAATCCAGATCTGTTTATCACATTTACCTCCAATCCGAAATGGCCGGAAATTGATGAAATGTTAGCATTTATTCCGGGCCAGAAAGCACATGATCGGCCGGAAGTAGGGACCCGTGTTTTCAAAATGAAGCTAACTCAGCTATTGGATGATCTTACAAAGAACCATATTTTTGGTTCGAGCCGTGCAGGTAGCTAATCACCTATCATAGAATAATTATTTGCACTCTCTTAGTCTATCTGTCATGGAGCCTAAATTTCCTTATAATATATACTTGCAGCCGTGTATGTGATTGAATTTCAAAAGCGAGGCCTCCCGCACGCGCATATACTCATGTGGCTGGAAGACCATTGCAAACGCAAAACGGCAAGTCAGTTGAATGATATGATATCTGTAGAGATGCCATGTCCAACAAATGATCCAGAGGGATACAAAGTCGTCACCGAGTATATGTTGCATGGTCCCTGTGGTAAAGACGCCAAATTTGCTCCATGCATCATTGAAGGAAAATGTACAAAACGTTATCCGAAATCATTCTATGCAGAAACAATGGTGGATGAGGATGGGTACCCTGTTTATCGACGAAGGGACACAAACGTATTTGCTTTGAAAGGCAAATTTACTTATGATAACGGACATGTAGTTCCTTACAATCGATATATATTGTTAAAATATGAGGCTCACATCAACGTTGAGTGGTGTAATAGATCTAAAGCAATAAAGTACTTATTTAAGTACTTAAGCAAAGGGCCAGATAGAGCAACCGTTGTTGTACAAGAAAATGTGGCGACAAACAACAATGGGGTGGGTCAAAGAATCGTTGAAGTTAATGAGATCACAAACTATTTAAATTGTCGCTATTTAGCACCATGTGAGGCAGTGTGGTGCCTCTTCTCTTTTGATATCCACTACTCCTATCCATCAGTCATGAAACTAAACTTCCACTTACCAAATCAAAACTCAATCATATTACGTGATTCGCAGAGTTTGCCAGCACTATTTCAAAGGGAGGATATCAAGATAACGATGTTTACGTAGTGGTTTGAGCTAAATAAGCGGGATACAGCAGCCAGAAAGTTGACCTATGCTGAATTACCCAAACACTACGTATGGCATGAACAACAGAAGTTATGGAAACCATGGAAACAGAAAAAAAGTATTGGTCGGATTTTTTACTCAAGCCCAGCTTCCAGGGAGCGCTACTATCTCAGAAT
Organism: Artemisia tridentata subsp. tridentata; assembly: GCA_021014915.2. Lineage (NCBI taxonomy): Eukaryota > Viridiplantae > Streptophyta > Magnoliopsida > Asterales > Asteraceae > Artemisia > Artemisia tridentata. The sequence continues at coordinate 37,912,902 of CP139507.1, read as the reverse complement.
GTTGCTAAATGTGGTGAGGGGGCCTACATCTTTTGAAAAGTTGATGACAGTTAACAAAAAGGTCTATGGAACTTTTAAAGAATCGTGTTTCGCATACGGATTTCTCAATGATGACAAAGAATGGACAAAAGCTATAATCGAGGCAAGCTTTTGGGCATTGGGCCCTCAGCTACGTGACCTATTCGTCACAATTTTGTTGTTCTGTGATGTTAGTAAGCCATTGTAACTGTGGGAAGAAACTGGGTGGTTTTGTCAGAAGATATCTTACACCACAAGCGGAAAGTTTTCAACTACCCTGAGTTGGAGTTGACGGAGGAACAAATTAAAAACTACTGCTTGGTTGAAATTCAGCAGTTGTTAAATAGAAACGGGAGATCTTTAACAGATTTTCCTGATATTCCACGACCTAATCCAAGCCTGCTGACGAATTTGGATAATCGTTTGATTAGAGAAGCACTCGACTTTGATTCCAAACAAAGTAAGATTGAACACGACCAACTGCATTCGTTGTTAAACCCAGAACAAAGATTAATATATGAACAGGTAATTGAATCTGTCCATTCTAAAAAAGGCGAGTTTTACTTTGTTTACGGACCCGGAGGTACAGGAAAGACATTCTTATATAAAACCATAATTCCAAGGTTAAGATCAGAAATGATGATTGTCTTAGCCGTTGCATCTTCAGGTATACCTTTTTAGAAATCCTAAACGCTTGATTGAATATTTAACACTTATATTATTACAATTATAACTAATTGAAATTGTTTAACTAGGAATAGCGTCGTTACTCCTTCCTGGAGGTAGAACCGCTCACAGCAGATTTGTTATACCACTTGAGCTAATGGAAAATAGCACGTGTGGGATTAAACAAAATACGCACTTAGCAGAGCTGTTACAGTAAGTTCAACTCATTATATGGGATGAAGCACCTATGACTCAGAGGTATGCTTTTGAAGCCCTGGACAGAACATTAAGGGATATATTGGGCTACGAAAACTCGGCACAAAGAGACCAAATTTTTGGTGGGTTGACCGTCTTACTTGGAGGTGACTTCAGACAAATACTATCGGTCATCCCAAAAGGCAAAAGGAAAGAAGTCGTGCAGGCCTGCATAAACCGTTCCCAATTGTGGAAGTCTTGCAAAGTTTTCACACTCACAAGCAGCATGAGAGTAAATGAATTTTCACCGGCTGGTTAAATTGATTCGCACAAGCAGGAATTCAACAAATGGGTTTTGAACTTGGGCGATGGAAACTTACCAGCAAAAAGCAAAGACGATGAAGATAAGCCAACTTGGATTGAGATTCCCGAAGATTTCATTATCAAATCATGGAATTCTCCTATCGAGCAGATAGTTAAAGAAATGTTCCCAGACTTTACTACTAGGCAAACTCAAGATGCATATCTCAAAGAAAGAGCAATACTAACACCGCGAAATGATGACGCTGATACAATTAACGCGTACATGTTTGAAAAGTTAAAAGGCGAAACTATAACCTACAAGAGTGCAGATGAGGTATGTAAAGCATCAACTGATCATCTGGATCAACAAAATTTATACCCCACAGAGTTTTTAAATTCACTAAATTTCCAAAGGATGCCACCCCACGAGCTGAACTTCAAAAAGGAACTCCGAATTATGCTCTTGCGGAATGTTAATCCAGCACAGGGGTTGTGTAATGGAACTCGGCTAATCATCACTGATCTAGGCCAGTTTGTCCTACGTGCCAAAATTCTAACTGGCTCAAAGATTGGGGACACCGTCTTAATACCAAGAATTACACTCACATCTACACAAACATAATGGCTATTCGTAATGAAGCGCAGGCAGTTTCCAGTGAAACCATGTTACGCAATGACCATTAACAAAAGCCAAGGGCAGTCACTTACACAGGTAGGTGTCTATTGGTTCGTGCACAAGTGTGTGTGTGTGTATATATATATATATATATATATATTATATATATATATATATTATATAATATATATATATATTATATTATATATATATATATATAGGGGGCGTTATTGTGGTGTACAAGCTTAAAATAGATAAAATAGGTACACATGTGGACCGTTGGATCAAGCATCATAGAAGAGATCAGATATTAAATAAATGAGTGGCAGAATTGTAATTAAGTGAAACACAAATGGCATTTGTGTACTAATTTTATAACACTGGACTCTCATTAATACATCAGTTTCAAGATCTGGATATCATGATTCAGAATTGAAACCCTAATCCCAAAATCACTCACTCAATCAAAAATCCCCAAATCATAGTTCTGTAATTGTTCTTTAAAAAGCATCAAGAAAGGTGTATGTCCATTCCATAGCTACGAGAATGGTAGTTTTTCATAACGAAGTGATCGACATTGGGAGTGTGCCACAAAAATTGTTTGGTAATTGATACATTGATCTGCCTTTTAATATCTTTTATTCAGTGAAAATAGTTTGTTTGTTAATTTTAATTGTTGGTGTTTGGTGTCAGTTCGTCGAAGTGGAAGGTTGTCAAATCGACATGGACCAAAGGGAGATAATGAGGAGTATGAAATGATCGATCTAACTATTGATGGAGATAGTGAAGACGAACAAGGTATTGCTGAGACCGCAACTGTGTATGAGTTGGTTTATGTGTGTAACCTACTTTGTAAATTTTGTAGGTTAGTTGAATATGATTCATGTGCATCAGATAACCATCAGTTTGATAAGGTGTATTAGTTGAAATTCACTTATGTGCAGTTGTTCAGCAGTTAAGTGTGTGTATTATGTGATAAGGTGTATTAGTTGAAATTCACTTATGTGTATTAGTTGATAATGATTCATGTGCATTAGTTGATTATGTGTACAAGCTGTTTACGCCCAGAAGTTGAGTATGTGTATTAGTTGGTAATGATTCATGTACTCAGTTGCATTCATGTGTAGTAGTTGATAAGGATTAATGTGAAGCAGATGCACATATATGTATGTTAATTAATTGAAATCATTTGTGTTTTACCATTATTTCGCTTTGAGAAATGTTTATGGTTTTGCTAATTGTACCAGAGGGTTACCGAATATACACGGATGATGTGAATAAATTCAAGTAGGGGACTGGAGGTGGGGTTAGTCACATGCCACAATCCTTATAAATACAACCATAGTGAGACCAGTGTGTAGCAGCAAGTAGTGGTCAAACCATACCACCTCATTGTTTTTGATTTGACACAAATGCCTTTAAGTTGTTGTACTATTACCACACCCCTATTATTACATCAAATCCCATAATTCCCTTTTGGTCCATCTGTAACTGATTTGTTCTCATAAACCATTTTACCAAAAGTGGACAAAAAAAAAAAAAAATTTAGCTTAATGGTGAAATGAATGTGTCCAAGTTCAAAAGGATTTGTGTTTTTTGTGGTAGTAGTCAAGGCAAGAAAACTAGCTATCAAGATGCTGCTACTGAGCTTGGCAAAGAATTGGTAACTTTTTTTTTTTTCTTTATAATTTTTGAAGTTATGTTTTATTTGTAATGTTTAAATTCAAAACAAGAAAGAAAAAAAAATGCTCTTTTTTTTTTTTTAAAGATTATGCTATGTTTATGTGGGTTATGTTTTGTTTGTAAAAGATTTTATACATGGGTTTCTTGATATAATATGTTTTTGCAATGTTCATAATGGGTTTGTTTAGAAACTTACTGTTTTTCAAGATTCTGTTATTTTCTGTATATGTTTAGTTTATCGTGTTCTGTTATTGATATAGACAAAAAGAATGATAACCCATTTGAAATATCTTAAAAAAGATGTTAAAAGAGTGTTTTATGACGCCTCGTTTTAAGTCTGTGTGTTGGAAAACATGGTTAAAGAAAAAGAAAGTGTGTTTTTTGGACTGAGTTGGAAAACATGGTTAAAGAACTAGTAGTATGTTTGTAGCACATGTTACAGCTTTGATTATTTGCTTATTGTATTTTGGTACAAGGCTGTACACATTTTGAGTATTTGGTTAGGAGCAAACTGTTTATTTGATTATTGTGTTTTTATAGAAGAAACTTAAGCACTATGTTCAACATTGCATAGCTTAAGCATGATAAGCAATCCAAACACCCCCTAATGATATGAAATCACATAAACCAGTCTTATTTAGTAAAGAGATTTTGAAACTAAAAAGAAAATTCTAATTAAATTTAATATTGAGATAATTTAGCTAAGAATGATGGTTTTTGTAATACATGTGATTGATAATGTTTCATGGGTGTGAACATATGGAGATATGTTCAGCTGCAGAAGGTTGGACCGGTGGTTAAAAGTCATGGATCGGTGGTTAAAAGTCATGGATCAGCTAACCTAGGCCCGGCACATGGTAATGCGAAGGTTGGACCGGTGGTTAAAAGTCGTGGATCAGCTAACTCGCTGAACCCCGTTAAGGACGACCAAGTGGCAGTTTTCGGGACTCCGCAAAGGGATGTTGGAGCTCAAGAAAATCAAGTATCTGGGTCGGATTAGATTGATCCACCAAAGACAAAAGTTGAATCAAAGTGAGGTCTAATTTTGACATGATTCTTTGTTTTCTGGTTTTGTTAGGAATTTTTTCCAGCAAATAAGTAGGATTTTTTTACCTGTCGATATTGTTGTTTATAGATTTTTGGAATTTTGTTTACGATCTGGTTTTAGTGGTCCGATTAGATTTTGTAAAGTGGTTCGTGATTCATATCTTTGAATATAATTGTCATGGTACATGGTTTCGTTGGTAGTATTATATATATATGTTTTTCGGGTTTGTGGGTATTTACCGCCTTTTCTCTAAGATGTCGGATACGGATAACGGGTCTTTTTTGTACTAATCGAAATGGGTTGGGTCAGGTTGTCCCAAGACTACCTGGAGAAATGATTTCTATACATCAATATGTATCAAGCATCAATATAAAAGTCAAAACCTATATTTCAACCACATTTTCAGACCTATATTTCATCCACTCAAACTCAAATTATTGTAAAAGGTTTTGATTTAAGTCAATTTGTAGTATTATTGTAAAAGGTTTTGATTTAAGTCAATTTGTGGTCAAAACTATAGTATACTTCATAGTTATGCTTTACGGGTCAATTTTTAGTTTGACTCCAATTTAGGCCACATTGGTTTTTTCTTTGACCCACGAGGTGTTCTAAGCTTCTTTTTTATATTCTCTTTTGTGGTCCAACTTTGATTATTTTGTTACTTGATGTTTGCGTACTCAATTAACTACTAGTATTAAAGCTCATTTCATAAGAATATTGATACGTAAAATGGTGAAAATATACCATCTTTCACGTTGGTTATGGGGTGCAAACTCAACTTCGATCCAAGAAATGTTTAGGAGAGTGAGTGAGCAGTTCACAACTATGTTCAGGAAAAAGGCTTTTTTGCATTGGTACACTGGTGAGGGAATGGATGAGATGGAGTTTACTGAGGCTGAGAGTAATATGAATGATTTGGTGGCGGATTATCAGCAGTATTAGGATGCTACAGTGGATGAAGATTTGTATGAAGATGAAGATGACGAAGAGCAGTACGAGGAATAATATGGTTGTTTGATCTTATGTTTTGAAAAAAAAAAACGAATAACATAGTATTAGTTTTATACTAAATGTATAAAGTCAAATTTTTGGACCGAGTGGAACAGCTTCTGTGGTCAAACTGGTGAACGTTTTCAGTTCAAAGTCTGCATAATTTTATCACTAGTTTAAAAATCAACAACTTGGCTACATGTATTGCTCTAATGTAATTAACTCCTACAGTCCTACTTGTAATGGATTCTATAAATACCCTTAATTAATTAGATAATTGGAAAAACAAAGATTACTATAATACCCTTAAACTAAATATCTAATTAATTAAATATTATTATCTAATTAATTAGTATTAATTGTTTTGATCTCATCTATCAAGATTGATCCAACGGTCCACATGTGTACCTATTTTATCTATTTTAAGCTTGTACACCACATGAACGCAAATATATATATATATATATATATATATATATATATATATATATATATATATATATATAATATATATATATATATATATATATATATATATATATATATATATATATTAGTAAGAAAAACCCGACCAAAATGTCAACTCTCTATCTAACCAAGAGTGAATATTCCTAAAGGTCAAAGAAAATCAAACAAAATATAATTCCGGAAGTATTTTATTTTTTCCGGGTCGTTAAGTTCCGATGAAGCGTGAATGAAACTTTGAATTCCTTTCGTGATCGAATGATTTGATTAATTGAGATATTTTGGGATTATGTCTAAAAACAGAAAACATATACTAAAAAGCAACAAATAAACATATAAAATAAGTGAGCAAAGCACAAATAAGCAAAAAAGCAAATTAGACTAAAAAATGGGCTCTTACGGGAATTAAACGGGCTTAAGAAAACCTAAAAATCAAAAATTAACCCTTGATGAGTAAATTTGGTTTCTAAAAGTCCTAAATGATTAAAAATAATTTTAGAAAAAAGATTTATATTTTTTGGTTTTTATTTTATTATTAACGAATTAAAAACACTTTTGGACTAAAAATAATATTAAAAATACTAAATTAATATGAAAAATTATGGAAAACTACTTTAAGCTATAAGGAACTTAGAAAAGATATAAATGAATCAACAACTTATTTGGATAAGCTGTTAATAAGCAAAAAGCAAAATAAGCTAAAAGGAAGAAAAAAAAAAGAAACTTAAGTAAATAACCAATGCACCCTAAGTCGAAAAAGACCCGAGGGCGCAGTTGGTTGTGGTGTGTGTGATAAAGGTGGTAGAGACTGGTGAGGTCTCGGGTTTGAGCCTTGGCTCACCCTTTCCTACCCAGTTTCCCACTTTTTGTTTTTGCAATTTTTTTTTTTATGAAACTTATTAATAAGCTAAAAATGAACAACTTTTGTGAAAACAATATTTTTAGAACTTGAGAAATAAGCTGGAAAAAGCAAAATAAGCAAGCAATTAACAAAGAACTTAAAAGCTAAAGGAACCTAACTTAGTTGTACACACAAGCTTCTATAAGCTTGTGTGTAATTCTAATAAGCTATTAAGACCGAAAATCTAACCTAATAAGTAGTTCTAAACTCAATTAAGCAATCCTAAACAAGCCATATGTTAGACCCGTTTCTCAAGTGTTGAGACCCCACCCTAGATGAAAATGGATAAAGACCTAATGTGATTGGTGGGTCAACAAAGTTACGTGGAAGTTAAACCCGATGGTCAAATTAATAGTCAAAGTATGACTAATGTAGTAATATGGAATATGATGCATAACTTAGAGGGACCTAAGTTGCCAAGGGCTAAATATGTTATAAGTTAGTTGTGGCTAAAATAGGAGGAAAGGAACTTGAGAGGCCACACTGGCCAAAGGACCAAACTTGCTACCTAACTAGTTATATCTAGGATTATCTAGAGTTTTCCTCCATTATTGATGTGTGAGGCCGGTTCTTAGTGAGGGAAAAAGAGAGGGAAAAGTTGTGGTGTCTTATGAAGAAGAAGATGATGAAGAGCAAGTGACCATAGTCTTCCCTAGCAATAATCCACTCCAAGTAAGTGTTCTAATCTATGAGTTAATGATGATTATTGAAGTGAAGGGTTATGGGTTAAGTGGGTTTTGATCACATGATCATGGGATGATCATGTGATGATATAGAAAGATGATGGGTAAGTTAAATGGGTTTTATAATCCCTTGATTTTGATATGTTGTGATAATAAGTTTTGGTGATGGTTATGGTTAGGAAGTAATGATGATGATGATGATTGATGACTAGTAAGAATGATGATGATGGTAGTGAAATCATGATATGTTAGTTAGCTTGGATTGAAGGTAAGTAACTCTCCCTAAAACATGTATTATATGTGTATTATCATGTATGTATTGTGGTTGTATAAGAGTATAGGAGTTGGACTTAGAATGATTGTAAGCTAAGGGTGGATGGCTAGTGATCTTGACTAAGGGTATGTTATCTTGTTGGACTTGGACTAGTTAAGGTATGTTTTGATAATGGTTGTGATGAATGAATGAATTTGTGTTATGGAGTTGTGTGATATGAGTGGTATGAAGTAGTTTAGAGGCTTTTATGTGATTATGATGCTTATGTGGAAATATGTGTATGAGATATGTTTTATGTTGGGTTACTTACTAAGCGAAAGCTTACGTGTTAGTGTTTCAACGTTTTGTAGGTTCGTATGTTGATTTTATGGCTTGGAAGGGAGTAAGACTTGGATTATAGCTTAAGGATTTGGAAGCGGTTGGAAGGTAGTGAACGATAGGAGCTAGGTAGAATACCGAGCTCGAGTCAAGGTTGTACCCCCGAGAGTCTCTTTTATGAGTCGTATATTGTGTGTCGTAGTCGTGTAATGGTTTGGTGGTCTAACGATGTGTCGAGTATGTTTTATGTGTTTATGGGTTAAGTTAAGGGGGTGTTTGGCTAATGTGTAAAAGTACCCATTTTGGGTGGGTTCATGGGTCGAGTATGTAAGAAATATGTTTGTTATGTTAATATAATGCTTTCGGTAAAGTTTGGTGAGAAATCGAGGAGGTATAAGTGGTTTTGTTGTGTAATGGGTCAAAATGGGTTTTATGCATAACCCGTCCATTTTTAAAGTACTTTTCCGGGTGGTTAAACGGGAGATGTTTTTATATGAAAATGATCTTATGGACATACTAATGAAATCTGGAAAGTTTGGTTAAGTTTCGAGTCCGAGAGGTTGGAGTTTCGGCCGGGGATTTTGAAAATGCAAAATTGTGACAGAACCTCCCATCCGATCGGATGGCTGGCGATCCGATCGGATGGAGGAGTCTGACAGATTTTTGGTAAACTTCGAAAAATCGTATCTTTTGAACCGTAAGTTTTCACGGGTCATGCCACCTATCGTTTTGAAGGTAATTGAGTCTAGTTTCATTTAAAATTAGTCTCAAGGTCTGAAAGTTTATAGATTTTTGTTAGTGGTCAAAAGAGTAACAGTATATCCGTAAAAGTCTAGTGTTTTTGAGTAAAATGTTTTAAATTTTGGTCTAAACGGGTACAGGGTGTAACAACTTGGTATCAGGGCTTCGGTTTAAGTGAATTATGTTTTCTTTAGGATTGCCTAGACTTAAACCACTCGTAGAATCGTTAGACGTAAGTGTTAGTCGCGCGGAGAGAAATTGCTAAGTGTTAGGCGGATTATGAATTTACTAGTTGAGCTTATTGATGATAGGTGATATATGTGCGTAAGTGTGTTGATGTGTATGAGATGCAAGTCCATGGGGACTTGAGATGCTTAAGTAGTTGGTTGGCTGAGCACCTCGGTTGGTGCCGATAATTGTATTGCTATTACGTGAATATATGATAGAGCTATAGTGATAGAATGCTAAGAGGTATTAGAGACGGGTAGTAAGTGAATTAAAGCTTATGATGTCTTAGTTATAAGGTGGATTAGTGCTTGCGGTTGATTAGAATGTTGATGCTTAGACATAGATTGCTTGTGCAATGCGATGTATGAATCATAGACTATGTTTGTTGATTTTGATTATGAGTGTTTAACACTTGTCGGATAAGTGTTAAGTATTATGATATGATTGCTTACGTGATGTTAAGTCTATGGTAGTTCTTTATATGTCTAAGTTTTATGTGGTGTGCTTGAGAGCACGATTGCATAGAAGTGAATGAGGTGAGATAGATGCATTGGAATGCATATTATGTAATGACCTAGTGACGTAAGGAAATTGAGAGAACTCACTTATACAAATAAAGAATTAAGAAGCGTGATAATCATTTGAAAAGTATAGGCGCTTTGAAAGCATGAATATAAAGTAAGAAATGAATAGCGAAGTATGTTAGTGGTTTGGTGATTAGAAACACATGAATGAGTATATGCTTGGGGCATGAGTTTTTATATGCTAAATAAAATGAGAGAGTAAAGGTGTATGGATAGGATGTGGTGAGGTCATGTATCATATAAAACATGATAACTAAAATGTGTTAATAATAAATGAATAAAACTGATGAATGAGATATAGATTGCGCTAGAAGTCATAAGTGACTTGAAGTGTGCTAGAAAGAATTGTAAAACATGAATATAATCATGTTAATATATCTATATTGAAATGTGTATGATGAGACTTATGTGAGTGCGATATAATGAACCTATGTAAGGTTTATATGCGTAAAAGTTGAATAGACTAAAATGAAGTAATAGTGTAAGTTGAGAATATGGTCAACACGGGGTTGACGGGTAATAGTAAAAGTGCGTTGTAAGAACACATAGAAATGTGTAAATTGTCATGGACAAGTATTATATAGAACTTGTCTAAAATAAAGATGACACGTAGTGAGTTGTTGACGAACGTAAGAATGAATTTATAGTTGGGTCGTAGATGTGTAAGTAGGTGGATAAACGTAATGGTAAACAACACGAAATTGCGTGTGATAGAAGAATAGCAATAGCAAGATGTGGAGAGAGATGCTAAATGGTATTAGGGATGGGATTAGTAAGTAACTTAAGGTGTAACGCATAAATAATGGATCGTGATGACGAGAAGTGTACTAAATTATAATGTGTAATGATAAGATGGAATTAACACGCTAGTTGTTAGGGGTTGTTGACATAAGGAAAACGAATAAGATTAAGTAATGACGCTTTAAGTATGGATCGTGATGATATTGAGTGTACTAACGTATAGTGTGAAAAGACAAGATGAAACTAACGAGTTAATATTAAGGTGTTTGATAACTTGAGGGTTAAAGAATGAGGATAGGAAGGGATGGCATGAATTGTGACCAACATATGGTCTCATTAAATTTAGTGATTAAGGACTAAGTTAAATTGGTATAGAGACGGGTAACGGTAAGGTAAAGTACTTGAGGGTTAAGTGTGAAAGCGAAGTTGCGATAAAGCGGGGATATATAAAGGATGGAAATTAAATGAAAAAGTTTGAGTGCCAGAAATTAAATAGGATAAGTTAAGAATGTAAATGGTATGCTCAACATGACGTAAAATTTATAGGATTAAAGTAAGGTGTGTTGGTAAGATAATGACAAGATAAAAGAATACGTTTTAAACGCTAATGATCGAATGAGACGAGTCAAGTATGCAAGCAAGAATATAATGAGACATTGTGCGGTAAACGTAACGAACTTACGTAAATAGGATGTGTGAAAAGAAAAGGTAACGCTAATGAAGGTGTTAACGTTATTGACCTATGAAAGGTATATATGTAAATGGCGAGATAGAATAATATCGCTTAAATACATAAATAATTTAAGAAATGAAATAAGGTGTGAGAATAAGAATGCGATGAGCTAAAAATGTAAGAAAGAATGAGAGGAGCGTGTAAGAGATAAAGGCGTTGTCCAGAAATTATCATATTACGGCTAAGGCGATTAGCGGTAATTAATATAATGAATGCATGAGTTACAATTGGCAATATGTGCAAAGTCTAGATGTAAATGGGTTAAGTAGACTAAAATGTGATGTAAGAATGTGAAAATGATTAATGTGGGCTAAGAATGCAAGAGGTAATAAAGAGTGAAAACACGTAGAAATGTGTGATTATAATAAGCAAGTTCATATGCTCTATGAGCTTGCATTTACTAAATAAAATGGATGAGACAATGTGTGTATGTTAAAACGTTAATAACTTGGATCCAATGATATAATGTGGAAATGATAAAGTGTGAATGATAAAGATCCTTCGGGATAAATGATAATGATCCTTCGGGGTGAACGTTAAAAGTGGTATCCTTCGGGATGACCAAGTAAATGAATGTTAAAGAATCCTTCGGGATATGTTTAAGATCCTTCGGGACAAAACTTATTGCCTTCATCAGTAAATGGGGTTGCCTACGTCCTTGGCAATAAAAATATCCCCATAATGAATGTGTTGATGACATGGATCCAAGTTTAAAAAGGGAAATATGAAGTATAAACAGGTTGAAATAATAAAAGTTAAATTGGGAAATAGGAGTAGTAGTGTTATGCCAGGAGTACATGCCCATAAGTTTATATTTCTTGATTTACATCGATTGGGACGCCTCTCCATGTAAATGAGGAAATATAAATGAGTGGTCTTATGTGTTGCCGACACGGCACGAGTAGGGTTAGAGAAGTAGGAAGCGGAAGCCTAGAGTTAACTAGGAATTATAAGAACTAAGACAGGAGAATTAAGATTTGAGTAAGTCTTTTAGTGAGAATTTATGAGAAACCTATGTTTGAGTGTTAAGTTTAAGTTGACGAAACTAAGGAATTGTAATGATGTATTAAAATGTTATAATACGTAATTGTGCCGTGGTGCAAGGTATGAGTAATGGAAATAGTTGGTTACAAATATCATGTGTAATGTGACAATAAATGATAAAGTATGGTGCTATGAAGCTAATTCATGTAGTATTTCTATAAGTCTTAGAAGATAATCGAGAATGGCTTGAATAAATGAGTGGAGGAAATGAGGAAATAGTAGGAACGTAAAAGAAGTGATTAAGTAGTGTTGACAGAACGTGAAAGCATTAGCCAAGTGTATTTACGAAAAGTCGAATAGTTCGGTTTTCCCTAGTAACGTATAGTATAAGAATGAGAATATAGGATAAGCATGTGGAAATGTGATGTATCAGTAATAGAGCAGGTTAGAATGATAACTAGTTATAGAGAGTATGTCCCGTATTACACGAATATTTAAGTAAGAATTATATGGTTTTAGAAGTAAGGGGAAAGTAATGTGGATTAGGGCATGTGATATGCTATAGTGTGCATAGAGTTGCAAGATCACTTAGATCGTTGCACTAAATAAACTAAGAGTTAAGGTGCTAGGAATGAGATGAGTTATGTCACTATGTGTAGGTCAGTAAAGAACGACAGATTTCGGGGACGAAATCTAAATAAGGGGGTAGAATTGTTAGACCCGTTTCCCAAGTGTTGAGACCCCACCCTAGATGAAAATGGATAAAGACCTAATGTGATTGGCGGGTCAACAAAGTTATGTGGAATCAAACCGATGGTCAAATTAATAGTCAAAGTATGACTAATGTAGTAATATGGAATATGATGCATAAATTAGAGGGACCTAAGTTGCCAAGGGCTAAATATGTTATAAGTTAGTTGTGGCTAAAATAGGAGGAAAGGAACTTGAGGGGCCACTCTTGCCAAAGGACCAAACTTGCTACCTAACTAGTTATATCTAGGATTATCTAGAGTTTTCCTCCATTATTGATGTGTGAGGCCGGTTCTTAGTGAGGGAAAAAGAGAGGGAAAAGTTGTGGTGTCTTATGAAGAAGAAGAAGATGAAGAGCAAGTGACCATAGTCTTCCCTAGCAATAATCCACTCCAAGTAAGTGTTCTAATCTATGAGTTAATGATGATTATTGAAGTGAAGGGTTATGGGTTAAGTGGGTTTTGATCACATGATCATGGGATGATCATGTGATGATATAGAAAGATGATGGGTAAGTTAAATGGGTTTTATAATCCCTTGATTTTGATATGTTGTGATAATAAGTTTTGGTGATGGTTATGGTTAGGAAGTAATGATGATGATGATGACTAGTAAGAATGATGATGATGGTGGTGAAATCATGATATGGTAGTTAGCTTGGATTGAAGGTAAGTAACTCTCCCTAAAACATGTATTATATGTGTATTATCATGTATGTATTGTGGTTGTATAAGAGTATAGGAGTTGGACTTAGAATGATTGTAAGCTAAGGGTGGATGGCTAGTGATCTTGACTAAGGGTATGTTATCTTGTTGGACTTGGACTAGTTAAGGTATGTTTTGATAATGGTTGTGATGAATGAATGAATTTGTGTTATGGAGTTGTGTGATATGAGTGGTATGAAGTAGTTTAGAGGCTTTTATGTGATTATGATGCTTATGTGGAAATATGTGTATGAGATATGTTTTATGTTGGGTTACTTACTAAGCGAAAGCTTACGTGTTAGTGTTTCAACGTTTTGTAGGTTCGTATGTTGATTTTATGGCTTGAAAGGGAGTAAGACTTGGATTATAGCTTAAGGATTTGGAAGCGGTTGAAAGGTAGTGAACGATAGGAGCTAGGTAGAATACCGAGCTCGAGTCAAGGTTGTACCCCCGAGAGTCTCTTTTATGAGTCGTATATTGTGTGTCGTAGTCGTGTAATGGTTTGGTGGTCTAACGATGCGTCGAGTATGTTTTATGTGTTTATGGGTTAAGTTAAGGGGGTGTTTGGCTAATGTGTAAAAGTACCCATTTTGGGTGGGTTCATGGGTCGAGTATGTAAGAAATATGTTTGTTATGTTAATATAATGCTTTCGGTAAAGTTTGGTGAGAAATCGAGGAGGTATAAGTGGTTTTGTTGTGTAATGGGTCAAAATGGGTTTTATGCATAACCCGTCCATTTTTAAAGTACTATTCCGGGTGGTTAAACGGGAGATGTTTTTATATGAAAATGATCTTATGGACATACTAATAAAATCTGGAAAGTTTGGTTAAGTTTCGAGTCCGGGAGGTTGTAGTTTCGGCCGGGGATTTTGAAAATGCAAAATTGTGACAGAACCTCCCATCCGATCGGATGGAGGAGTCTGACAGATTTTTGGTAAACTTCGAAAAATCGTATCTTTTGAAGCGTAAGTCGTCACGGGTCGTGCCACTGATCGTTTTGAAGGTAATTGAGTCTAGTTTCATTTAAAATTAGTCTCAAGGTCTGAAAGTTTATAGATTTTTGTCAGTGGTCAAAAGAGTAACAGTATATCCGTAAAAGTATAGTGTTTTTGAGTAAAATATTTTAAATTTTGGTCTAAACGGGTACGGAGCTTAACACCATAAGCTCAAAATCTCAAATAAGCTTCTACACTGGACTGTTATCAAAACTGACTTCAAAGCACTTTTAAGCTATCTAAAAAGCAACTAAATCTAAAAGTTAATCCTCAAAACCTAAAAACAGATAAAGCTTATAGACTAAAGAACTTATATAATTAAAATCAGAAAATTTGAAACAAATTAGACCTTAAAATTAAGCTGCTAAAAACTGACACTCAGACAAAATTAGTTGGATTATTAAAACTTGCAAGCCTGAGGGGGGATATTTAAGCTACAAAATAAGCCACTGAATCAATAAGCAATTCCATGAAAACTCCAAACAGACCAAGTTAAGCAACCAAAGAGCTTATAAAATCAATTTCAGACCTTTTTGAGCTTATTAAATGCTTAATAATTAGCTGAGAAAACTAGGTAGTAAGACAATTTTGAAAATTGATGTGCTAGCAAACATACCTGATATACCACTTTTAGCACTAGAAATAATCTTCAATAAGCTAATGAGTTAAGCTGAAATCTATAAAAAAGCATTAAGCACTAACCAAAAAACTTATAAAACAATTTTCACACTTTGAATTAAAAATGAGCTTAGAAAATAAGCTGATAAACTAACTACTCAAACCTATTTTTTGGCTTTTTGAAAATTGATGACATAGACTTGAAAAGTGAAAAATAGGACTCAAAATCATGTGATACTTACTCAAATCATGAAAACACACTTATGACACTGATTTAGACTCAAAAACTAACAACTAAAAGGAATTTTCATGATCTTATCAAAATAAGATAAAAATAATAGCTTTAAACCTTGAAACTTTAAAAACTAATCTAAAACCTATAAATCTATTTAGAAAAGCTTTAAACAACTTAAAAACAACTTATATGACTGGATTAAAGCTAAATCAAGTTGGACTAATGACCAAAATTAAGGAAAACAGGTTTTGACTGATTTTAAAACCTAAATCCAAACACCCCTTTAACTAATTGTTTTGCTTTTTAAAACTGAATTAAGCTATAAAACTTAAGTTTTCTTGAAAACATATTATTATTAAGTGTGTTTGAAGTTTTTTAAGCAAAAATTTATAGGAAATAAGCACTTAGCCAATAAGCAAAGCTTATTGGCTATTTAGACTATAAAATCACTTATAAGAACAAATAACTCTTAAACTATGAAATAAGCAACAAATCAGATAGAGCTACTTCTAATAAGCATATAGAAGACAGATTAAACACAAATAAGCATATAATAAGCAGAACTAAGTAATAAGCAGTTTCATAAGCTAAAAAGGTAAAAATTAAACTCACTTGGTTCTTTGCTCAAACAAGGACTATAAATGCTCCAAGAGCTGATCTACAAGCGCCAGCTTGTTTAAAACCAGCTGGTAAAGTCCAATAAGCCCATCCAAATCTGGCTTATCATCCAAAGTGTTTATTTCTCCTTAAAGGCTGAATTGCTTAAACACAATTGAGTACAATTCAAGCTTGAGTAACAGAAGCTCAAAAGAAGCTATGGAAAAGCTAGTTTGAGATCTAAACAGTATTTAAGAAGAGAGCTTATTGAGAGCTTATTATAGCTTATTTCAACCAAATGAGAACATTTTAAACAATAAAGTAAAAGAGACAATGAAATAAGGTAAACTGAATTTTATTATTACTTAAAAGCTATTACAATACTGAAAATTAAGAAAGAAAATAAGCACTAAATAAGCTATTACACTACTTAAAATAAATACTCAAAAAAAAAAAAAAAAAAAAAAAAAAAAAAAAAAAGAAAAAAAAACCTTCTTGTGCTTGGTGAAGAGGCCTTTATTTATAGGTGGCTGAGGATGCTTCTAGGGTTTCTTCCATCAAATCTCAGCCCTTCAATCAATCATGTCGACATCATCCTTCAATCATTGCCCTTGGATCAAGCGCTACATTGCATCCACCAATCATGGTTGATAATTGCCACCGTGTACATAAAATGAGCTAATTTCCTGACATGTCAGTCTTTTAGAAGGGTTAATTGTACTTAAGTGAGGTGGGTAATTACTGGAAGGTAGGGGTAAAAGAAAGAAGAAGGTGAACAGTACATTTGCCCGTCTCTTTTCTTATGTGTTTGACCCGGGTTATAATTGTTTTGACTTCGGGTTGTAGGGGTTGGTCGGTTTAAGTGGTTGGATCCGGGTTATAATAGTGGATTGGGCTTGGGTTTAAGGATTATAAGAGATGGACTGGATTTTGTTTTTTTTTTTTTTTTTTTGATTATTTGTTTTAAAGATTTAATAAAAGTTAGTAAGGACTAACTTTATAAAACTTTTAGGGACTTGAGGTAAAAATGATTTTGGATATTTGGTAAAAAATGATTTATCATTAAGGATATGATTTTGGACTTTTGGTTTATGGTTGATAAAAAAATGTAGAATTACATCTTCAGCCTCGGATTTTCTCACTCTTTCCATTCTCGTACTCGTTTCTGTCCGTTTTGTCCTTTTCTTATATCCTTTACCTGCACATACACAAACACAAAAACAAGCATATATTTGGCATTTATGATCAGTTTTTGGTCTTTTAAGTCCGTTTTTAATAAAGAAAAGGTATGTGATTTAACACATACCAAAACCCCCAGACTAAGGTATTGTCGTTTCCTCACGCAATGTCATCACATCACGCTTTTAAAACCAAAAATTTCAAACCTCTTTCTACTAAAAATTTTGAAAAGTAGCAAAATGTTCCTCAAAAGAGATTAAGAAATCAGTGGTTCTAAAAACTCTCCGTTTGACCATTTTATCGAATATAATATCTTTTTGTACTTTTCTAATATGACGGGATATTAACTTTCATTATTTAACAGATAACTTTTAGGATCCCGGAGTAAGAAACACTTTTCATGAAAAAACGTCCACATGAATAAAATTCATCGCCCTTGATTTTCCACGAGTCCTCAAACCAAGCTTAAAAACGAAATCATTGTTAAATACAAGTTAGATGCCAACACTACCCATAGATGCTAATTGTGTACGCTCAGCTACTTCTTGCTCCCTTATTCCTATTTCCTCTAAGTTTTTTATGAAAAATGATTTTTTCTTGTTTCCATAAATTTTTAGTCCGATAAAGGCACTAAGTTTAGACGCTAACTAGTTTAAAATCCTTCCCTCAAAAACCGTTGCCCACAAAAATGAGGTCCACATCAAGGTCCTAATTTAACATGATTTAAGGGATATCCTTTTTATTTAGACCGAAACAACTCATCTACGAGTCCAGAGACAGAAGCTTTATAAGGATATCTCCGGAGTTAACATTAGAAAAAATTACACGGATGGTCCTTGTGGTTTACACGTATTTCAGGTTTGGGAGCTATTTCATTTTAATTACGCCACGGATACCTATTTTGGGAAACGTTGCACGCGTTTGGTCCCTAAGTTGGATGGACGTTATCTTTGACCGTTAAGTCATTAAACTCTGAGGGCATTTGCGTCTTTTTAGGTTATGTTTAATATATAATCCCTACCCAACCCCGTTGACCTCTCATTTCCCTCCCATTCTCATCACACTGACCCCAAATCTATTTCATCACTGAACCCTAAAATCAAAATCAAGAAATTGATCATCTCTTTCAAATCAATGGTTTCTAAAAGTTGGAGAATACGAGAGATGCATGAGGGCAATGCACCTCTCAAAGCATACGGTAAAAAAATGACTTCAGTTACCTATTTTGATTTTTTTTCGAAGATTATTGTGTTAATTAATGGTGTTTTGGTTGACTTTACCTTCAATGCGTTGTAGTAATTGTGTTTTTGTTATTTCATTTTTCAGATGGACACCCTACCATGTTTTCTATGAAAATCTATCATGCTGGAAAGTTTAAAGACTATGATGAAAGGAGGTATGTTAATGGTTTAGTAGCGTGTGTGGATGGGTTTGATATGGATAAGTTTTCAGTACATGAGTTGAATGATGTAATGGAAGAATTAGGTTACATTAATGATGAAGAACCTATTTTCTATCATTATTTGATACTTGGGACTGACTTAGAAATTGGACTAAGAGCTCTAGGAAATGATATTGATATTATTGGTATGGCTAAGTATATCAAGGATGATAAGATGATCAGTGTGTATTGTGAACATGTGACATCAAAACTGCTAATTTATTTGACCCCCCCCCCCCCAGTTATAAACAATGTTGTGATTGAAGAGTTACCCTCTGACAATCCCATTCCCACTCCCTCCCCATCCAAGAAGAAAAGGCCCAAAATCCAAAAAATGTTGTTGTTAGAGTACCATAAACCCTCTACCTCTGACACTCATACTCCAACTCCCAACATTCCCAATGTTGAAGATGATAATACTCCCACTCCCAACATTCCCAATGTTACTGACACTCATACACCCAGTCCCAACATTCCCAATGATTATGAGACTGTGGAAGATATTGTTCAAGAACTGTTGAACAATGATTATGAATTTGATCCCTTTGATGGAAATGTGAATGAGAATGAAGGTGCCAGTGTTAATGTGAATGAAAGGGAAAATGAAGGGCCAAGTGTTCCTGTGACTCAAAGGGAGAATGAACCTTTAGAAAACTTGGTTGAGCATGAAGATAGTGACTCAGATGAGGATAAAAGTAGTTCAGATGAAGATGACAGTGATTCAGATGAGGATGATAGTGACTACTTTGTTGATGAAGAGAACCATGTAGAAGAAGTTAATGTTGATATGCATGATTATCATTTTAATATAGATGAAGATGTTGAGTGGGTGAGACACACAGGGACAGTAGAAGAAAAGGAGGATGCACCAATAGGAGAAGCAGTTGAGGAGTTAGATCATGAAGACTTTGAAAGTGGTTCAGATGAGGAAGAAAATGATATTGAAAAGATTAGGAGAAAGAAGCTTAAAGAAATAGAAAAGGCAAACAAGACTGCAGAGAACATTGTGCATAAGCACTTCTTCTATTTTGGTCAAAAATTCGGTAGTGCTGCTGAAGTGAAAGAGAGACTAACACTGCATTCAATTGAAACTAGGAGAAACTTGAAGATGATAAGGAATGATAAGGAGAGGGTGAGGGCAAAGTGTATGGGAAGAATTCCAGTTTTTACAACACAAGGTGATGGGCCTAGTTAACATGCAACAAAGAAACAAGCAAAGGGAAAAGGTAAAAAAGGAGTTGGGCCTAGTAAGCCCAATAAGAAATGTATTAGTTTAGGAGGTAGAGGGAGGCCCAAACCATTAGCAGAAGATGAATGCCCATGGGTCTTACTAGTCTCAAAGATAAAGAATTCTGAGACATGGGAAGTTAGAACATATGAACCCAATCACAAATGCCTACAATCTAGAGAGATAAAGGCTTGTACTTCAAAGTTCATGTCTAAAAGTATCATTAGCCAAATAGAGAAAAACCCTGATGTTCCCATTAGAGCACTTCAAGACCAGTTGCAAAAGCAATATGAGGTTGATGTTTCTAGAATGAAAGCTTTCAGGGCTAAATCAACAGCACTAAATCAAGTAAAGGGAGATTAAAAACAACAATATTCAATGTTGAGGGATTACTGTTTGGAGTTGAGAAGGGCAAATCCTGATACAACTATAAAGATTGAAGTTGAAAGAGACACAGATCCTGAACTAGCTCCTGATACAAGAGTTTTTAAAAGGATCTACATATGTTTAGGTCCACTAAAGAAAGGTTTCAAAGAATGTAGAAGGGATTTGTTAGGACTTGATGGTGCTTTTATGAAGGGACCATACCCTGGCCAGCTTTTGACTGCTGTTGGATTGGATGGCAACAATGACATATATCCAGTGGCATATGCAATTGTGGAGAAAGAAACAACCAATTCTTGGACTTGGTTTTTGGAGTGTCTTGGTGAAGATCTAGATCTATGTAGGGAATCTAACTACACTTTCATAAGTGATAGACAGAAGGTAAACATTTGACTTTTTATTTCAACTGTGGTCCCTATAGACAGAAGGAATCTAATTTCTCATTTAATATTCTAACATTTATTTATTTGATACAGGGCATCATACCTGCATTAGCTAAGGTATTTCCTTGTGCTGAGCATAGGTTTTGCCTTAGGCATATACATGAAAATATGAAGCTCAAGTTCAGTGGACAGGCATATAAGATCACCTTTGGAGATGTGCCACTGCAACAATAGTTTTTCATTTTGATCTTGCAATGGAGGAGTTGAAAAACTACAACAGTGATGCATTTGACTGGTTATCAGCTATTCCTGCTCATTCTTGGTCTAGATCCCATTTCTCAGGTAATACTTTTTGTATTTTACTTTATTCATAATTGTATCTAAATAGTTTTTGCAGTTTAATTAAGTACCTTAATTATCCTAATAACAGGTAGAGCTAAATCTGATATCTTGTTGAACAATTTGTGTGAGGTATTTAATGGAAAAATATTGGATGCTAGGGATGCACCTATAATCAGTGCCTTAGAATACATTAGACAGTACTTGACTAGAAGGATTGTGAATGTTCTAGCTGTGATAGACAAAACTGATGGCCCACTCACCCCTACTGCCACTAGACTATTGAAAGCTAATATGGACCAAGCAAATAATTACTCGGTAGCTTGGAATGGGGGGGGGGGAGAATATGAGGTCAAAGGACCACATGGTGATCAGTGTGTTGTGAATGTGGCAAATAAGGATTGTAGTTGTAAGAGATGGGAAATAACAGGCATCCCTTGTGTACATGTTGTAGCAACCAACTACAATATGTCACTTAATGGGATTCATGTGGGTATACCAGAAGAGTGGGTGCATAAGTGTTATTGGTTAGCTACTTGGAAGAAGGCATACAGTCATAAGATTGGCTGTATAAATGGAAAGATAATGTGGAAGAAACTCCAAATTCCTTCAAAGCTCATTCCACCAAAACATCATACCCAAATGGGCAGGCCTAGAAAGAACAGAAGGAAAACAACGGAAGAGAAGGAAATGGTTAGAGATGGTAAACTGTCCAGGGCATATAAAACTGTTACATGTAACAAGTGTGGAAACCTTGGTCACAACAGCAGATCTTGTAAAGGTCAAAAATTGAAGGAACCAGTTGAATCAACTAGGGGGTCTACTACACAGGCTGCTGGTACAACTCCATCTACACATGCTGCTACTACAGGTTCAAAATCTAAGAAAAGGACCTCATCTACAATGGATGTTGGTACAAGTTCAAAGAAAAAGAAAGTTGCTGATGGTGGTGAGGGAAGTGGAAGATCACAGAAGAAAAAGAAAGTTGCAGGGTGATGTATTTGACAATCTTTGTGTTGTATGTTTTGGTTTCATGATATGTAATGCAGTATTAGTAGTAGTAAAGTTAAGTTTGATCTCTTTTGGTAATGTACTGACTTTATGTACTCAGTTATTGCACTATGTAATGCATCATTGGTAATGTATTGACTTTATGCAACTTAAGATTGATCTATTAGTAATACTTAAGGTTGACTTTTACTAGTCAAACCTAGTTTTCTATAATCCATTCACTTTATGTATTCATTTATATGTACTGACTTTATGTATTCACTATATGTAATACAGGCATATGTTTAGTAATGGTTAAGTTTGACTATTAGTAGTCAAACTATTTTTTTGTCTCATCATTATAGTTGACTTATTAGTAGTCAAACAACCCAAATAAACCATCAGAAACTCACTAAAATTACCCAAATCTAATCTTCTTCATTCATTAACCCAAAGGACATCTTACATACAAAAATACTTGACCTTTACATATCAATTTAGGCCAAGATGTACATTACCAAAAGAAAACCTAACCAACTAAAACTATCGATGCCAAGATTGATAATGGTATTGCTAATGATCTGGACTTTGAAAATCGTAGGGAGTCTATAAAAGTCTTGGGGGAGATTGATCGTCTAGAAGCTTCTGATTTAGCTCAAAAGGCACGCATTAAATGGGCTATGGAAGGTGACGAAAACACTAGTTTTTTTCATGCTATGCTCAAGAAACATCGACGTCAGCTTGCCATTAAAGGTATTATGAATAATGGTGCGTGGATTGAAGATCCGGATTGTGTCAAGGCTGTTTTCAAAGATCATTTTAGCAACAGATTCCAAAAAGATAATGCCTCTCACCACCATTTTGACATTGACATGCCTAAGCAGTTGTCTAGTGATCAAAGAGCTTTTTTGGATCGAGATATTTCTCGTGAGGCAATTAAAAAGGCCGTGTGGGATTGTGGCGGAGATCGTGCCCCAGGACCGGATGGGTTCACTTTCAAATTCTTCACCACTTTTTGGGACCTTTTAGAATCTGATGTGATAAGATTCGTGCATGCTTTTTTCCTTGACAGCTTCTTCCCTAAAGGTTGTAACTCCTCCTTTATAGCCTTGATTCCAAAAGTATCTAATGCTACTCTTGTTA
Organism: Artemisia tridentata subsp. tridentata; assembly: GCA_021014915.2. Classification (NCBI taxonomy): domain Eukaryota; kingdom Viridiplantae; phylum Streptophyta; class Magnoliopsida; order Asterales; family Asteraceae; genus Artemisia; species Artemisia tridentata. Next base: position 37,889,745 of record CP139507.1, on the reverse strand, counting down.
CGGATTTCTGTCCTATCAGTTTAATTGGGTGCCAATATAAAATTATTGGGAAAATCCTAGCTAATAGGCTTGGATTGGTGATTAGTAGTTGCATTAGCCCGGAGCAATCTGCCTTCATTAAAGGTAGAAATATTCTTGATGGTCCGCTCATCTTAAATGAAGTCATGAATTGGTACCGTAAGCGCAAGGAGAAACTTATGATATTTAAGGTGGACTTTGAGAAAGCCTTTGATTCGTTGAGATGGGATTTTCTTGATACCATTATGGAGAAGCTAGGGTTCGGTTCGAGGTGGCGCGTTTGGATTAAGGGCTGTTTTGTTAATGCTCGCTCCTCTATCCTGGTAAATGGGTCTCCCACTACTGAATTCTTTGTTTCTAAAGGATTAAGACAAGGAGATCCTCTATCTCCTTTTCTTTTCATTTTGGCTATGGAAGGATTGCATGCTCTTGTTTGTAAAGCTATTAATGTTGGCATTTTCAAGGGTGCTTTGGTTGGTAACGAGCAACTGCGTGTCTCTCATCTTATCTATGCGGATGATGTTATATTTACCGGGCAATGGTCAGTTACTAACGTTCATAACTTATTATGCATCCTTCGGTGTTTTTTTCTTGTTTCCGGTTTGAGGATTAATGTCCATAAGTGTAGCTTTCTTGGCTCTTGTTTTTCTGACGAGGAAGTTTCGGGTATGGCTAATATTATCGGATGCGGTGCTGCTAATTTTCCTTTAACGTATCTAGGCGTTCCAGTTGGTTGTAACATGGCTTTATGCAAAAATTGGGAGGTTGATGCGTGGTTTTGCAACCTTACAACAGGTTTTACCTCTCGAGGGATCTCAAGAGGCTTACAACCCCACCAGGCAGTGTACCTGACCGATGTAGTATAGTGTAGTGGTAAGTACGGGGGATTGATCGTTCTCCACAGGGAATAGTGTTCGTTAGGTATGAAAAACTACTTTAATAGGTCTAAGGGTGAGAGAAGATTCTTTTTATGTTTTTATAATTTTATGAAAGCAAGTAAAATCTCGGGTTTGAAAGAGTGGGCGGAATTAGTTGCTAGTCAACTAACCCAAGTTACTACGAATGCAAATAAAATAAAATAACAGAAAATGAAAATGTGGTGAAACTTATATGGAGAGAAATGTGTTTACTTAGATTTCCTTACTCCCTAACTATCTTTTACCGATTGATTAGTGTGTATTAGTTGCGTGGATGACGGGTGTATTCCTTAATACCAATCGTGGGGTGGCGTACGTACTTCCCCAACTCTATGAACTCCTACTTCACTCCTATGTCGAGCCGGCTAAGAAGCTCCTAACATGGGATCACTAGAATTCGCTCATGCATTAAATACAACCATAAAAACCTTTAGTACGCATTGGTTCATGTTTCTTAAGACGTTCAAGCAAGTTACCGTATAGGAAGTTAGCCAGTTTTCTTAAGCCTAACATAGATGAACAATCATCCAATACAACTAATAACACACTAATAACCAATAATCAATAGCTAGGTTTCATTAGATCTAAGCAAACACAAAGAAAACCTAGCCTAGCATGTTAAACAAAAGACAAGAACAAGATAGAATCAAACAACACATAGACATATTGAATGATTAATTGATAACTTATCTTCAATGTAACATGGAAGATCTCAAGGCAAAAAGCCTTGAAAAAGCTGCTAAAATCGTCTTAGGGTTTCCTCCCAAAAGGTTACACACAAAGTTCCACACTAATGACAAAAAATTGCAAAACTATATATAGAGATTAAGGTCTGACGGCGTCACGTTGTAGATTCTGACGCCTTCACCTCGCCGCTTTTAGGGTTCCTGGATGGCCTTCCTGACGCCGTCCCTCTTTAGACCTCCAAAATCCGTTCTGGCTTATCAAGGCTTGACGCCGTCAGATTAGTGCTTGACGCCGTCCCTCTTTAGCTTAAGCCGTGACGACCTTGATCACTTCAAAGGGTGACGCCGTCAGATTTTCCATGCAAAATTCTCTGGCTTATCATGAGTAATTTTCATATCCACCTTTTTCTTGCCAAGCCGTGACGCCGTCTGGGGAAATTCCTGACGCCGTCAAAGGTACTTTTCAGCCGATTTTGAGACTTTGTCGTTTTCTTCACTTTTATGCTCCAAAAACGTCCAAAATGCTTCCTTTTCCAGATTTCTTCCCAAAAGTACCTAAAATGACAAAAGGAACGATTTAGGGCAATATTTGATCAAATAAATACGATTTAGGGCTTAAATGACCCCTTAAAAGCGGTACACTTTTCGCTTCATCAAATACCCTTACACTTGAGATTTGCTTGTCCTCAAGCAAATGCGCTTTTATTCTAATCAAAATACAAGTTAGGGGTCATTTAATGCTAATATAAAAGTAATTACAACAAATAGTCGTTCCACTTTAATCATAATAAGCATGGAGATTACATACTAGCACCTCACAAGTAGTGTTTAGATACTCACATCTCTCAGGTGTCATCAAAATAAATCTCATAAATGAAAACGGATATTATCTCTCACTACCTGTCATAGCAAATAGATTACCATAGGCTTGGGAAAGGATCAAAAACCTCATCCACTAGGCGTAAGCACCTAAGATAAACTATCAAAGAGGGCTTTTACATGGGTTATAACGTTAGGTGTAGGGATAAGGAAAACACGGTTTTGTTGGATAAAGGATATTTTACTGGCGGCGAGTTAAAGATCTTGATCAATTACATGTACTATACAATGTTGCTAAGCCAAGACTCGACTCAATCTTAAGCTAAAAACAAAATAACAAAAACATAAAACAAACATAAAATGAAACGGGATGGTAGTCCGTATGTTTTTTCTATTTTTCTTTTTCTCATTTTTTTGTATTTTTCTTGATTTTTTTCGATTTTTTTTTTTTTTTTTTTTTTTTTTTTTTTTTTTGCTGCATACACTTTTGCCCTACCATCCAAAATAATACATCATAGGGGCGTTGCATTCCCCTTACACTTGAACTTTTACATAACTTTACAAATAACTATTCTAATGACTCGAATTAAGATAATCAAAACACTTGGAGTACTTTTTTAAAACATTTAGCACATATGGGGGTAATAATGTTGTTCTTCCCCATTACTTCATTACACTAGTACTTTACCCATGAGTCCCAATAGTCCCAAAACAATATGTACAAGGATATGACTCGACTTAGCAACCATGTAATCAACTAGATAATTAACTTGGGTTTTAAACAAATGTTGTCACAATAATGCACTAAAAATGAGTGCATACAAGGTAGGCTAAGGCGATTTGGGTGTACATTTAAGTGGGGTGTAACAAATTCTTCCTTTAAGTAAAATGCTTAAAGGTTGAAACGAAAAGATAGGCTCTGAGGGGTGTACTAGGGGTATCGTGTACTAAAAATGAGTACAACGCAAAGGGTGTGGGAGAATTACTTGACCAATGTAGCCAAAGTAATTATAACAAAAACACAGGTGTAAAACAATGGGTTAATCCTAATGCCTCTTATCATGTAGTAAATCTAACTACACGAATGTAGTCTCACTTGTGGCCTTGGAATGGTCCTAACGCAAGTTCTAGAATCTAAGTGCTACCGGTACACACATCATAGCATAAATGCTTTTCCTACCAATTCTAGGGGCGAACCTCACATATTTGGGGGTGGAAAATTTTTTAGTGGTACGGTTTTTTGTGCTAGTCATATAACTCCTATCCATGAGACGCTCATTAAGATCAAAGTTTCACTCCTAAATGTTGTAAAAAAATTTAAATTTGGCACTAAAATTGCCCTAACAGGTATTTATCTCAGTTTTATTACACATCTACCATTAGACAAACGAAAATCAAGTGTAAAAGCATTCTCAAAAGTATCGTACTTTACCCCCCCTTACACTTAAGATGAACATTGTCCCCAATGTTCAAATAACAAGGTGTAAAAGTAAATGAGGTAAAAGAATGAAATCAAATACTCCCCTGATTCGTTCGGTGGATAAAGAGGTAACATGGTTAGATCTTCTTCCAAGAGAATGTAGAAGCTTCAAGACTAAAGCATCGCCAAAAGCTTGATTCCACATACATCTCCTTGTCCAAAATAACCTATTAAACCTGAGAAAACAAACACGAAAACCTGCATAACATCGGCGGGATAAATTCTATATAAGGATATAATGCTTGTGGAATGATAATTTTGCAGATTCCTGGAGTTTATAAGTTAGAGATTTAATAAAAACTTTTTATGAAAACAAAACTTTCAAAAATTTCAGAAAATTAACACCTGACGCCGTCAGGTTGTAAGGCCTGACGCCGTTAGAAATGATCTGACAGAATTCTCATGTTAAGTTTCCGGAAAATTTCTGGAAAAACCTTTACCTTACTTCCTGGAATTCCTGCAAAATATCATTATGACTCGATACAAGCATTTGACTCAAACAAATACTAATATGTATGTTAATTTAATATTGTTATGATTCATGTTCATTTGTTCTAATAAACCGATTTGGATTTCCCTTACACTTAACTTTTGCAAAATACCTTTATATGTAGTTAAGATGAAGTTAAAAACAAGATAAAGCATTTTCACAATTTAGTTTCGAACATGAATCAATAATAATAAAAATTAAACATACATACGGAAGCAAATAAAATCAAACAAACAAATAAATAAATACACAAAGCAAATAAAGCTTGGGTTGCCTCCCAAGAAGCGCTTGTTTTTGTTCGAGTCACGAGCCTGACTCTGCCCTTATTTAACGGATAAATGAGAGGTTTTCCCTACACTTAGGGTTAAGTGCAGGTGATAGTAGCGATACACACCGACTCGGTATGAGTATGCCACGTGAGGAAAGAGTGGTGGATGAATTATATGCTCAAAGATGTGGGATCCAATCATCATAACCTTACTTAGTTCAATTGGGTCAATGGGTGAATTGAAGTTTTCTCCTAGAAAGGGATCATCTTCTATCAACTTCGAGAGACTCCTAGTTGGGAATCCATCTTGACCTAATAGACCCGGTTTAAACCCATAATGTTTCTTGTGATCAATCATGAATGGGTGATGTAAGTATGAAAGGTTATGGTTCACTCCTATGTCAGCTTCCTCTCTACAAGGCTTAGAGTCTACTACCTTCAACATAAAACTACCCGGACTATATGGTTTGATGGGTGGGTCGGGACCTAATTCAATTCCTAAGTTCACATCTAAGGATGGAAGATTAGGTAACGGTTTTGGTTTAGGCTCCGGTTCATCAAAACTAGGAACTTCCATAGAACTAAAAGAAAGGTTATGACTACAAGTATTCAAACCTATTTCTTCTAGTTTTGTTTGGTCCAAGGGCTCTACCTCTATTGGGGTTCCTATAGTCTCTTCTACTTCTTCCGGGTAAGTCATGGGTGGTGTGTGTGCCTCAAATGATGGTAGGACTTGTGGGGTACTTGGTGGTCTTGCATTTCTAACCTCATTCTCCATAGTATCTAAATCACCTATATGTTCATCATGTGTTTTGGTAGGATCTAACCCAAACACATTCCTAAGTATCTCAAATCCTTCTCTAGCCATTTGAAATTCTAAGTCCGATTCATAGTAATATTCAACTTGATTACTATGTTCCAATTGCCTAAAGGATTCCTCATGCGTGTCATATGTTTTGGTGAAATCTATCCCACTCATGCAACTAAGTAGTTCAACACTAACCATCTCACAATCTTGGTCCAATTCAAGGTCCATGTTCTTAAAAACTAGGTCTTCTTGCTCATGGTACCTATAGTCGGATAAATCCTCCTCATTTGTTTCCTCAAGTTGTGATGTATATAAACCCATCAATTCATTCAACTTATGGTTCACGGTTAGGAAGCTTTCCTCAAATTTTTTCCAAAGGGTTTCACTAAAAGGAGTTGATCCTAACAATGATTGTTTAATAGAAGCCGCACATGCACATAATTCATCAAACCTATCAAACTTTACACCCATCTCCTCTTGTATATATCTAAGATCACTTAAAAATTCATTGGAACAACAGGAAGCAAATCTATCCGTGTAAAGTAATTGTTCCTCTATTGTTAATGATCTAAATGGAATTTCATCCGCCATGGTGACAAATGAAAATGGTTTTACAAACAAAGGGCACAAAGAAAAAGATAGACTAAAGAAATCTAATAAAAAGAAAATAAATATCTCACTCGATAGGAATCAAGTGAGTAGACCTAATAAAATAAAAATTCAACCTAAACAATAACTATTCCCCGGCAGCGGCGCCAAAAACTTGATGCGTGGTTTTGCAACCTTACAACAGGTTTTACCTCTCGAGGGATCTCAAGAGGCTTACAACCCCACCAGGAAGTGTACCTGACCGATGTAGTATAGTGTAGTGGTAAGTACGGGGGATTGATCGTTCTCCACAGGGAATAGTGTTCGTTAGGTATGAAAAACTACTTTAATAGGTCTAAGGGTGAGAGAAGATTCTTTTTATGTTTTTATAATTTTATGAAAGCAAGTAAAATCTCGGGTTTAAAAGAGTGGGCGGAATTAGTTGCTAGTCAACTAACCCAAGTTACTACGAATGCAAATAAAATAAAATAATAGAAAATGAAAATGTGGTGAAACTTATATGGAGAGAAATGTGTTTACTTAGATTTCCTTACTCCCTAACTATCTTTTACCGATTGATTAGTGTGTATTAGTTGCGTGGATGACGGGTGTATTCCTTAATACCAATCGTGGGGTGGCGTACGTACTTCCCCAACTCTATGAACTCCTACTTCACTCCTATGTCGAGCCGGCTAAGAAGCTCCTAACATGGGATCACTAGAATTCGCTCATGCATTAAATACAACCATAAAAACCTTTAGTACGCATTGGTTCATGTTTCTTAAGACGTTCAAGCAAGTTACCGTATAGGAAGTTAGCCAGTTTTCTTAAGCCTAACATAGATGAACAATCATCCAATACAACTAATAACACACTAATAACCAATAATCAATAGCTAGGTTTCATTAGATCTAAGCAAACACAAAGAAAACCTAGCCTAGCATGTTAAACAAAAGACAAGAACAAGATAGAATCAAACAACACATAGACATATTGAATGATTAATTGATAACTTATCTTCAATGTAACATGGAAGATCTCAAGGCAAAAAGCCTTGAAAAAGCTGCTAAAATCGTCTTAGGGTTTCCTCCAAAAGGTTACACACAAAGTTCCACACTAATGACAAAAAATTGCAAAACTATATATAGAGATTAAGGTCTGACGGCGTCACGTTGTAGATTCTGACGCCGTCACCTCGCCGCTTTTAGGGTTCCCGGATGGCCTTCCTGACGCCGTCCCTCTTTAGACCTCCAAAATCCGTTCTGGCTTATCAAGGCTTGACGCCGTCAGATTAGTGCTTGACGCCGTCCCTCTTTAGCTTAAGCCGTGACGACCTTGATCACTTCAAAGGGTGACGCCGTCAGATTTTCCATGCAAAATTCTCTGGCTTATCATGAGTAATTTTCATATCCACCTTTTTCTTGCCAAGCCGTGACGCCGTCTGGGGAAATTCCTGACGCCGTCAAAGGTACTTTTCAGCCGATTTTGAGACTTTGTCGTTTTCTTCACTTTTTGGTAATCGATTCGTCAACTGGTGCTCGGTAGCTCTCTAGAATTACTCGCAAAGTGGCGGAGAAACAAAGGTCTACAATAAATGCTAATTAAAAACCCGTTTCTTTCGGTTCGATAATTTAATGACAATCCTCCTTAAACCCCTCTTATAGGTTGTAATCTAAAGGTGATCCGACGTAACAATTGACTTCACGATTTCTTTTGTTGGTTTTTTAATTTTTTGGTATTTTGTATACTTTAGGAAAAGTATTCGTGATTTTTTAATTTTTTTTTTGTTTTTATAATAATATAAGAAAATATGTACAAGATAAAACGATAACTTCACGGGGAAGGGTCTTCAAATCACTAATCTTCAAACGTAACTTGATATTCGCTTCACAACTTCCCCGGCAATGGCGCAAAAAACTTAGTTCGTGCACAAGTGTGTGTGTGTGTGTATATATATATATATACACATACATACAAGATAAAACGATAACTTCACGGGGAAGGGTATTCAAATCACTAATCTTCAAACGTTACTCGATATTCGCTTCACAACTTCCCCGGCAACGGCGCAAAAAACTTGGTTCGTGCACAAGTGTATATATATATATTAATATATATATATATATATATATATATATATATATATATATATATATATATATATATATATATATAAATATATTATAGTAAGAAAAACCCGACCAAAAGGTCAATTCTCTCTCTAACCAAGAGTGAATATTCCTAGAGGTCAAAGAAAATCAAAGAAAATCAAACAAAATATAATTCCGGAAGTATTGTATTTTTTCCGGGTTGTTAAGTTCCGATGAAGTGTGAATGAAACTTTGAATTCCGTTCGTGATCGAATGATTTGATTAATTGAGATATTTTGGGATTTTGTCTAAAAACAGAAAACATATACTAAAAAACAACAAATAAGCATATAAAACAAGTGAGTAAAGCAAAAATATGCAAAAACGCAAATTAGACTAAAAACGGGCTCTTACGGGAATTAAACGGGCTTAAGAAAACATAAAAATAAAAAATTAACCCCAGATGAGTAAATTTGATTCCTAAAAGTTCTAAATGATTAAAAATAATTTCAGAAAAAAGATTTATATTTTTTGGTTTTTTATTTTATTTTTAATGAATTAAAAACACTTTTGTACTAAAAATAATATTAAAAATACTAAATTAATATGAAAAATTATGGAAAACTAATTTAAGCTATAAGGAACTTAGGAAAAATAAAAACGAATCAATAGCTTATTTGGATAAGCTGTTAATAAGCAAAAAGCAAAATAAGCTAAAAGGAAAAAAGAAAAAAAAGCTTAAGTAAATAACCAATGCACCTTTAGTCGAAAAAGACCCAAGGGCGCAGTTGGTTGTGGTGTGTGTGATAAAGGTGGTAGAGACTGGTGAGGTCTCGGGTTCGAGCCTTGGCTCACCCTTGGCTTCCCAGTTTCCCACTTTTTGTTTTTGCGATTTTTTTTATGAAACTTATTAATAAGCTAAAAATGAACAACTTTTGTGAAAACAATATTTTTAGAACTTGAGAAATAAGCTGGAAAAAGCAAAATAAGCAAGCAATTAACAAAGAACTTAAAAGCTAAAGGAACCTAACTTAGTTGTACACACAAGCTTCTATAAGCTTGTGTGTAATTCTAATAAGCTACTAAGACCTAAAATCTAACCTAATAAGCAGTTCTAAACTCAATTAAGCAATCCTAAACAAGCCATAAGCTCAAAATCTCAAATAAGCTTCTACACTGGACTGCTATCAAAACAGACTTCAAAGCAGTTTTAAGCTATCTAAAAAGCAACTAAATCTAAAAGCTAATCCTCAAAACCTAAAAATAGATAAAGCTTATAAAGTAAAGAACTTATATAATTAAAAGCAGACAATTTGAAACAAATTAGAACTTAAAATTAAGCTGCTAAAAGCTGACACTCAGACATAATTAGTTGGATTATTAAAACTTGCAGGCTTGAGGGGGGATATTTAAGCTACCAAATAAGCCACTGAATCAATAAGCAATTCCATGAAAACTCTTAACAGATCAAGTTAAGCAACCAAAGAGCTTATAAAATCAATTTCAGACCTTTTTGAGCTTATTAAATGCTTAATAATTAGCTGAGAAAACTAGGCAGTAAGACAATTTTGAAAATTGATGTACTAGCAAACAGACCTAATATACCACTTTTAGCACTAGAAATAAGCTTCAATAAGCTAATGAGTTAAGCTTAAAACTATAAAAAAGCATTAAGCACTAACCAAAGAACTTATAAAACAATTTTCACACACTTTGAACTAAAAATGAGCTTAGAAAATAAGCTGATAAACTAACTACTCAGACCTGTTTTTTGGCTTTTTGAAAATTGATGATACAGACTTGAAAAGTGAAAAATAGGACTCAAAACCATGTGATACTTACTCAAATCATGAAAACTCACTTATGACACTGATTTAGACTCAAAAACTAACAACTAAAAGGACTTTTCATGATCTTATCAAAATAAGCTAAAACTAATAGCTTTAAACCTTGAAACTTTAAAAACTAATCTAAAACCTATAAATCTATTTAGAAAGGCTTTAAACAACTTAAAAACAACTTATAAGACTGAATTAAAGCTAAATCAAGTTGGACTAATGACCAAAATAATGGAAAACAGGTTTTGACTGATTTTAAAACCTAAATCCAAACACCCCTTTAACTAACTGTTTTGCTTTTTAAAACTGAATTAATCTATAAAACTTAAGTTTTCTTGAAAACAGATTATTATTAAGTGTGTTTGAAGGTTTTAAGCAAAAAATTATAGGAAATAAGCACTTAGCCAATAAGCAAAGCTTATTGGCTATTTAGACTATAAAATCACTTATAAGAACAAATAACTCTTAAACTATGAAATAAGCAACAAATCAGATAGATCTACTTCTAATAAGCATATAGAAGACAGATTAAACACAAATAAGCATATAATAAGCAGAAATAAGTAATAAGCAGTTTCATAAGCTAAAAAGGTAAAAATTAAACTCACTTGGTCCTTTGCTCAAACAAGGACTATAAATACTTCAAGAGCTGATCTACAAGCTCCAGCTTGTTTAAAACAAGTTGGTAAAGTCCAATAATGTTACACCCCGTGCCCGCTTTGACCGGAATTTAAAACTTTTATGCGAAAACGACTTAACTACAACGGACTTTCTGTTACTCTTTTACAAACTGATACAAATCTATTGCATACCAACCCTTGAAAGTATTTTAAAAAGAAACTAGACTCAAATACCTTTAAAATGGCGGGTGACACGACTTCTAACGGTGTACGGTTCATTTTCTACAAAATAGACAAAACCGATAAAATCTGGGAAAACACCATACGGCTGTATGGAAAAATACCATACGGCCGTATGGCCATACAACAAACTCTGGAAAACACCATACGACTGTATGGAAAAATACCATACGGCCGTATGGCCAAACAACATACTCTACCCCTTTTTGTGTTTTAGACCATACGGCTGTATGAAAAATACCATACGGCCGTATGCTCTCTGACCTGCACTTTAGCTAACTTTTTACATTTGTATAATTTCCAGAAAACAAATTCTATAACTCGAAACAACACCAAAACTTCCAGAACTTATTAACATACCATGATAAATCATTTTCATAACCATTCGACCCTCGGACCCGTACTTTTACAAAATGACGGGTGTTATGCCAAACACCCGTTTTGACCCGTTTCAACTTTAACTTAACCATAACACTTTTAATCATAAAAAAAGCACTATAACCTTTACAACATCAATCATTTCTCTTATTAACTATAACCAAGCATACTATAACGTTTTAAATGTCACTTGACCCGTTCGACCCCAAAATAGGTACAAACATGTATTAATCCGAACACTCCTTTAATCATAACCTTATCACACCATTATACATACTTGACTTTGACATAACAAAACCTAACTTTGACACTCGACAATGACCTTATAACCTTTAAACGACTCACGGGGGCATCAACTATGACTTTGAGCTCGGTATTCTACCTAAGCTCCTATACATACGAACCTTCTAATCCGTACTTTGATCCTTAATCCGTAATCCAAGCTATAGCATCTCCATCACACATAAACCTACAAAAATGTTATCAACTATAACGGTAAGCTTTCGCTTAGTAAGTAAAACGAGTAACAATATACCATCATACTTCATTCATCATATAAGCATCACATATATACATCAAAGCTTGTCTACACCATTACTTGCATAAAACACTTACTCTTCCTCATTCTATAACAACTAACATACATACCTTAACTTGTTTCATAACAAGTATAACCATCCTCTTGGCTAGCTATAACAACAAATCATCCTTCTACCTTAACACATCACATAAGTCAAGAACTACCAAGGTCCTTACTTATCTTCACATAAACATAAACATAATACATACACAACACTTATGATGATAAAATCAATACAATAACATATTATTATTATTTTACTTACCTCACATCCATAACTAGTAAAATCAAAGCATCATCATCATCATATCCATCATTACCATCATCATCATCACCACCATCACCATCATCAACCTCTTCTTTAACCTCCTAAGTCACATAATCATAACATGAACACATAATACACATCACTAAACTACTATTGCCGTCAACATAACCTTTAATCCTTTTTAATCATCATATGATCATATATGATCATATGATACTTAACCCATCAATCTATTAACTTTGACCCACTTTAAATGATCTCATAATCACCATAACACTTTAACTATCTTAAAACACCATTTACCCAATCTTTCCCAAATTAGGGTTCATGAACCCTAATCCCTCAATTAACCATAAACACTAATAACATCACATACCTTAAGTAGGAATTAAGCTAGGAACTTCTCTTGCATTACATCACTTAAACCATCATGAACTCATCATCATAGCTCCATTTTTCTCCCTTCTTTTTCCTTTATATATATATATATATATATATATATATATATATATAATATATAATATATATATATATTATATATATATATATATATATATATATATATATATATATATATATATATATATATAACACCGACAACCACACACCCTCTTGAACCCATGAGAAATGTGTAGAAATTTCCAGGATATACTAGTTAGATTGCAAGTTTGCCTAGTTGGCAACTTTAGTCCCTTAAGTTCATTTTCTCTTATTTTTGCCTCATTAAACTTTAATACATATTTAACACATTACAACATTAGCCCCTTAAGTCTATTTTCATTTTATTTGTGACACATGATACTTTCTATAACCACATCATACATACATTGACTATTACGATGACTATCGGGTTTGACTAGCCAATCATGTAAAGCCTTTGAACTTATAAAAGTCGTAGTCAAACTTACTCAAATATCATTTATCCGATTAGTCAAACACATTATTCTTAGTCAATTTCATCTAGGGTGGGGCCCATTTGTATCCGGGATACGGGTCTAACAAATAAGCCCATCCAAATCTGGCTTATCATCCAAAGTGCTTATTTCTCTTTAAAGGCCAAATTGCTTAAACACAATTGAGTACAATTCAAGCTTGAGTAACAGAAGCTCAAAACAAGCTATGGAAAAGCTAGTTTGAGATCTAAACAATATTTAAGAAGAGAGCTTATTGATAGCTTATTATAGCTTATTTCAACCAAATGAGAACATCTTAAACAATAAAGTAAAAGAGACAATGAAATAAGGTAAACTGAATTTTATTAATACTTAAAACTATTACATACTGAAAATTAAGCAGAAATAACACTAAAGTATTACACATTAAAGAAAGACTCAAAAAAAGGGATAATATAAAAGCAAACCAATGGATATTTCTACCGTTGCCTGGCAATGCCCATTGCCAAAAGGGGATTGTTCCCAAAATACACTGAATCCTTCTGCCCCAAAAGCCGGTTGCCTGGGAACACATTATTCGAATTTGGTTAAGGAACCGCCCTTTTTAGGCTATTTTGTAATATCCAAAAAAAAAAAAAAAAAAAAAAAAAAAAAAAAAAAAAAAAAAAAAAACTTATTTTGCTTGGTGAAGAGGCCTCTATTTATAGATGGCTTAGGATGCTTCTAGGGTTTCTTCCATCAAATCCCAGCCCTTCAATCAATCATGTCGACATCATCCTTCAATCATTGCCCTTGGATCAAGCGCCACATAGCATCCACCAATCATGAGCTTGATAATTGCCACCGTGTACATAAAATGAGCTCATTCCCTGACATGTCAGCCTTCTAGAAGGGTTAATTGTACTTAAGTGAGGTGGGTAATTACTGGAAGGTCGGGGTAAAAGGAAGAAGAAGGTGAACAGTGCATTTGCCCGCCTCTTTTCTTATGTGTTTGACTCGAGTTATAATTGTTTTGAATTCGGGTTGTAGGGGTTGGTCGGGTTAAGTGGTTGGATCCGGGTTATAATATTGGACTGGGCTTGGGTTTAAGGATTATAAGAGATGGACTGGATTTTTTTTTTTTTTTTTTTTATTATTATTTTTTTTTTTTGATTATTTGTTTTAAAGATTAAACAAAAGTTAGTAAGGACTAACTTCGTAAAACTTTTAGGGACTTGAGGTGAAAATGATTTTGGATATTTGGTAAAAAATGATTTATCATTAAGGATATGGTTTTGTACTTTGGTTTATGGTTGATAAAAAAATGTAGAATTACATCCCCGGCCTCGGATTTTCTCACTCTTTCCATTCTCGTGCTCGTTTCTGTCCGTTTTGTCTCTCTTTTTGTCATTTTCTTATATCTTTTACCTGCACATACACAAACATAAAAACAAGCATATATTTGGTATTTATGATCAGTTTTTGGTCTTTTAAGTCTGTTTTTGATAAAGAAAAGGTATGTGATTTAACACATAACACTATCTGCTAAATCCTGTGTTCGGTCACGGGCAAGTTTATGTGGCAGCGTCTAGGGTGACAAGTCCTAATGGACTGAAGATACTAATGGTGGGAGATGAAGAAGGTGAATTCAAACTTCGAACCCGTAATATTGTTTACATAGAAACTTTCAACAACTTATCTTAATAACTGTATTTCCGTTTGAAATATTTTACATCAGTCTCATTCATATACATTTACTGTGAAGAAGGTATGCTTCGAAACATTGTTTTTTAATAGGAGGTGACCCGAAAATGAAAATGAAATAAAAGCATTCATGAAATCCAGGGCAGATTAAAAAAATCCTCAAAATACGGCAAAATCAGCATGATGATAAGCCATAAACAAAGAAGTCGCATAAAACTCCTAATCATGTATAGACAACATCATGGCATACAATCAAATCTCCATTTTCAGTCTGTATCTTATAAACAATGAAGTTCAGATCTCATAAGTTTTGGAGAATGCAATGGAATTTTTGCTGCTACACAAATATGCTAATCTCATAAGGTCTGCAATTCATTAATATACTAATAAGACATACACTACAGTATACACAACATATCTATATGGTGCCAAATAGTTGATAATTTTATGAATCTAAAACCAAACTATTAGCTAGAATGATGAAAGAATTAATAGGTTACTTTTGGTAATTCATTTGTTTCATGTTTTCATGCGTTAAAGTTTGATCTGGGTTTTGTATGAGCACACACTATACACTTACATGTATATTCTTGCAACCAATACTCTTACTACTCTAAGAGACAACCTACTTGGTATATCGATTATATAATGTATACATGGTTTGAAATGAAATTTTATCCCTAAACCTTGCAGTATGTGTTCCATCTTTATTTAGAGCTCTGCACAGCACTACGTTACCATTAATCAGCCAAGGACTTCTAACAAATCCCAAAGCAGATTAACACAATTACCTAAAAAGACAGCTTAGCTCCAACAAGGAATTAACAGCAACCCACAAGAGTAATAACTTAAGCTTATTTAGGCATCCTTCCAAGAACATTTAACATGCCGCCACAATGCTCAAGGAAGAAAGAAGTGAGTGCCTTCGTTAGGTACCCATAACGCCTACCAACCAAACCTCCTTTGGGAATGTACAGTATGGACCATGAAGCATTTACCCTTCACAAAGGCACAAGTTAAGACTCCAAGATACAAGGTATTAGCTGAATGTAATGGTCCAAAAATTGGTTAAAGTAAAACAGTACCCAAAACTTACAAATACACAAGTAATCAGTAATCCCAAACACCCCTTTAAAAAAACAGAGGGCTTACTACTTCCCTTATTATCATAAAGAACTACCATCCTTTCTACCCTAGCCAACAACAACATATTACACTTCACAGACAGTCACCATTCTTGAATCACTAACCAAAATCCATATACAAACATCTTACATCATTCACCCTTGAATCACTAACTACTTTACGTTGAGCATTTAGGGTAACGAGTCATGTAGATTCTATTTGCCTAATCCTGTGTTCAGTCAAGTGTCTGAAATAATTTAACTTCAATATAAAGTACATGTACATCTCTAAAGCCACTCAAAAAACTAACAATGAAGTTTCAGCTATTCCTAAAACTACATGTTCAGCTCATAAACATTTTTATTGCTATTGCGTGTTTAAGATTTACAAACTTAGCATATTTGAGAATAATTTTGCAGTTAACATCATACACAAGTCACGTTCATTTTGAATTTAAAAGTCCTTTTTTTACTTTACCTTTAAAAACAACCTGAAAACTGTTTTTTACTTTAGAAAATAAAAGATATTACATGACAATAAATGCATAGTAATAACAAAACTTATATTAATTTCTAATAAATAGACTTATAAGTGAGCAGAAGTTACAATACTTTTTTGTAACTTTGAAAAAATGAAAAGTTGGGTAACCCTTTTAAAATGCCCACTAATCCAGTTGTTTCTTCACATCCACATATCACTATCCATATTCAAAACCATGGCATTGAAGGGAAGAGATTGCCCAGTACTATCACTCCCCATTGCGCAAGCTGCAAGAAAGTTTAATATGGTTTAACTCTTTTTCAAAAGGCACTTAGGGATTTGGGTATAACCGTTGGCCAAGTCGTAAACTTATCAGTTTACAAGAACTAATTAACCATTTTAAGGTAAAAAATCAATTGATGCAAACCTTTTATTCTCAAATTAATAGGGCAGAACCCATTTTATGTGACAGACATTCAACATCGGATGTCAACATTACATTTAAGATGTTGTGAACTTTGTCCACTTCATTTTCAATTGTTAATATGGACATACGATGTTGAATGTAGTTGCGTTATGCAAACCTTTTATTCTCAAATATATAGAGCAGAGCATGTATTTTGAAACAGACAAGGCACATCGGATGTCTATATTGACAAACAAATAATGTTGTGAACTTTATACTCGAAAGAGTCCAACCAAAGTCCACAACATTTTTCGTTTCTTAATATTGATACACGACGTTAAACATTTGTGCACCTGATCTTCCTTAGTAAATTCCTTTTGTTGTCTAAACAGTCTAGCAATAATCTGTTCCAGACTTTGCGCAAAGCTGTTTAAATAGCAAAAGGAAATTGTGAGGGAGCTCGAAGTTCCTAACTATGTTAATATTTGTCTGTTACAACTGTCAAACTAAACTAAATTATGAATCGATCTGTTTTATGAATTGTAAATTTATTGACTGCCTATACTACTCACAATGTTTCTTTACATTTAGGCTGAAAATGGAGGTGCACAACCGGAAGAGTACACCCAAGAAATAATTACAAGGCTGCTGGAAGAAAAGAATAAGGTAGAAGAAAACCCTGATTACCAACTTCCCAAAAACATCAAACAGTTAAGACAAAGATCTTTCAAAGCCAGATACAAAAAAAGGAAATCAATGGGTTTGAAACTAGCGCTAACAGACCCAAGAGAAGAAAATGAACCAATACCAATGAGAAAGATTATGAAGAGATGGATGACAGTTATGATGGTGACGGTGATGACCAAGATTAGGCCAAAATTGAATATGTTATCTTACAGTTTTAAGAAAATGTTGAAAACTAAAATATTAAAGTTTCCAATCTATAAGCAAATAAGTAGTTTTGTGTCTTTTCATGAATGTGTATCAGCTTATTTATAAACAGATAAGCAGTTATGTATGTTTCAATGCATGTGTGTCAACTTATTTGCAATTTGCTTTTCTCAAAACACTTAAATCAATTTAATTGTTGTATACAAATACAATACGCAACTAAACCATGCTATCCAAACAGTTAAAACTTCAAATTAACACAAAGAAAATAAGTAAACAAAAAAAAAATATATGCTTACCATTGCTACTATTCATGAGAAAATAACCTCCAATAACTGATAATGAGTTCATCTACATCCAAATTAAATACATAGATAAGATTTTGGCACTATCACGTATGCTTAATAATGATTCCATTTTCCTATTACTATGCAAACGTGATAGTGCAAAACATTCTTCTGCTTTAATGATCCTTTTGAGCTTTAATATTGCTAAAGTACTTACAATAAACCTATAAAAAAAACATGTTGATGTCTCAGATTATTGTACAATAACCTTATAAATAGCCCTAAGGGGGTGTTTGGATTATCTTAATTTCTGATCTTATCAGCTTTTTGAGATTTGGGAATGCCAATAAGCCTATTTTATTTTAATTTTTTGGGCTTACCCATTTGAGCCTATGACTTAAACAAGCCATTAGGTTAAGTGGATAAGCTAATAAGCCAACAAACAGTGAGCTTATTAACTTTCCTGAATCTCAATAAGCCAATAACCACAAAAAATAATCTAATCCAAACACACCTTAATATCTCTTTTGCTCTAATTATTCGCCAAAACAACACAGCATAAATTTTATCCATAAAGTAACAAGTTTTTAACAAATGCAAAACAAAAACGACTAAATTCATCAAACTAACACAAAGTCCAACAAATCAATATAATGGTGTATCATTAAAATACACAACTGAGAATAAATAGGATTTTCATTATCTTCATTTTTGATTTCAATCAAACCTTAAAACAATTAACGAATCCCCAAATCAAATAGATTTGATTATATTCTATTTGCTCAATCATTTTTTATTTCACCCAAACCCTAAAAGGATCAAAACCCTAGATCCGTTTACTTGCTCAATTGTAACCCATCCACTTTAAGTGTGTGTCACCCAAACCCTAAAAGGATCAAAACCCTAGATCCGTTTACTTGGTCAATTGTAACCCATCCACTTTAAGTGTGTGTTATTATATGTGAATGACTGACAAGTCAAACTACCAAACCCCACATTGTATAAGGAAAAAAGAAAAAAATAAATAAGAAAAAACGGATAAATAAATAACACAACTACAAAAGTAATACTAATATTTTTACTAGATTTCATTATAAATAAAAGTTAATTAGAACAAGACCATTCAGGTCTTCATCAAATCCATTAACATGATAACCAATCAAAAGAAGAAAACATACAACCATGATGATAAAATCCACAAAAGAAGCTAACCAAGCTGTGCCCATCAAGCCCTAATCATACATATCCATGATGGTGAGGTGATGCTCCTTCTCAGATAAACCATCACGCATCTCAACCAACATGGCCGTAACGGCCTCCAGCCTCCTCCTCTCCCTGATCAGAACCATGCGCAAGCATTCATAAGTGTCACCACCAGCTTCTTCATCGTCATGGTTAAGCGACCACACTTCAGCCATTCTTGCTGACCTTTTTTAAATCTTTGTTTGAAGCTCATTGCATTTCTCCCCAAGATACCTGATGAACGCTTCATCCTCTGTATGCTCTTGAACAAAGAGAAAACTGAAGGATTTGTGTAGCTTTTGTGACCCAAATGCTTCTTTCAGTTCATTGATCAGAGGGGTTTCAACATTGTCAGCCATTGATTGATTAGTTTGATAGGAGTCGGAGGGTTTTTTTGTGGGTGATAAATGATAATAAAGATTATAAAACCTAAAACAAGTACTAATGCATTATAAGTAATGAAACTAAATTGGAACTGAACAGGCTTCATGATTACAAAACTTAACTGAAGTATTAATTTCCCAGTCGGTTTAATTTCCCATGCAGAAATATCAAATCGGTTTTAGACATGAATTTTGCATTAACACATTCAACCCTTTAGCTACAAAAAAAGATTGGCAATATTACATAACTAACCCTCAAAGTTTGCAAATTATGATAAAAGATGCCTTAAAAACACTTCAAAAATCATTATCATACCAAAACATCTTAATTATTAAAAATATATATATAAAAAATCTTAAAAACTGAAAATAAATATCAAAACTTCATTAATTCCAACTTTTTAATAAAAGATAACAGTGCACGAAGATGAACATGTTTTTGTCTTACAACAAACATCAACCTATCAACTTCATCCAAATCCTCCTGTTGCATTCTCCTCAAATCCACAACGCTTTGAACTGAAGAATCATAACAACTTCCATTGAATATTCAGAAAATGTTTCATGCAACGAACTAAACTATAGATACGCATACGCTCACCAATACACAGAAACATTACGCGATGAACACTTAGATTCAAAGTTTGTGCGTAGCATGGGTTCTCAATGCCTCGTGTGTCTATATATATATATATATATATTATATATATATATATATTATATATATATTATATATATATATATATATAATATATATATATATATATTATATATATATATATATATATATAGGGGCGCGTTCTATGCAGTACCCATATTAGATGCAGTACTTTACAGTACCAATCTAAACCAATAAGAATTTAGTACTATTAAATATTTTTATTTAATTCAAAGGGTATAATTGTCAAACACATTTTCACTTTTTTTTTTTTTTTTTTTTTTTTTTTTTTGAATTTTAAATTAAAAAACGTTTTTTTTAATTCCCTTAATTTTAGGATTTTTTTTCTTCCTTCGGTGTTCATGTTTTCACAAAAATGAGATGCATAGTTTTATTTATTTATTTATTATTATTTTTTTTAATATTGTTAATTTACATATGTTTCTTGTGTACAATTGTTTAGACATCAAACTTTTTTTGCTTAAAATGATAATTGCACATATGTTTCTAGTGTACATTCTTTAATCTTTAAATTTATAACCAAAAACATAAACATATACATGTAACTTATAAATTTATAACAAACCAAAAACATAAATAGTATACATAAAATTTGATATCAAATGAAATACAATCAAATACAAAATATATCTTGTTAAATATAGATGCGCACGTCATTAAAAAACATGTGTGCACTCTTCCAAGAACATATGTGCACGCTTCGCGTTTTCATCAAATTCATTAGAACATATGAGTACCCTTCCAAGACACATGTGCACTCTTTATATTAGTCATCGTCTCCATCTTTATCAAAGATGTTCAATACCTGAAACTACAAAACAATTACTCGTATTATTTTATTTTATCATAAACAAATAGCGAACACATATTCATAATTATAACATATATGCATACATCTTTCCTTGATTTTATTTCAGCTTCAAAACACATATGCACACCAGTTAAATTATTTTATACCAACCATAAAACACAAATGCACCATTTCACTAATTTTATGTTAACATATATGCACACTTACGAAACACCCTACATATAGCATCAAAAAATTAAACCTTTTAATGTAAATATTTATACAAAAAATTGCAATACAGACCACACATGTTGATATTTAGAATTAACCTGCTACTTTGATTATTTAACTTGATATATGTTAATAACGTGAGTAGCATTAAAATAAATAGCAGTAGCCCACCAAAAAGAGAATACAAAAGGGAAATAAAACTTTTACGCAATTGTACGCATAAACAAATTGACCTTATCACTTATATATCATGTCCTATCATACTTGCTTAGCAACACTTATATTGCGTCATTTATTAAAAAAACTATAACCATATTAAAATATAACCCAATTAAACAATTGATAAAAGTGATTTGGAACCAAACAATTGATAACCGAATAAACAATAAAGAAAACTTTAACCAAATTACAAAATTAGAAAAAAAAATTGTTACTAACCATGACAGCTAAAAATTGTTACGAACCAACCGATACAGATCTGAGGGATGATTTTTATTTGGTTAACAATGCCATCCACTCTTTGATGCCTGCTCGATCTAAAGATAATGGGTTTTTTTTTCCGAACATGAGATCTAAAGAGAGAGGAGACATATAGTCTTTAGGTCGGCGGTTTCTTGTTTAGAAAAGAGATATGTGGTGGTGGCTGATACATGTTAATTAGGGTTAGAGAGAAAAACATGTGAGAGAGAAAATGATATATGAAATTAATTAAATGAGTCCTAAAGATATGGATAGTTATTGGAAAATAGCAATTTCGAAATTCCCTTAATGCCCTTAACTCCTTTAACAAATTTTACATGTCATGCCTTTTAATTATAATAGTTACACTAATGGCACAAGTGATCTCATCCATTAATTAAATGGTCTAACGGTTTATATTGGTCTAGAAGGGTACTGTAAAGTACTGTATCTAATATTGGTACTGCATAGAATACAACACTATATAATTATATATATATATATATATATATATATATATATATATATATATATATATATATATATATATATATATATATATATATATATAGTATTTCATTAATACTTATCGTGGGTCTTAATCATATCAAGTTTCTAAATTGACATATGAATTAATTTTAGGTAATTAAATGATTATATTTGAAGTAACATGATATTCAGAACGAAAACCAATTTTTTCTGTTTTTAATATCTTGATTTCAAGTGCAATAATAATAAAAAATATACAGTGCATAATAAAGGTTAAGCAATTCGAAAACCACAAACCCTTAATGATTTACCAGATACTAGACGAATACCCGAGCAAAGCAACGGTGTATAGCGGCAAATGATTATATTTGCGAACTTGTGGTTATGAAGTGACCCTTGATGCAACACTTACGAGTTCAATTTGACGAGAAAAAACAAATTTATGGGTTAGAAACGAAAAATGATAAAAATTTGAGCATGAAACAATATTTAAATTATTAATTTAGTGATAGATATTATCGAAAATATTACTCATTTTTAAGTTTTAAATTTATTAAAAAAAATTCGTGATTTATATATAGTATATAGTATAGATATATTAAGCGATGACTAAGAAGGAACTCCATCCCAAAAAAAGTGAAACATGCATGCTTCTAGCTAGGTTAAAGAAAACTAAACATTTTTACCCTAAATGTTGAGTCCAATTTATGTCCAACAACGGACGGATTAACCCAAATTAACATGTTTTAACTCAAAATTTTATATTATTCATCTTTCATGCATCATGCTATTAAAACTAGTTACTAGACACTTCGCCTATAAAACCCCATCCATGCATGTCATATTAGCTCACACCAATATTCTAGCAGTACACTCTAGTTCTCTTAGAAACACACATTGAAACATGACAAACTCACAACTAATGGGATCGGCCTTAGCCATGTTTTTCCTACTAGTAGTCCTGGCTTTCCAAGCCACTTCACGCACCCTCAATGACCCAACCATGCTCGCTAGGCACGAGCAATGGATGGCTCGTCATGGACGTGTTTACGCAGACGAAAAAGAAAAACAAATACGTTTTGAAATATTTAAGAACAACGTAGCACTTGTAGAAGCACACAATGGAGGTCTTGACCAAGGCTATACACTTGAGGTCAATAAGTTTGCTGATTAAACTAACGAGGAGTTCCGTGCTTCCCATCATGGTTACAAGAAACAATCACACGCACGTGAAGCGTCCAGTGTTTTTCGATATGCAAATGTCAGTGCGGTCTCTGACGAAGTAGATTGGAGAAAAGAAGGGGCAGTAACGTCCGTTAAGGACCAAGGCGAGTGCGGTGAGTCTACTTCTTATCTTTATATGCCACCTTATTATTCGACCTAGCTCCTAGTCTCGTACTGGCATGTTACCAAGTACCAACATTGCAACATGTCTAACCAACCATTGCTATCGCATCTATATTCCATTTATGAACTTTTTCTTGGTTTTGAAAACAGGATGCTGTTGGGCCTTTTCGGCCGTGGCAGCAATGGAAGGATTGAACAAGCTCAAAACTGGAAAACTAATATCATTATCAGAACAAGAACTAGTTGATTGTGACATTAATGGCATTGATCAAGGTTGTGATGGTGGTCTTATGGAAAACGCCTTCCAATTCATCCAAAAACAAAATGGGCTAAGTGCGGAATCTGCCTATCCATACTCTGCAGAAGACGGTGTCTGTGATACCAAAAAAGCAGGCGTCCCGGCTGCCAAAATCTCTGGTTATGAGAATGTTCCAGCTAACAACGAAATGGCCCTGCTGCAGGTAACTAAATAACCGGGAGAGAGCATATAAATGGCTAATGATATTAGGAAATACATATTAGATCAAAAGTTATAAGATATAACTAGCTTGTAATAAGTCTAATGTTCTTACTTATGTAGGCCGTCACGCACCAACCTGTTTCAGTTGCTATTGATGGAGGCGGACATGATTTCCAGTTATATTCGGGTGGTGTTTTTAGTGGAACTTGTGGAACTGATCTTGACCATGCTATAACTGCAGTCGGATATGGGACCACGACAGATGGAACCAAGTATTGGCTCATGAAGAACTCGTGGGGTCCGTCGTGGGGAGAGAACGGGTATATAAGAATCAAAAGAGATGTCTCGGCGAAAGAAGGATTATGTGGTCTTGCAATGGATGCATCTTATCCTGTTTGAACATGTTTAAGTGTTCTAAGACGAAATTTGTGGTATATGATGTAGTTAAGTGTGTATAACTTTATATGTCATATATGATTTAAAAATGAATACAGATTACCTTGATTGTATCTGTACGTTTAGTTATATGTCATTGGAAAAGCTGTATAAAGTTTGTAACTTTGTATAGTTTAGAAGAAACTATTGAAATTGTAGCACAATATTGCTTTACTTTGACTTCTATTAAAAGTAAAACTGTTAATTGTTACTTTATCTTTTTAATAGACCACTAGATTATCCTGTTTGATATTAACTTTTTTTGTTATTGCTCATATGATTAGCTTATGTTAATGAAGTGCTTTGTTTCAACTTAACCCTTCTTAATTTGATATAACTAGTAAAAGTAGCTTTCAAAAATAGGTTCAGCCTTGAAAAGAAAATTACCTCAATACTTTTATACTCTTAACAGTATATATTTATGCATATGTATTTTTATAGAACTAAAAGACAACATTTTTATAATCGAGGAAGTACGGGACGTCTAACGTGCCACCCTCCACGCACGGGAATACCATTCATGTGCATTCCCCGCCCCATAAAAGTAATCTTGTTTACTTTAGTTGTTACACTCAAAAAAGAAGAAGCTTGTGTCGTCTCACATCATCATCGTGTCACACCATCCCACATCGGATGGAGTATCAAATTTTTAATAGGTTATATACCATGATTGGTAGAGAGTCAATATCATGAGATGAGTATTATGTTGGTAGCTAGTCATTACCGTATGTTATGGACACAAATAACAAACCGTAGTGATCATGTCTAACAACTTATATAACTTCTCATTTTTTTTTTTTAAACAAAGAAATTTCTATTGTTTGGTTTTGACCCTTAATTGTCTTAATTAAAGAAATACTCTTAACATATCAAATCGGTGTATAGGTTGTTCATATCCATACCGCATCCACCCCACAACCCTTCTCACGTTCGCATTCTTTCAAATGAGTAATTTTACTATTTTTTCAATGAGTAATTTTAACGCTAGAGGTAAAACTAATTATGAAAACTTTATAGTGAAAACAAAACCAATCTACCTTTACTACAAAATGTATGGTTTGATAGAAAATTACACGATACCTACGTGACCACTGGCGGTTTTGTAGTTAGGCGTCTTGATATTTTTTTAAAAGTTTCCATGTAATATATTTTGCAAGTGATAAGAGAAAAATTAAAACAATATCATAAAAAAGAGGCTTTGGCCGTATCGAAATGTCCGGTTTTAATACGCCTGCTATTTTTCTTTCTAATTTGGGGTTTTAGCCGTACAATAGCAACGAACTTTCACTTTTGTTCTATTTTGGTACGTAAACTTTTTATTGTTCCATTTAATGTAACGTACTTTTGTGTTTTGGGTTACCTTGGTACGTGATACTTTCTGTTACCGGATACAGAGGTATTTTTGCTACTTGGACATGCCACGTAGGCATTCCACTTATAATAAGTTTTGAGTTAATTATATAAATGGTCCTTGTGGTTTAAAGGGTATCACGAAGTTAGTCCCTAAATTTTTTTGTTAAAATTTTTACAATGTTTTTTCTGAATTATTTTTTTCGAAATTTTGTTTTTTCGTATTTTGTTTTTAGAATTTTTTTTTTCAAATTTTTTTTTTCGAAAAAAAAATACGTGTAAAAAAAATTTCTAATAAAATTTTCGAAAAAAAAATTATTCAGAAAAAGAAGTTCGAAAAAAAGTTTTAAAAAATTGAAAAAAAATACAAAAAAAAAAATTTGGAAAAAAATTATTCAGAAAAAAACAATTCAAAAATTATTTTAGAAAAATAAATTCGAAAAAACAATTTCGGGGAAAAAAATACGAAAACAAAAATTCGAAAAAAAGTATTCAGAAAAAAATTCGAAAATAAAAATTCAAAAAATATTTTTGAAAAAAATCGAAAAAAACAATTTCGGAAGAAAAACAAAAAAAAAATTCGGAAAAAATTATTCAAAAAAAATCAAAAAAAATATTCGGAAAAAAAAATCGAAAATAAAGTTCAAAAAATATTTTTGAAAAAAAAAAACAATTTCGAAAAAAAAAATACTAAAAAGAATTTTCGGAAAAAATTATTCAGAAAAAAAAATCGAAAAAAAAAATCCACTTTGATTTGGGACTAAATTCGTGATACCTAGCCACCCATAGGGACCATTTATGTGTAAAAACATTCAACTTTGATTTCTATCCGGTAAAAATGACAACAAAACCTGAAAGTACATTGCATTAAGTGGAAAAAAAAAAAGTACACTTACCAAAATAGTACAAAACTGAAAGTACGTTGCTATTGTACGACTAAAACCCGTTTTCTTTACACGTGCTATTTCCACTAACCAAAGTATACCCTTTCGGCCTTTCCTTCCCCAAATCAAAAAAAAAAAAAAAAAAAAAAAAAAAAACCCTAATCGATCTAGTAGTATGGCTAATAATCGCCTGTGAGGATGCCGTCTAGGACGCCATCGCCAATGCAGGTTACGGAGCCGGTGAAACCGAGAACGGTTTTGCCCAAGCTGCCGAAACCGAGGGCGAAGGATCCCAATAAGAGGGAAATGAATATGGAAGAGAAGCAGAAATTGGGGTTGGGGTTGCAGAGTATGCCACCTGAAAATATGCCTCAATTGTTGCAGATTATTAGGAAGAGGAATGATCAATTGGCGCAAGAGGGGGATGAAATTGAGCTTGATATCGAGGCATTGGATACGGAAACACTTTGGGAGCTTGATAGGTTTGTTACGAATTGGAAGAAGTTTGTGAGCAAGACCAAAAGGCAGGCTCTAATGGTTAATAGTGCTTCGGCTGTTGCGCCTAGTGTTTCTGCCAACATTGATGATGTAAGTGTTTGAATTGGTGTGAAGTTCTGTTTTCTCGTGGTACGTTTGATTTTGGTTGCTGAACTTATGATTTTTGTTGCTAATTTAGGTACCTATGAGCGAAAAGATTGATGGGTCGAAGAAGAATAAGAAGGAAGCAGGGGAAGAAGATGTCGATATTGGTGGTGGTGGTCAAGGTCAAGCTGCAACAGGAGGAGGGCAAGGGAATAATGACAACAATGCGAGTAGCAGCTCAAGTAGTAGTGGTTCATCGTCATCAAGCGGTATGGAATCTTGTCTTGCATTTGAAAATGGCTGAGAATAATGTTTTTTATTTGTTATGTTGTTAATCCTTTTGTTAATGGTTTTTGGGGGTTGTTGCTGACATCTATATAATAGGAAGAAAAGGTAGAAGATGAGATAGTTAAGAGAGGATGATCTTGTGTCTTATATGCCACGTTGGACTTTTAGCCGGTTTTAAAAAAGTTTAGCCGGTTGCAGGTAAACGTGTGTGCAAAATGGTACAAAATATGAAAGTAGACTACATTAAGTGGAACGAAAAATAGTACGCGTACCAAAACGGGACATTTCGAAAACTACGTAGCTATTGTACGGCCAAAACCCTAAAAAAAATCATAATCTTATCTTATCTTATTCTTAGTAATCTTATTTTTAATTATTGTCTCTTATCATCTCGCACTTGCACCGCGTCATTACGCGGGTACCATGCTAGTTAATACATTTAACTATTTCAGTTAAAAAGTCGATAATACATTGCTTTGGGAGTATTTATTTGACTCCAAAAAAGTCAAAAACTAGATCTAATTTGATTTCACGTTTCCTTCCTGTAGCTAAATTCTCATCTGTTTGATCACAATAGTCAAAAACATGTAAAATCTTTTTACTTTAATGTAAATCAGCATGGCAAGATCAAGAACATGTGCCTAATGCTGTTGGATGGGAACTCAATAAAGGGAAGAGAGTACCTAGACGCATTAACCTATCTACTACCATGGATCCAATTCGGTACGTTGGGTAGTTACAATTTTTTCTTTTTTTGTACTTTTTATGTGTCATCGTTAAAAAAAAAAAGTAATTGAATCCTACAGGATGGCTATATCAGCTGCGGATTTGAATCTAAAGCTAATGAGATGGCGTGCATTGCCATCTTTGGACTTGAGCATGTTGTCTAGTACCAAGTGTCTGTTGTTGGGAGCTGGGACTCTTGGGTGCAAGGTGGCTCGCATGCTTATGGTGAGTGTTGCATGTATGTTCCTTACTGCAACAAGGGTATAGTGGTATTTTACCACGTACTTGCCGTCTTATACGCCTATGCTCATGTTTATTATGTGTATTTCAGGCTTGGGGTGTGCGGAAAATAACATTGGTTGATAGTGGTAAGGTGGCCATGTCAAATCCTTTGAGGCAATCCCTATATACCTTGGAAGATTGTCTTGATGGGGGTGATCTCAAAGCATTGGCAGCAGTTAAAAGTCTCAAGAGAATTTTTCCAGCAGTGGTAAATTTAATGGAACTATATATTTCAGATTATGTGTATATACAATAATTTATTTATATTTTGTGATTTTCATTTGCAGGAAGGTGTAGTGATGGCTATACCTATGCCTGGGCACCCGGTTCCTAGTCAAGAAGAGCAAAATGTGCTTGATGACTGCAGACGTCTTCATGATTTGGTTGACTCTCATGATGCTGTCTTTTTGTTGACTGATACAAGGGAAAGTCGTTGGCTTCCAACTCTATTATGTGCCAACGCTAACAAGGTTAGTTTGACTTCAAGAGTTAAAATTCAACCAAATGGGACCCCCATTCCATATAAATTAAGAACCTCAAAATGAGCGTGAAATGACCAAAAGGAACAAACGTGGCTTGGGGATTGAGAAGTATGCTAGTAGGGTAGAAGGGGAATTTTTATTTTTATTCTTGAACTAGTATTTTAAACTGGCATCGACTTGCTTTTCTTTTTTACTTTGATCTTCAGCTTACAGTTACTGCCGCGTTAGGATTTGACAGTTTCTTGGTGATGCGTCATGGAGCTGGTCCTCTCACTGCAACTGATGAGTCAAAAACCGAATCTGTTAGCTCTTTATCTGCCAGTGTTGAAGAAATGTCACTGACGCAGAGTGATAGCAAGCTGCGGCTGGGTTGTTACTTTTGTAATGACGTTGTTGCCCCTATAGATGTATGTAGCTTATCCACTTGATCTCCCTGCATACATGTCATTTCATAATTAAAGGTTACACAGAGTTATTAGCCATTTGCGCAGGCTTATAGACTTCACATGTTACAGAAAATCACATATGAGTAAAGCCTAGTTAGGATAACTGTTTAATAAAACTGCATTAACGAATAAATGAGTTATAAAATTTGCAAATGTTATATTGTAGTCTGTGTGTATTCTATGTTAGCATAATGTATTTTCTTCTACATATCATGCAGTCAACAGCTAACCGCACTTTGGACCAGCAATGTACGGTAACACGTCCTGGGCTTGCTCCTATTGCATCAGCCCTTGCAGTCGAACTGTTAGTTGGGATTTTGCATCATCCTCTTGGGTAATGCTTCGGTTTTGAACTCAGTTA
Source organism: Artemisia tridentata subsp. tridentata (assembly GCA_021014915.2). Classification (NCBI taxonomy): domain Eukaryota; kingdom Viridiplantae; phylum Streptophyta; class Magnoliopsida; order Asterales; family Asteraceae; genus Artemisia; species Artemisia tridentata. The sequence continues at coordinate 37,859,976 of CP139507.1, read as the reverse complement.
TTTGATTTATCACATCTAAATTTCGTACTTATAATGTTGTTTACTTTTGGTGCGCATTCTCTACAGGATATCAGCAAAAGCTGAATTTGGCAACTCTTTGGATAGTGGAAGCGATGAGCAACCTCTTGGTATATTACCCCATCAAATTCGAGGCGCCCTTTCACAATTTTCTCAGATGATACTCGTGGGACACTCCTCGAATAGCTGCACTGCTTGTTGTCCAACCGTAAGTATTCTTTTACAAACATAAATGTGCTTTTTCTTGAATTTAAAAATACAACAAAGTTATAAATGAGTAGCGTTATCACTTATCACCATATAAGACATCTAAGCAATCCTCCTATAAGACATCTAACTTCTAAAATCATGCGGTGTTTAGATCTTTGCCAGTGGAACTTAATCACCTTATGGTTTTAGATTGCTATCTAGTAATTTTAATGTATCATATCATAAAAGGATGCTTTAGCACAAGAAAAGCTTATCGTATGAAAATTGTAATATGGTTACATTGATAAGAAAAAATTACTATTTGAGCTTGAAAAATTATCAGAAAAGATGTTATGAGTATTGTTGGTGAAATGGAAATGCTGCAATTCTCGTAGTAACAAGGGATTATAGTGGATGATTATAGCGGAGTCATCCTTATAGTTTACAATATGGTGGTTTGGTTTTGACTTTTAAGATTAAATAATCATTTCAATATATGGATCTCGAAGAGTTCAATATCTGCAGTATTTTATGAAAGTATTCTACAATTACAATTTACAACAATGTTGGTCTTAAGCCTTGACATTAAAAGTCAACATGATCTTAATATGACTGCAAAAACATAACTAATTTGCAACTATTGTGATTTCCAGGTGGTTTCGGAGTATCGGAAAAGGGGTCTTGATTTTGTTCTACAAGCCATCAATCATCCTACTTATTTGGAGGATCTCACTGGACTAACAGAGTTAATGAAATCAGCCAACTCTTTTGAACTTGATTGGGATAATGAGACTGATAATGATGACGAAGATTGTGTTGAAATCTGATTCTCTTGTGTGTTCCTGGGGTAAATTCTCTCAAGTTATGGAACATGTGATATTGCTAACTTTTACTTTGACAATTGTACAAAAACAGGATTAGTAAGCCGTAGCCATGTTCTTAATGAATTCACTTGATGTAAATGACAGTCAGACTTATTATTGAATAAATTCATTGATGTGCGCTTCACATTGGTCTAGGCCCTAGGGTGACACAAAAGAGTGTTTCCAGTTATCATTTATCTGATTAGTCTGCACTCTGCAAAATTCGTTACACAGATATCATCCGACTTGTTAACACATAAATTGGTCTCCATTCATTCTTGCTATGAGTTTGCATGACTTTTCGATAAATGAATTAGAGAGCTAACAATCTGCCAACATTTTTGGTCCATAACATTGTAGTAAACACACCAACTTTGGTGTTATTCTGAAAGTTGATGGAACTTAGCACCTCAGTTTTCAGTGTTACTAGTGCAAGTAAAAATAAGTTTAACGTTATTTTCATCGTTACACTGATGTAGCAACATCTTTTGACAGAGTTTGTTGTTACCGCACCTCACCTAGTATTTACTAACTTAAATTCACTTAAATGAAACAAAGTTTAGAAACATACCCATCATATATCTATCTTAAAATTAAAAACTTAAGCCCCGTTAAATCTATTTGTTTGCAAATTACAACGAATAAAAAATATGTTCCATACCCAAATTGGAGAAATAAAATGAGGATTTATATATATAACCCATAGTAATGTGTAAATTTATAAGCACAACATAGGGTTTTAAGAAATCTGCACTTTCATTTGAAGAAAATGAAGAATATATACATTAGAGTTAACTACATTTTTGGTCCTTGTGGTTTGGTGCGTATTTCATTTGTGGTCCATTTTACAAAATTTTTTGGTTTTAGTCCAAAACCGATAGTTTAGTTCCACTTTTAGTCCATTTGATAACGAAGTTAGTTCAGTTAATTAAGTTTAATTGTAAAGTGGCAACATCAGTCCTTCATGCTAACGGTCGTTTGCAACGTTAGTCCTTTATACCATAGATCGTTTGCAACTTTGCCACGTACCCTAAAAGTGAAACATGCATGCTTCTAGCTAGGTTAAAGAAAACTAAACATTTTTACCCTAAATGTTGAGTCCAATTTATGTCCAACAACGGATGGATTAGCCCAAGTTAACATGTTTTCGGATTAACCCAAATTAACATGTTTTAACTTAAATTTTGATATTATTCATCTTTCATGCATCATGCTATTAAAACTAGTTACAAGACACTTCGCCTATAAAACCCCATCCATGCATGCCATATTAGCTCACACCAATATTCTAGCAGTACACTAGTTCTCTTAGAAACACACATTGAAACAAGACAAACTCACAACTAATGGGATCGGCCGTTGCCATGTTTTTCCTACTAGTAGTCCTGGCTTTCCAAGCCACTTCACGCACCCTCAATGACCCAACCATGCTTGCTAGGCACGAGCAATGGATGGCTCGTCATGGACGTGTTTAAACAGACGAAAAAGAAAAACAAATACGTTTTGAAATATTTAAGAACATCGTAGCACTTGTAGAAGCACACAATGGAGGTCTTGACCAAGGCTATACACTTGAGGTCAATAAGTTCGCTGATTTAACTAACGAGGAGTTCCGTGCTTCCCATCATGGTTATAAGAAACAATCACACGCACGTGAAGCGTCCAGTGTTTTTCGATATGCAAATGTCAGTGCGGTCTCTGACGAAGTAGATTGGAGAAAAGAAGGGGCAGTAACGTCCGTTAAGGACCAAGGCGAGTGTGGTGAGTCGATCTACTTCTTATCTTTATATGCCACCTCATTATTCGACCTAGCTCCTAGTCTCGTACTGGCATGTTACCAAGTACCAACATTGCAACATGTCTAACCAACCTGTAATACCTGAAATTCAGATAACCCGTAAAATGACCAAATTACCCCTGAAAGTATAAAACCTAATTAAATAACTTATAAATTCTAAAAAAATTCCAAAACTTCTTAAAACGAGCTATATCTGAAACGAACAAATTTCTGAGACAACATTATATTATTTTGAATGTACAAAAATTATGATTACACTCAAAGCAATACATATAAGAACCGAAAGTTTATTTACATATTAATTACATTTAAACTAAATAGATTAAATCAAGATAATTACAAATTAATATAGGAAACTATCAAAAATTGATTTCACTAATAATGGGCCGTGTGATTTGGTCCTTCCCCCCCTCCTCAAGTCTCGGCTCATCACTATTAGATAAGCATCATATTTATTTTCTTTTTACCATTAACCGAACAAAACCCTAATCGCAAAAACAAAAGAAAAACTAAGCGGCACAACAAAAATCGACCAAGGCAACCACACAATTTCTGGGCGTGAACAAGCATTTTTCTGGGGTTCTTGGAGGTGCAAGCAAGCTAGGAAAAATAAGGGTTGGTGCGTGGATTCGCTGGTTCGTTCTTGGTTCTATTTTCTTGTCGATTTTGCCCATACGCAAGGTATAAATCTATACGCCTAAACCACACGTTCTAAAATTGATATAACAATTTTCCTGTGATCTTTACATCTTATATAACTCATAAAAATTATGTGAATCGAATCATGCAAGCTAATCTATGCGTACGAAAATATTATGACCAAAGAACACGTAAATTATGAATATATGTAATCCGAATTTCTGGGCATGATAAGTATTTTATTTAGACCTCATATGAAGTAATAGACCTGGGAAAAATGTTAGAACGATTTATGGTAGCCTAGATCATGTCGTGGTAATTTTGATGTCAAAAACGTACGTAAAAATCAAATATATGTTAAACGATTTTTCTGGGCATGTTAATTATTTTTCGTGGGTTCTTTATATGTCATATGATCTGGGAAAAATATGAGTTTGATTTTTGGAAGCTTAATTTATGCGTGGTGAATTATTGTTAAAACCGGATTTTTAATAAAACAAAGTAAACAAATAAAAATCAAATCGTGGCTATTAGGGTTAGGTTTCTTGGACACAATTCTGATCATTAATGATGTTTTAAGGATATAATAATGATGGTGCAATGATTGGTAAATAGTAGGGTTTGTATTTGTTTTAAAAAGTGCAATCCGATTTAAGGTAAAAAGTAAAAGGACCTGTTTTGCCAACTTTAAAACTTCTGGGATATTTTGGTAATGTCATATACATCTGTAGGAATGTGGGAAAAATATAACTTTGGGGTCCTAAGTGTAAATATTTCAATTTAATGAATTAATGGTATTTTAAAGGGTACGAATGGAAATTAAATAAAAGAGAGGGACTAAAAGTGTAAATCTGAAATCTTGAGGTTATTTTGAGTTAATACTGATATAAAAAGGTTATTGTGTAATTTTGAGGATTTATGGGTTAAATATGAAATTGTTATGAAATTATGATTTAATATATATGTTTTGTAAACTTAAAGGACTAAATATGTAAATTCTGAATTCTGAGGGGTCTAATCTGTAATGTACTAAGTTCTGATGATGTATTCTGTAATTATGAAATATAAATATGTTTGGTTGATATATATGGATATTGTAGGGTTTAATTTGTAAAATATGTAATTATAAGGTGGGTTTTGTAAATTATGTAACTAAAGGGGTATAATCTGTAAATTGTGAAACTTAAGAGAATAAAATGTAATTCTGAATAAAATGAGTATATAATTCTGTAACTTAAAGTATTTTTCACTAATGACCTTGGAAATTGATGAAATTACATTTAAAACCCTAAACTTTGTGATCATGTCATAATTTTTTTTTTGAAAGATATGATCATGTCATAATTAACCCTAAACTTCTGTAACTTGATAAATATTCTGTTATTCCATAATAATCTTTGAATAAGGGTCCAACCTAATCTGAAATGGTAATATCTGTTAATTCTGGAAACCTGCTAATTATGGAAACTTACTAAATCTGGAAAGTTACTAAAAGTAGAAAGTACTTAAAATGTAAAGGTAAACTAAAAGTAATAATCTGAAATAGAATCTTTAGTAATTCTGTCTTCCTCTTCCTTAGGTGTGAAGAAGGAGAAGTCCTGATCTTATTTCTGTGTTTGTTTGCTTGTCTGCTGTGCTAATAAGGTACAGATATTCTGCCCTTTTTCAGTAAGGGTTTTTCATTCCCTTTTCTTTCAGTTTACATTTTCTTTATTAGGATCTCCGATACCACTGCTATGTTCCCTTCTGTTGTGAATCTTTGTTGTGATCTGTTTTTCTTGAACCTTTTTGTTTGAACCTCTGCTGTGATTCTTTTATTCTGAACCGTTTTCCTGAACTCTGATTGACCTCTTGTTCTGAACCCTGAATTTGTGAGTCTTGATTGAATCTGATATGTGAACCTTGTTCTGAACCTTAACCTGATATATCTGTTGTAAACTTTGATTTGATTTTTGGTATAAACCTTAACATGTTAAATCCTTATCTGAACCTAATTGATTTCGAACCTTTATTAAACTACATATGAAACTGTTTGAGAAAAGCTATTTTAAAAAGAAGCGATATCACTTGAAATGGAAGTTACTAAAAGTTTTGGGAGACCATTTTTATGAAAACTATTTTGTAAGATCATTTCAATGAAAACCATTATTAAAGGATTGATTTAAATGAACTCTTGACAGGAACTTCTGAAATGGATTATTGCTATAAACTTGTAATTATTAACCTTTGATATACTCTTTTGGACTATTGGAAATAAACCTTTTAATCTGAACTTAAGCTTTGATATTAAACTTAATATAATAAACTCTGATTTAAACCTTATTATCTTATTCAGAATTGTTGACATGACCCTTCTGCCATGAACCCGTAGATATGACTCTGTTTTTTATATGACATCTGACCTTGACCACAGTCTGATATCCGAGCCAATCACTAGGCATGAGGGTTTCATGTCCATGTCATTGATGCACCGATGGCATGACTCTAGGGCAGGAGAGTGATGACCTGTCCCGTCCCTGATTTTATCTGTTATGTAGGAGAAGATTCTGGCCTACTGGGGCGCATGGATGCATCCTAGTTCTGATCTGATTTCTGTTATCTGTTATTATGTTATCTGTTATATATATCTCTGGTGATTGATGGTGTGTGCGATACACGTCTTTCACATATATCTGGGAGTTGATCACTCCGATTGGATACATGAGGTCACCCCTCATATTATCTGTTACTTGAGAGGTATCCCCTCTGGATTATTATATGATTACTCTGTTATGATATTATCTGTTACCTCTGGGCTCGTGATGGATTTCTGTATTTCCCTAAACCTGGTTTGTACATTATCCCTTTCTCATTTCTTTTCTTTTACCCTTATTCCTTTCGTGTTCTTTCACTTTAATTCAGTATCTGTATAATCTGTATTTCGGATTTGTTTCTGTATTGTTATCTGTTATTGTTTATGTCATCTATATATCTGTTCACTGAGCTCTCGTAGCTCAGCCGCATTTCTTTTCCTGCGGCAGGTTTTAGTAGGAAGCTGGGAATGGGTGAGAGTGTACCTCTGGACTTAGAAGGCTTGGTAGCTATTCTGGATTAAAATTGGATAGAAGATATTATGTTTTAGAATTAGTTTTGGAAGTTTTCGTTGTAACCTTGTAAATTCAGTATTTCATTTGTAATCCTTTGAGATTTTTTGTATTACTGTAGATGTATGCTCTGTTTTGATCTGATATGAATCCATTATTGTGATATCTTTACCCTTGTCGGGTCGGGGTGTTACAATTTATGGTATCAGAGATCACAGGCTGCGACTCGTAATACATTTACCCTTGACCTGTGAAGTCTGGGTCACTAAGTTTCCACTGTAGGCGCTTGTAGGACAACCTTTGAGAATTTGCTTTAGGATTTCCCTATAGGAACTTAAATTCTGACCAGTGAGGAATGGGTAGACTATAAGTTATTTGCTTAAGTATCTTGCTTCCGCACCACTCTGATTCGTGTCTTGCTTTTGGTTAAAATCGCATTTGGAAATTTAGAGCTTATGCCTTGCACCACCTAAGAAGTGAAACCTAAATAAAATCTGAAGCATTGGAAATTGCGTAGTAATTATCTGACATTATTTGATCCTTGCCTTCCGATTTCAACTCCGACCTCTGAACCTTCTGTTAATCATTCTGATGCCTCTTTGGGCAATCTGAGAATCCCCATGATGATGATACACTTGATACATTCTGTTATTTGTTTCTTGCTTCTGATAATCACCTATGAATCTTTTGATTCCGTTTTAACCATCTCTGTTCCCATGAGAAGTCTTGTGGCGTTTGACCACGAGTAAAAAAAAAAAAAATGCTTTTCCTCTCATTCCGAACGATAAGATTTATCTTTGTTGATCCGTCTTTCCTTGGTAGTAACCTTGATTTTATCCTTATAAGGATTGATTGATTGATCATTTAATATTGACGACTATCCTCCTATGTCTCACCTTTGGCGTTTGAAACAATTTTGGAACCCCTGACATGATTACCAATTGTTAAACTTTTGCTGCCATTACCTGATTTTGACCTTCACTTCCGATCTGTTTAATAAACAGTCTGATATCTTTCCGACCATCCCGAAGGCCGTTTAACCCTAATTTGGTTGACACCTTCTATAAATTCATTACCGTGCTGAATATAAATGTATCATCTGATACTATTTCTGTCTTACAAATCCATACCACTCCTATAAGAACTCTGGTAAATTTTTTTACCTTGGATATAGAAGTTGATTCCCTCCCTTGAATGATGAATCTTAATTGCCAATCAGTTTTCCTTTGGAAGGATTTGATGCAAATACCGTCTCTGTATGGAATTGTTAACTGAGCATATGATGCTGATATCCGATATCTCATAAGTCTCACTTCTGCAATTATACGATGTTCGTATTACCGATGACTCACACCCTACCTGCCGCTTGTGATATATAGCTAAATGAAACCCCAACACCTTGAACTGTTCGCTTATCTATCCCCAACACTATACTGAACCACGTACTTGACTCTGACATATGAACTATCCGTCTGGGTTAATGACCATATTCGTTCTGCGGATCTGTTTACTATTGATATACTTGATTTTGGAGATCTTGTGATTTTTGATTGGCTGGTTCTTCAGCTATCATAAACTACCGCATCTGAAATGTAACAATCTGACCCACCCTATTTTGTTATAATAACCTTTAACCGCTTAAATCTGTTAAGCTTATCACTGTTATGGAAATATTTACCCCGATCTTATTTGATTGTCAAATTCTCCTGACACCTATTAGTATCCACCCCTAGAAAGTTTTGTTGTACAAATTTTCTGGCATTTTCTGATGAAACTCCTGGGTTTTCCTCCCGCTTGAGAAGTAGAATTGATTCTGAACCGATCTCGGTTGACGAGCCATGATGCTATAGAAGTTGAGAGATTGAAGAAACCGATGAGATATGATTTTTGTTTCACCTCAGTGTTTCCCTTGAATACCCTATTAAACTATGAAGTAGAAAGAGGAAAAAAATTTTGCTTCAGCATAACAACTATCGTAAACCTAACCGTAATTTTAACCGTAATCACTTTTCATTTCTGCGTATCAATGATTAAATTGTTCTACCTTGAAATTCTGTATCAGACAACCTCATTTAATGTTTGAAGGACTGAAGAAGCAACCACAAGAACTCCTAAGATGGGAGATGACTAACTGAGAGAAGCTTCCGTAAAGTATTTCAGTTTTATATGAAGTTATCCCTGAAAAGATTCATGAAAACTTTTTTCGTACTCATTGTGACCATTATGAGTCTTAAATAATGCCAATAGTATTGACTAATAAGAATCATGTTTTCACGAGTATCTGGACAATTGTCATAACATGACAGCATGTTAAATAGAATGACCCTTTGTTCTGGAAGAGTAGATGTAATTGGCGTTCAGAGATTGTAGCAGACACCACTACCAAGCATCCGATGACGACAGCAATCTGAGTTGGCGAATTCCGAACTGTGCTAGCAGACTTGTCCAAGACTCGCAGTCTTGCTTCTCTATTCATTTTAGTTGTACTAAGATGAATTGAGAGTAGAAGCAGACTTGAGAATGGAAACTGAGATCATGACCTTGAATAGAAGAAAATTCTGAAGCGAATAAATTCTGTGACGGATGAAGCTATGGATGATGTGATTCACTTCTGCTTGACCTATCTAAATTTCTGTTACCTAATGATAAAATCCTTTGAATGATTTAAGTTCTTTATCAGTAATTCCGCTCTTTGTTCATTATGCGTATGTCGGATGATGGTTTTGTTATCTGAAAATTGACGAATGATGGATGATCTGATGTACCAAATTCTGATAGACATTCTGGGACTTCCGTTAACTCTTTCGAGTGATTCGTTCTCCTCTTAGTTAGGGTTTTTGATTCTGATGACCTCTGAGACCGTAGGAAGACTAGGTGGATTAAGATAAGTTTGTTCTGTTCACGACTTGAGATAAAGTATGACCATCATGAGGGCATATTTATATGATGCCAGTATTATGACGTCTGGCCAACGTGATAATACTTACATTATATAACGTGCACTTGTTGTGGGCATCGGATATTTCGAGAAGTGCCCTAGAGCTTTAGAAATTCTGATAACTGTTTGAGATCGTCTGCGTTAGTGAGACTTTAAGTTCATTCTACCTATACGCGTAATCTACTTTCACCGTTATGCGAATTGATACGTCTGGATTCTCGTCACGCGTTTTGCTGACCTCTGTACTTCTGATAACTATCTTAGGTTCCATTCTAGAACCTTATGCAAATTGATGTTATCGATAATCTAATTCCGGTACGTCAAAATCTGATTTGTCTAATCAATTTCTGTGAACCGTATATCCGTCAAAACCCTATGTATTTCTTTGTCTCTTCCGAGAGAATATGATTTTCATCTACTACGTTGGTATGTTATCCTTCTGATCTGGATTCAGTATGTTATGTCTGTTCTGAGGACCTGAAACAATTTTGGAATCTGCAATTTCGAGTTATGAGAAACAAATCTTTCATTTGTCTGTTCACCGTCAGTTGTGTTCCTGTTTCGTTGCACCTCAACTCTCGTCTTAGTCTGTTATGTCTTTGTTTTGTTTTCTGCCCTCTTTTCTTTCTGCTTTCTGCAAATTTCGAGGACGAAATTTTTTTGTTAGTGGGGAAGAAGTTGTAATACCTGAAATTCAGATAACCCGTAAAATGACCAAATTACCCCTGAAAGTATAAAACCTAATTAAATAACTTATAAATTCTGAAACAATCCCAAAACTTCTGAAAACGAGCTATATCTGAAACGAACAAATTTCTGAGACAACATTATATTATTTTGAATGTACAAAAATTATGATTACACTCAAAGCAATACATATAAGAACCGAAAGTTTATTTACATATTAATTACATTTAAACTAAATAGATTAAATCAAGATAATTACAAATTAATATAGGAAACTATCAAAAATTGATTTCACTAATAATGGGCCGTGTGATTTGGTCCTCCCCCCCCCCTCCTCAAGTCTCGGCTCATCACTATTAGATAAGCATCATATTTATTTTCTTTTTACCATTAACCGAACAAAACCCTAATCGCAAAAACAAAAGAAAAACTAAGCGGCACAACAAAAATCGACCAAGGCAGCCACACAATTTCTGGGCGTGAACAAGCATTTTTCTGGGGTTCTTGGAGGTGCAAGCAAGCTAGGAAAAATAAGGGTTGGTGCGTGGATTCGCTGGTTCGTTCTTGGTTCTATTTTCTTGTCGATTTTGCCCATACGCAAGGTATAAATCTATACGCCTAAACTACACGTTATAAAATTGATATAACAATTTTCCTGTGATCTTTACATCTTATATAACTCATAAAAATTATGTGAATCGAATCATGCAAGCTAATCTATGCGTACGAAAATATTATGACCAAAGAACACGTAAATTATGAATATATGTAATCCGAATTTCTGGGCATGATAAGTATTTTATTTAGACCTCATATGAAGTAATAGACCTGGGGAAAATGTTAGAACGATTTATGGTAGCCTAGATCATGTCATGGTAATTTTGATGTCAAAAACGTACGCAAAAATCAAATATATGTTAAACGATTTTTCTGGGCATGTTAATTATTTTTCGTGGGTTCTTTATATGTCATATGATCTGGGAAAAATATGAGTTTGATTTTTGGAAGCTTAATTTATGCGTGGTGAATTATTGTTAAAACCGGATTTTTAATAAAACAAAGTAAACAAATAAAAATCAAATCGTGGCTATTAGGGTTAGGTTTCTTGGACACAATTCTGATTATTAATGATGTTTTAAGGATATAATAATGATTGTGCAATGATTGGTAAATAGTAGGGTTTGTATTTGTTTTAAAAAGTGCAATCCGATTTAAGGTAAAAAGTAAAAGGACCTGTTTTGCCAACTTTGAAACTTCTGGGATATTTTTGTAATGTCATATACATCTGTAGGAATGTGGGAAAAATATAACTTTGGGGTCCTAAGTGTAAATATTTCAATTTAATGAATTAATGGTATTTTAAAGGGTACGAATGGAAATTAAATAAAAGAGAGGGACTAAAAGTGTAAATCTGAAATCTTGAGGTTATTTTGAGTTAATACTGATATAAAAAGGTTATTGTGTAATTTTGAGGATTTATGGGTTAAATATGAAATTGTTATGAAATTATGATTTAATATATATGTTTTGTAAACTTAAAGGACTAAATATGTAAATTCTGAATTCTGAGGGGTCTAATCTGTAATGTACTAAGTTCTGATGATGTATTCTGTAATTATGAAATATAATATGTTTGGTTGATATATATGGATATTGTAGGGTTTAATTTGTAAAATATGTAATTATAAGGTGGGTTTTGTAAATTATGTAACTAAAGGGGTATAATCTGTAAATTGTGAAACTTAAGAGAATAAAATGTAATTCTGAATAAAATGAGTATATAATTCTGTAACTTAAAGTATTTTTCACTAATGACCTTGGAAATTGATGAAATTACATTTAAAACCCTAAACTTTGTGATCATGTCATAATTAACCCTAAACTTCTGTAACTTGATAAAATATTCTGTTATTCCATAATAATCTTTGAATAAGGGTCCAACCTAATCTGAAATGGTAATATCTGTTAATTCTGGAAACCTGCTAATTATGGGAACTTACTAAATCTGGAAAGTTACTAAAAGTAGAAAGTACTTAAAATGTAAAGGTAAACTAAAAGTAATAATCTGAAATAGAATCTTTAGTAATTCTGTCTTCCTCTTCCTTAGGTGTGAAGAAGAAGAAGTCCTGATCTTATTTCTGTGTTTGTTTGCTTGTCTGCTGTGCTAATAAGGTACAGATATTCTGCCCTTTTTCAGTAAGGGTTTTTCATTCCCTTTTCTTTCAGTTTACATTTTCTTTATTAGGATCTCCGATACCATTGCTATGTTCCCTTCTGTTGTGAATCTTTGTTGTGATCTGTTTTTCTTGAACCTTTTTGTTTGAACCTCTGCTGTGATTATTTTATTCTGAACCGTTTTCCTGAACTCTGATTGACCTCTTGTTCTGAACCCTGAATTTGTGAGTCTTGATTGAATCTGATATGTGAACCTTGTTCTGAACCTTAACCTGATATATCTGTTGTAAACTTTGATTTGATTTTTGGTATAAACCTTAACCTGTTAAATCCTTATCTGAACCTAATTGATTTCGAACCTTTATTAAACTACATATGAAACTGTTTGAGAAAAGCTATTTTAAAAAGAAGCGATATCACTTGAAATGAAAGTTACTAAAAGTTTTGGGAGACCATTTTTATGAAAACTATTTTGTAAGATCATTTCAATGAAAACCATTATTAAAGGATTGATTTAAATGAACTCTTGACAGGAACTTCTGAAATGGATTATTGCTATAAACTTGTAATTATTAACCTTTGATATACTCTTTTGGACTATTGGAAATAAACCTTTTAATCTGAACTTAAGCTTTGATATTAAACTTAATATTATAAACTCTGATTTAAACCTTATTATCTTATTCTGAATTGTTGACATGACCCTTCTGCCATGAACCCGTAGATATGACTCTGTTTTTTATATGACATCTGACCTTGACCACTGTCTGATATCCGAGCCAATCACTAGGCATGAGGGTTTCATGTCCATGTCATTGATGCACCGATGGCATGACTCTAGGGCAGGAGAGTGATGACCTGTCCCGTCCCTGATTTTATCTGTTATGTAGGAGAAGATTCTGGCCTACTGGGCGCATGGATGCATCCTAGTTCTGATCTGATTTCTGTTATCTGTTATTATGTTATCTGTTATATATATCTCTGGTGATTGATGGTGTGTGCGATACACGTCTTTCACATATATCTGGGAGCTGATCACTCCGATTGGATACATGAGGTCACCCCTCATATTATCTGTTACTTGAGAGGTATCCCCTCTGGATTATTATATGATTACTCTGTTATGATATTATCTGTTACCTCTGGGCTCGTGATGGATTTCTGTATTTCCCTAAACCTGGTTTGTACATTATCCCTTTCTCATTTCTTTTCTTTTACCCTTATTCCTTTCGTGTTCTTTCACTTTAATTCAGTATCTGTATAATCTGTATGTCGGATTTGTTTCTGTATTGTTATCTGTTATTGTTTCTGTCATCTATATATCTGTTCACTGAGCTCTCGTAGCTCAGCCGCATTTCTTTTCCTGCGGCAGGTTTTAGTAGGAAGCTGGGAATGGGTGAGAGTGTACCTCTGGACTTAGAAGGCTTGGTAGCTATTCTGGATTAAAATTGGATAGAAGATATTATGTTTTAGAATTAGTTTTGGAAGTTTTCGTTGTAACCTTGTAAATTCAGTATTTCATTTGTAATCCTTTGAGATTTTTTGTATTACTGTAGATGTATGCTCTGTTTTGATCTGATATGAATCCATTATTGTGATATCTTTACCCTTGTCGGGTCGGGGTGTTACACAACCATTGCTATCTATATTCCATTTATGAACTTTTTATTGGTTTTGAAAACAGGATGTTGTTGGGCCTTTTCGGCCGTTGCAGCCATGGAAGGCATGAACAAGCTCAAAACTAGAAAACTAGTATCATTATCAGAACAAGAACTAGTTGATTGTGACATTAATGGCATTGATCAAGGTTGTGAAGGTGGTCTTATGGAAAACGCCTTCCAATTCATCCAAAAACAAAATAGGCTAAGTGCGGAATCTGCCTAATCATACTCTGCAGAAGACGGTGTCTGTGATACCAAAAAAGCAGGCGTCCCAGCTGCCAAAATCTCTGGTTATGAGAAAGTTCCAGCTAACAACGAAATGGCCCTGCTGCAGGTAACTAAATAACTGGGAGAGAGCATATAAATGGCTAATGATCGATATTAGGAAATACATATTAGATCAAAAGTTATAAGTTATAACTAGCTTGTAAGTCTAATGTTGTTACTCTAAAATCTTAAATTTTTTATGTAGGCCGTCACGCACCAATCTGTTTCAGTTGCTATTGATGGAGGCGGATATGATTTCCAGTTATATTCGGGTGGTGTTTTTAGTGGGACTTGTGGAACTGATCTTGACCATGCTATAACTGCAGTCGGGTATGGTACCACGATAGATGGAACCAAGTATTGGCTCATGAAGAACTCGTGGGGTCCGTCGTGGGGAGAGAACGGGTATATAAGAATCAAAAGAGATGTCTTGGCGAAAGAAGGATTATGTGGTCTTGCAATGGATGCATCTTATCCTGTTTGAACATGTTGAAGTGTTCTAAGACGAAATTTGTGGTATATGATGTAGTTAAGTGTGTATAACTTTATATGTCATATGATTTAAAAATGAATACAGATTACCTTGATTGTATCTGTTTAGTTATATGTCATTGGAAAAGCTGTATAAAGTTTGTATAGTTTAGAAGAAACTACTGAAATTATTGTAGCACAATATTGCTTTACTTTATCTTTTTAATAGACCACTAGATTATCCTGTTTGATATTAACTTTTTTTGTTATTGCTCATATGATTAGCTTATGTTAATGAAGTGCTTTGTTTCAACTTAACCCTTCTTAATTTGATATAACTAGTAAAAGTAGCTTTCAAAAATAGGTTCAGCCTTGAAAAGAAAATTACCTCAATACTTTTATACTCTTAACAATATATATTTATGCATATGTATTTTTATAGAACTAAAAGACAACATATTGATAATTGAGGAAGTGCGGGACGTCTAAAAGCAAGGGGTATGGTAACTTGCTAGGTGAGTTAAACCTTAACTTGGAGCATGTTAAGGGCAAGTTACCATTGCAGGGGGTGAGTTAAAGTCAAGGTTAAAGATGTGCGTTAAGCCCTTAACGTGCGCTAAAGGTAGTGAGTTAAGGTGAGTTACAACACCGTGCATGTGAGTTAAGTGAGTTAAGCTTTAACTCAGGTTTTTTTATGATAAAAGTGGGGCACGAAATGTTGAGTTAAGGTTGAGTTATAATAAGGAGTGTTTTTTTTAGTTAATGTTAAGATATTAAAGCTGATGTGGCAGTGTGTGAAACATTAACTCAGGTTACCACACCTGATGCTCTAATGTGTCACCACCTTTCACGCACGGGAACACTATCTATGTGCAAGGGAACAATAATAAAAAAATAAAAGTAATCTTGTTCACTGTAGTTGTTGCACTCAAGAAAGAAGAAGCTTGTTTTTGCTTCACATCATCATCCCACATCGAGGGGAGTATCAAATTTTTAATAGATTATATACCGTGATTAGTAGAGAGTTGATATTGTGAGATGAGTATTATGTTTGTGGCTAGTTCTTACTCTATGTTATTGACAAAAATAACACAAAGTGAAACTAGGCTAACAACTCATATAATTTCTCATTTTTTTTTAAACAAAGAAATTATTATTGTTTGGTTTTGACCCTTAATTGCCTTCATTAAAGAAATACTCTTAACATATCAAATCATTGGATGGGTTAATTTGTTCATATCCATACTGCATCCACCCCTCAACCCTCCTCGTGCTTGCATTCTTTCCAATGAGTAATTTTATTATTTTTTCAATGAATAATTTGATACGCCTGGGCCCGAGCCCATGGCCTATTTAGGTCTTAATTTCTCTTTTTTTTTTAAACAAAGAAATTATTATTGTTTGGTTTTGACCCTTAATTGTCTTCATTAAAGAAATACTCTTAACATATCAAATCACTGGATGGGTTAATTTGTTCATATCCGTACTGCATCCACCCCTCAACCCTCCTCGTGCTTGCATTCTTTCCAATGAGTAATTTTATTATTTTTTCAATGAATAATTTGATACGCCTGGGCCCGAGCCCATGGCCTATTTAGGTCTTAGGGTTTTACCCTACTTTGTTTTATAAATACTCTTGTAATCATTTATTATAATCATTCAATCAAAGTTTAAGATAAACAAATCTCTAGTTCTTCTCTCTATTTTCTTAAGGAGCTCGCACACGCTAAAAGTGGTGCCTTATCCCAATACAACCCCTAACCGGGTCGTATCAATTGGTGCTTTCATTGAGAGCTCTCGTTAAGAGGGTTTTTGATTAGGGTTCCAACAAAAACAACAACAACAACAACAACAACAACAACAACAAAAAAAAAAAAAAAAAAAAAAAATACTGTTCACGGACTATTCACGGTACTGTTCATTGATCACTATTCATAGTTCGCCGGAGTACTGTTCATCGAAAAAAGTTACTATTCATCAGAGTACTGTTCATCGATGGTACTATTCATCAGAAAAAAATTTTATTTTTTGAGTTATTAATCGATTGAGTATTATTCATGGCATCAGGTGGCAGCAATCAGGACGCGGAATACGCACTCTCTAAGCTCTTGCAAATGGGTACGGTGGCCGAATATGAGAGTGAGTTTGTGGTACTTGCAAATCGAGTAACGGGGATCTCTGAATCTTTACTTACATCGTTTTATATCTCCGGACTTAAATTGACGTTACAAATAGAACTGTTGAGGGCAAGACCTACAACTTTAGGAGAAGCCTTTTCCTTAGCCCAGATAGTCGAGGCTCGTTTTGAGGCAATTGAAGAGATGGAAAAAGAGCATATAATTGAAAAGAAATTAGATACCATTCCATCATTACAAAGTGAATTCGCTTCACCTGAGATTAAAAGGTCGTTAGATGCTGATGAAAATATTGGTGTTGATGTGGTTAATAACGCAATAGATGGTGTTTTCGATATTGGTGAGAGTAATGAAGTTCATAGCAAGTTTGAATAATTTTCAGAAAATAAGAAAAGTATGGAAGAGATTGTTGTGGGTGGTCGTGAATTTAATGGTTGTTTGGGTGAAATAACTTTGAATTTAAGCGAGGAATTAGCGGACAACGGGGTTAGTCCTATACCCACTTCTTTGGTGGTTCATGAAAGTCCATGGGTTCGCCAACTATGGGAAGGAATTGGTATCGGTGATGCTCACGGGCTCATGGATAATGGACGCAACCATAAATTTGTTCAACCAAATGTGTGGAAATGGATATCGGACTCTCAATCGGCATATTCTTCGTATCCCTTGAGGGCAAGGTGATTTTTGAAGGAGTGGGGAGTGTTATGGCATGGGTAGCGGAAGACGGAAGAATGGTGTTGTGTTATGTCCAAGGCAAAGCAATACGAAAGAAGAAAAAGGCGAAGGCTTCAATTCAAAGAAGATTATGGGATCCCAGATTACGCCAATGTTGCAGGAGGGCGGACTGCCCAAACGACTCAAGAAGTCTAAACGTATGGCATAAAGATTATGTCATATAATCTATCTTTATTTACGTGTCTTTGTTTAGTACTGTTTTCATGTTTATTTAGGAAAGTCAATTAAGAATGTTTTAAGACAACACCTTGAGGGCAAGGTGGTTTTGAAGGAGTGAGGAATGATACGCCTGGGCCCGAGCCCATGGCCTATTTAGGTTTTAGGGATTTACCCTACTTTGTCTTATAAATACTCTTGTAATCATTTATTATAATCATTAAATCAAAGTTTAAGATCAACAAATCTCTAGTTCTTCCCTTCTAATTCTTAAGGAGCTCGCACACGCTAAAAGTGGTGCCTTATCCCGATACAACCCCTAACCGGGTCGTATCATAATTTTACTGCTAGAGTTAAAACTAATTATCAAATCTTTACAATGAAAACAAAATTAATCTACCTTTACTACAAAATGTATGATTTGATAGAAAGTTACAGGACACCTATGTGACCACTAAGGTGGTTTATTAGTTAGGCGTCTTATTTTTATTAAAAGTTTTCATGCTACATATTTTGCAAAGTGATAAGAGAGAAATTAAAAATGTCATAAAAAAGTCATAACCTTAACTATATATAAAGCTTCGTACAAACGTGCAACATCATGGCTTGTTGGCCTACGTAGGAAATCTTGACCGTATAACTCAACAATAGTGGCACAAAAATATTGAAGGCATTCATGTGACGTTCTTTGTGCCATTTCTAAATATTCGTCAAACTCATCCGGTGGATTACCGGTTGCGAGTTGTTTAATGGCAGACGTACATTTTTGTATGGCTGTGAAACTTTTTTTCAATCTAGCATCACAACTCTCTTGAAAATACTCGTATCTAGACTCAACATCATGTGTGATTTTTAAAAATAAATGTTTAGGCATACGATACCTATCTTGAAAAAATGCTTCGTCGAATTTTGGATTGTCACAAAAATAATCACGATGCAATATTTCGGAAGCTTTGACCCGATTGCGGTTTACTACTTTTCGTTTCGACCTTGCCGTATCATCTTCCTCAAACGCATTCACAAAAACGTCGAGACTACTATCGTTAGACCACTCAAACGGCTCATCTAACAATATAGTCGAACCAATTCTTTTATGCTCCATATGATTGAGTTTTTTTTTTTTTTTTTTTTTTTTATATATATATTTGGTAAAAGATTGAGTTGGGTAAAATGTGTAGTTGAATGTTTGATTTGGTAAAAGAAGGAGCATTTAAAAAAAATATATAACTGTTATGCTCCAACGTTCCAATTTATCCCAACGTTCACATTTTTCTTCCCCTTTCCCGTGCGTGAAACGATCACCCAAAAACCATCACTCACTCCATACTGTTAGAGTTTGATGGACAAATATTAATCGTGTATGACTAGATTCAAACTCGGGACCGAGGGATTGCACACTTTACGTATGAATGATCAAGTAAGTAATTAATACTTATAATTGTTATATATTTAATTATTTGGACACGAAATGATAACTAACGGACGTTAAGTAATTAACGGAATTGACTAACGACCGTTAAGTAAATAAAGGAAGGATTGAGGCTCCAGAAGGATCTAGAACCCATTCTATTAGGGGGGCCGGATTTTTTAGGGTTCCTATAACCCTAAATCAATTTCTTGAGCTCCAAGATTAGTTCCACTATAAATACAAATCAAAGGGTTATTAGTTTTTACCTTAGTGCATACTTGCCAGGGCCGGATTTTGGCATGTGCGGGGTGATCGAGGGAACAGGGCCCCAACCTTTTTAGGGGCACCATGATTATGTACATCGCAGCTAATTTTTATTTAATTCATAGCATAAATTTGATAAAAGCGTGTTCAAAACCATAAATTATTTGGTTTTTACATTAAGAAAATGATAAAAACCTGCTAGTATGGAGCATCTTCAGAAACTTGTATAAACAGTGGCGTTGATGTGTTCAACGGAGGAAGATGATGATTCTATTTTATTTGCATCTGGCCCTCCTAGAGTTTATAAGTTGCACATTTTCCTATTTTCTAGTTTTATTTACAAACAACTGTAAGGGGTTTTCAAAATTAATAATTTAAACCCTTGTCTTGAAACAATATTTATGTTTAGTCATGTCATTTTTTTATTTTTTTTCATTCAAGCCATATACATTTTTACAAGTAAAGCATATCTTATACAAATTGTGGTCCATAATTGTCACATAGGTGACAGACTGTTTTTTACTATATAGTAGTTCTCACATACTTTAGTCATTTGACACAGTTTTTTATGTGATTTTTTTTTTTTTTTTTTTTTTTTTTTTTTTTTTTTTTTTTTTTTTTTTTTTGCAAAAAGTTATTCAGCATTTTTGTTCACAATTTGACTCATTTCGCGTTCAAGAGGCCTATTATTTAATATTGGCACAGGGCCTCGAAAATTCATGAGACGGCCCTGATACTTGCTATAACCCTAAATTTTGTTTTCTCTCTTCTTTTCCTTCAAAAACCGATCGGCCACTTCTCTTAGGAGGGGGGATCGATTTTTTCTTGTTAAACAAAATAGTTTTGGTTTATCGTGTTCATTCACTAGCATCAATACTTGATTGGTTATAGTACGTGTGTACAAGAGTTCGGTAATAACTTACTTTAGTTATTATATCTTGGATTGTGAAACAAAAAGGTAAGGGGTTTCACGGTAATCCTATTTGTTTGATCAAGAGAAGTGAAGAGAAGATTAGATCCTTGTTTTGCTAGGATCAAAAGGTATGTAATCATTTATTATTCAGTAATCTTTATACGTGTTAAATATTCGATCTTGCTTCCGCTATATGCTCTTTGATGTGTTTATTCAAAAGATGATAGTCATGTTATTTAAATTCTAACAGTGACATCACGAGCCAATTTAACATGTAATTGTAATTACCGAAACGCATAATAAAAATCAAATCTTGATTTTGATTAACATGTTAGTCGATTTGTTTTAGGTTTAGAACATAAAATATAAATCGAATTATAATTTGGGGGGGGGGGGGGCGGGTTCGACCCTCTTTTAATAAAAAAAATTAGTTTTGTAACCCTAAATTAGGACATGTTGTGTTTATGTGTTTATATGAATAAGGGTTACGTTCCTGGTTTAATCCATGATGCTTCATGCAAGGTATTCATGGATTAGGGTTTGTTTTATGTGCTACATGTTTTAGATAAATCTAAAATTAGGGAAGACCTAATTAATTATATTAATGAATCAGTTATGTGCAACGTGGTATATAATTATTAAAGCTTACGCGGCCAACTTGTTGGTGTCTGTGGTCCATTGGGTACAATGCGCTCGAAAACCAATGGGAGTTTTAGTAATTATATACATAAAAATTCACATAGAGATTATTAATATGATTTATCAAAAGGTTTGCATGTGGCTATATGATTTAATGGTTAAGATTATATGCGTTATTATGTGTTTATTTATTTTTTGTTAAATTACTTGACTTTTTTTGTTTAAATTATCATTGAATTGTAAGCAAAAAGAGGGTAATTTTTTGTATAAAAAATAAATGGACCTAATAACTATGAAACATTGATGTGGTAAATTATTTATTGCCAAGTCTTATGTGCCGACAGTGGTTCGCTTCGCACGGTAATTTGCTCCCAGGCGAGACTAGCAATTTAATAATTTACAACATAATTTTATAAGACTTAGAATCATAAACTTTTAATTTGATTGATGATTTTTTGCACCAATAGTTGAACGGCGGACCCAATATTGACAAACTATAAGGTGGGTATAAGGTTGGTTTCGCATTAAATTGTGACCTTAAAGAGACTCCATTCTGTCTCTCCGCTTGCTTGTGCGTCAAATTGGACTTACCAAGTACCACTATTATATGTGCAAAATCTTCTTAAGGGTGAATTGACCTCAATTCCACGTGCCACTTTTGTGGTAATTATCCGAATAACTTGAGTCTTTTGACTCATGCAGCAGTAGGATATAGTGGGCGATAATTGTAGGTAATTCTTTGATTAGTGAACCCAATACCTCAAATTAAAACTTTGTTGATTTAACTCTTAGTGAATTGGTAATTAAAAATGGTTTTGAAAACTTATGATACGAAGATGAGTGCATGCTTCTTCGTACATATTTTGATTGTAACATCAAAATAAATACCCTAAAATTTAAGTCCATGCTATCTAATTATAAGAGACACTTGGAATTAATATCTAGCGTAAGTGAGACCTTGACATAGATATTAATGACAAGGTAAATTACATACTTTCATTACTAGCAGATCAACTGATGTAATGAAACTATGTAGATTTGCAAGTTTCTAAATTAGACGACTTAATTAAGTTATAAGTGAGACATTGAGAATTAAAGCATGAGATGGGAAGAAACATGCTTACATTGCAAATTGTTTGGCAAATGTAATTCCCATAAACATCTAGGAGTCGGAAATTGTTTTGCCGATTATTGTACGACAAGTTACCATCTTTTGTACTTCCACTGCTAGCAGATCAACTGATGTAGTGGAACTATGGAAAGTTGGATCCTAGTTTTCAAGAAAATTAAATGGTTATATTGTATTTCCTGGGTAATTTTCTTTTCTTGAAAATTGTATTATCGAAAATACTAATATTTGAACTTTTTCTATAGAAATGGCTCAACCCGAAACAGCTGCACTGAGTTCCGCTTTCAAAGCTCACTTTGATAGGGAAAAACTGACTGGCCCTAATTTCAATGATTGGCATCGGTCCTTGAGGATTGTCTTGCGAGTGACCAAGAAGCTAGATTATTTGACTAAGCCTTGCCCACAGCAGCCTGCTGAAACTGAATTTGATGAAGTTAAAGCAGCCTGGCAAAAGGAGTATGATACGCATAATGAAGTAGCATGCTTAATGCTCGGGAGTATGATCCCCAAGTTGCAAAAGCAATTTGAGCATCATTTTCCTGAGGATATGCTAGAGGAACTCCAGAAAACCTATGAAACACCTCCAGTTGTCGAACTGTATGATTTGATCGATCAATTCCACAGCTGTAGGCAAAAGGAAGGTCAACCCATTCGAGATCATGTGTTGGAGATGAAAGCTCACATCGATCGTCTCCAACAGATGAACTATGCCTATGCCGAGAATGTTAATGTGAACTTAATCAATAGGTCCCTTAACAAGGACTTTAAGGGTTTTGTTCAAAATTACAACATGCATTGCTCGGGGAAGACAATAACGGAATAGCTCGCAATGCTCATTGATTATGAAAAGGGTTTACCTGACAAGGACAAGGCTCCTACTCCCCAAGTACTAGCAATACAAAGGGGTAGGGTTCAGAAACCAAAACCGCAAGGGAATAAGGGGAAAGGTAAAGCTGACAAGGGTAAACAAGTTATGACCTATCAGCCTGAACCTAAGAAGGCCCCTCAGAAGAACAAGCCAAATCCCAAGAAGAAGGATCATGGTTGTCATCACTGCCACGAGATGGGACACTGGAAGAGGAACTGTCCTCTCTATCTCGAGGAGTTGCGATTGAAAAAGATGAAGGGTGAGATTGGGAAAGCCAGTACTTCAGGTAACTTTTTCATGATTGAATTATATTCATTAACTCGTAAATTAAATTCCTGGGTATATGATACTGGATGCGGTATTCACATTTGTAATACGCTGCAGGGATTTAGAGTGGGAAGGAGACTCGCCTATGGGGAGCAATTTCTGCAAGTGGGCAATGGAGCACAAGCAGTAGTTGAAGCCATAGGAATTTTTGAATTAGTTTTGCCTTCGGGCTTGATACTCAATTTGAATAATTGTCATTATGCACCTTCTATTGTTAGAGGTGTCATTTCCTTTTCTTGTTTGTTGGATCTTGGATTTCATCATACTGTTTCTAGCAATGGAATTTCTGTTTCGTTAAATAATGTTTTTTATTTTAATGCTATTGCTGTGAATGGTGTTTTTGAGATTGATTTGAATGAACATAGTGATTATAATTCGATATATAGCATCAATAATAAGAGAGTCAAGAATGTCTTGGATTCGTCTTATCTTTGGCATTGTCGACTTGCCCACATAGGCAAGACTCGCATGCAAAAGCTGCAACGTGATGGGCTTTTGCAGAATATCAATGACGAGTCATTTGATAAGTGTGAATCTTGTATATCTGGGAAGATGACCAAGAAACCTTTTAATAACCGTATTGAAAAGGCTGATGATCTACTTGGTTTAATACATACTGATGTGTGCGGACCACTTAGACATACGTCAAAGAGAGGTGCTAGCTACTTCTTAGCCTTCACGGATGATTTCAGCCGTTATGGTTATGTTTATTTACTTAAACATAAACATGAGGTGTTTGAAACATTTAAGGTTTTTAAAGCTGAAGTAGAATTGCAACTCGGAAAGAAGATTAAAGCTCTTCGATCCGACAGAGGTGGCGAATACCTAAGTCAGGAGTTTAAAGATTATCTAAGTGAGAATGGAATTGTCCAGCATCTCACATCTCCATATACTCCACAGCAAAATGGTGTATCTGAGAGGAGGAATCGTACATTATTAGATATGGTACGATCTATGTTCAATCTTACTACTCAGCCGTTATCCTTCTGGGATTATACCTTGGAATCTGCGATTCGCATATTAAATATGGTTCCGACCAAGAAGGTTGATAAGACACCTTATGAGTTATGGTTTGGGAAAACGCCTAACTTGTCTTATTTAAAGGTCTGGGGTTGTGAGGTGTTTGTTAAACGTGACTCAGCAGATAAACTCCAACAGAGATCTGTAAAGTGTATCTTTCTAGGATACCCAAAGGAAACAATGGGTTACTACTTTTACTTTCCGCCTGAAAACAAAGTAATTGTTACTAGGTATGCAGATTTTCTTGAAAAAGATCTCATATCTCAAGAATTCAGTGGGAGGCTCTATGATTTGGAAGATGATCAAGAGGATACATTACCTTCTGAAAACACTAGCGAACTTCCTGTGGAACCGGATAGTCTGGGTCCTCCACCTGAAGTGATTCCCATTCGCAGATCTGTAAGGACTATGAAAGCACCTGAACATCTATGTCTTAACGTAGAGGTTGAGGAAACTATATTAGGGGACCTTGGAGAGCCTGCTAATTATAGAGCTGCCATGAATGATCCTGAAAAGAAGAAATGGCAGATTGCTTTGAATGGAGAAATGCAATCCATGAGAGATAATCAAGTATGGATTGAAGTAGACCTTCCTCCCAATGCCAAGTTAGTTGGGAGTAAGTGGCTCTTCAAGAAGAAGACTGACATGGATGGCAATGTACACACCTATAAGACCCGTTTGGTAGCTAAAGGCTTTACCCAAACATATGGTGTTGACTATGAGGAGACCTTTTCTCCTGTAGCTGACATAAGGGCTATTAGGATTCTCATAGCCATAGCAGCGTACTATGATTATGAGATTTGGCAAATGGATGTAAAAACCGCCTTCTTGAATGGTCGTCTAGATGAAGACATCTATATGGCGTAGCCTGAGGGGTTTGTGAATCCAGAATTTCCAAACCGTGTATGCAAACTTCAAAGATCCATTTATGGATTGAAGCAAACATCACGTCAATGGAATAAGAGATTTGACGAGGAAATCAAAAGGTTTAGATTTACTCAGAATCTTGATGAGCCATGTGTATATCACAAAGCTAGTGGGAGTGATGTTATTTTCCTAGTTCTATATGTTTATGACATATTGATCATGGGCAAAAACATTCCAAGTTTGAATGAGGTGAAAGCCTATCTTGGGAAGTGTTTTTCCATGAAGGATCTAGGAGAAGCACCATACATTCTGGGAATCAAGATATATAGAGATAGATCAAGACGGTTAATTGGTTTAAGCCAAAGTGCTTACATTGACCAGATATTAAAGAGATTCGGTATGCAAAATTCTAAAAAGGGATTTTTGCCAATGCAAGTAGAACATGGCTTGAGTAGCAAAGCTTGTGCTTCAACACCTGAAGAGGTGGCACGCATGAGGAGAGTCCCTTATGCTTCGGCTGCGGGATCTATTATGTATGCGGTGCAATATACAAGGCCCGATGTGGCGTTTGCTCAGAACATTATCAGTCGATATCAGCAGAACCCAGGTGAACTCCACTGGACTGCTGTGAAACATATTCTCAAGTATTTAAGATATACGAGAGAAATGTTTTTAGTGCACGAGGGAAATCCAGAAGCAGAGCTGTGTGTTACAGGTTACTGCGATGCATCCTGGAAGTGTGATAAAGATGAAACGAAGTCTCAGACGGGTTATGTCTTTGTCATCAGTGGAGGAGCTGTGGATTAGAAGAGCAAGAAGCAGAGTACTATAGCGATGTCTGCAATAGAAAGTGAGTATATTGCTGCCTCAGAAGCTGCAATGGAAGCAGTCTGGATTAGAAAATTCGTTTCAGGGCTTGGAGTTATGCCCTCAATCGAAAGACCTATAAAAATGTATTGTGACAATTCAGCCGCAATTACAATTGCCAATGAGCCTGGAATCATGAAGGGCACCAGACATTTCCCGATTCGATATCACTATGTTAGAGAACAAGTGGAGATAGGCGAAATCAAGCTACTCAAAGTTCACACAAATGACAACTTAGCAGATCCATTAACGAAAGCTCTACCTGGTGGAAAGCTTAAAGGACTTTCTGAAGGCATAAGACTTCGTTTAGCTAGTAGTTTCATGCATATCTGTGATTAGTGTTTGGATAATGGGATGTTATTGAACAGTTATTATTTTAATGAAATAAAATACTCGTTATGTTTGTTTATCATTTTCTTAATAATATATCCTATATTTGCATGTTTATATTCTTGAATATATTTATATATTCTAAAATGTCCGTTGTCAGTTAATAATATGGGAATATCATTAAATTAAGACAAATCTGAGTATTGGTAGAATATCCTTGAAAGTATATTGATGCGTTGTCATACCAATTTCACATGATATTCAAAAGGTTTGAATATAGGACTTATCCCGCCTTCATGAGTTTACTTTATGGATCTTGTCATTAAGTAAATCATGTGTATATAGTTATCCTCAGACTTGAAATGCAAGATAACTGTCATGCATGTAGTGCATTTCTGTGATTCAATTTAACGCTATACGTAACTGGTAGCTATAAGGATTGTTTTCGGAAGCGTTGCGAAGTGCATGAGTTATGCTCGTAGTAAAGATATAATTTGTTCCTTCAAATTGTTTGGAGTTTAATACTGCTGGGCCCCTCGTAGGATTAGTAAGATATATGTGTGGCCACACCCAAGATCTCCCCTGAATAGTTCAGAAGATTTGGTAATCTTATTTAATCATAAACAACGAGAAACAGAATTATTAATAAAGAATGACTTAGATCCATATCTTTATTAACGTGGTATTAGAAACAAAAGGATGAGTATGATGATTTATCATCGAATGGTTTTTCCAGGAGACCACCACCCGAGTTGTACTAGGGGCATTGACGTGTTGGTAGACGCTAACCAATGTCAATTATACTTTTAATAGATTTCCATGTGGGAGCTGTTAGAGTTTGATGGAAAAATATTAATCGTGTATGACTAGATTCGAACTCGGGACCGAGGGATTGCACACTTTACGTATGAATGATCAAGTAAATAATTAATATGTATAATTGTTATATATTTAATTATTTGGACAAGAAATGATAACTAACGGACGTTAAGTAATTAACGGAATTGACTAACGACCGTTAAGTGAATAAAGGAATGACTATTAGTGAAATTTGAGGCTCAAGAAGGATCTAGAACCCATTCTATTAGGGGGCCGGATTTTTTAGGGTTTCTATAACCCTAAATCGATTTCTTGAGCTCCAAGATTAGTTCCACTATAAATACAAATCAAAGGGTTATTAGTTTTTACCTTAGTGCATACTTGCTATAACCCTAAAATTTATTTTCTCTCTTTTTTTCCTTCAAAAACCGATCGGCCACTTCTCTTAGGAGGGGGGATCGATTTTTTCTTGTTAAACAAAATAGTTTTGGTTTATCGTGTTCATTCACTAGCATCAATACTTGATTGGTTATAGTACGTGTGTACAAGAGTTCGGTAATAACTTACTTTAGTTATTATATCTTGGATTGTGAAACAAAAGGTAAGGGGTTTCACGGTAATCCTATTTGTTTGATCAATAGAAGTGAAGAGAAGATTAGATCCTTGTTTTGCTAGGATCAAAAGGTATGTAACCATTTATTATTCGGTAATCTTTATACGTGTTAAATATTCGATTTTGCTTCCGCTATATGCTCTTTGATGTGTTTATTCAAAAGATGATAGTCATGTTATTTAAATTCTAACACATACCGCATGACCGGCGGTGGTGTTACTGTTACACCCGTATCTCGATGAGGTACCAATTATGTAAATATTATACTATGTAAATATAAGTTATGTGTTATAGATTAGGTAATAACTTAATGTGTGGCCAAAATAGGGAGAATAGGACTAGAAGGACTAAAATTGCCAAGAGGCCAAACTTGTAACTAACAACAAATAAATATCCAAGACTTAGAAAAGTCTGGAAAGGTCTTTGAGGTTCTTGAAGTGTCGACATATAGAGGAGAAATATGAGGGAAGAGCAAAATTGGCAATTGAGCTTAAATCCACCATCAAGAAGTGATCAAGAAGCACTAGAGATACCTTAATTGTAACCTCTTCATCTTGTAAGTATTTTTCCCCAATGTTAGAAATTAGGGTTCATATGGTGGGTTTTGAGGATTAGGGCAAAAGGTAGTGAAATGATGGTCTTTTTAGTTTGTTAGTCACTAATTGTAATTAATCTTGTGCTAGGGAGCAATTATAGAAGCCCAATCAAATCCAAGTAGGAAGCTAGTAGGATTTGAGGTAAGTATATGAGTATAACTTGTTAATGTTATGATGTTAATGTTATGATTGTGTTAATATGATTTATTATGGAGCTTGTGAATGTATGTTAGCTTGGATCCAATGCTAAATGTGTTAATGTTACATAATTACTTGCTTGGTCAAGGTGAGTAATAATCTCCTTTTATGCTCCTTGTTAATGTTATGATTGGTGTTAATCACCAATCTCATGTAAATGTGATGTTGGTTATATCTTATACACTTACTAAGCGTTTTCGCTTACGGTTATAGTTAATGTCAATTTTGTAGGTACAAGTGGAGGAGCCAAAGGTAAGGAATTAGCCTAGTCGTATCCTTGGAAGGAAGTATTAGCGTAGTTGTAGAAGGTAACTAAAAGACCGTAATCTTTTGGACCAAGTGTGTTGAAGTTGGAAGCCCCGAAGTGTCCTTTCGTGTTTTGGTATATTTCAATCCATGTGGTCATTTTGCTATTTAACGGCCTTGTTGTCATCCATGGTCTTTAGTCATGATAGGTCATGAGTCAAGTTTATGTAAATATCAAGAAGTCTTAATAGTATGTGTTTATGGTGGTAATTAGGAGGGTGATTGGCAAATAGCCAATCTCACCCATTTTGGAAAGATATGGGTCAAGACTTTGCACCATCAACTTTGCAATATAATTGAAATGTTAAGTAAAGTGTGTTTTAAGTGGTTACATAGTTGTTTTAGCACATACCATGTGTATTGAGTAAAAAGTGGGTATTGTTAATGAGTTTTAAGGGGGTGTTTGGCATAAGCGGGTTCACACCCATTTTGGAGTGTGAACGGGTCACGAGTTTATGAGTCAAGTTTAGTAGGTTAAGTTATTGATGTTGGTTAAGTATGATGGGTAAATGATGTAACGCCCCGTGCCCGCTTAGACCAAAAACGTTAAAACTTTTTGCGGAAATACTTGAACTAAAACGGACATCTGGTCACTCTTTGGCCTATTTATAAAAATATATAAACTTTCAGACTTTGAGACTAATTTTAAATGAAACTAGACTTAATTACCTTCAAAACGATAGGTGGCACGACCCGTGACGACTTACGGTTTGTTTTGTACGACAATTAGAAAATTACCAAATCTGGACTGTTGGATAGATCCGCCATATCCCAAAAAGGAGATGCGCCATATCTCATGATACGCCATATCTCAAAATTGAGATGCGCCGTATCTACCCATTTGAGACAACATCTGCACAACCGTCGCTACTGTTTATCAGAATGCATTTTTTTCAAAATCCCTGGCCGGAAACCCGACCTCCCGAACTCGAAACTCAACCAAACTTTCCAGATTCATTGGGTATATCAATGGGCTCATTTTCATGCAAAAACATTTACCTTACGACACCCTGAAGGGGTACTTTACAAATTAGACGGGTTATGCAATATAACCCGTTAGACCCATTTTCACTACAATCAACCCATACGACTTCCGTTTTACACCAAACTTTACCAAAAGCATTACATTAACATATTAAACACGTTTCAAGGGTACTTGACCCGTTTACATCCCAAAATGGGTACATTTACGCCTCAACCAAACACCCCTTTAGACTTGAACCATAAACCCATAAAACATACTTAGACCCACCAAATGACTACCAAATCGCTACATAGCTTTTGACATACAATTTGACACTTGTCTACTCGTTACAAAACGTTACTTGACTCACGGGGGTACAAACTTATACACTTGAGCTCGGTATCTACCTAAGCTCTAATTCCTTACCAATATCCTATCCTTCCGCATATATGAACCATACTCCTTATTCCACGCCATCCATAACACAAGGACCTATAAAAGGGTTAGACAACTAAACCATAAGCTTTCGCTTAGTAAGTAACCCGACATAAAACATATATCATACACATATTAGCACATAAGCATCATGACACTTACTTGCTTCCACACAATACCATTCTAATATCACATAAACCTTCACTACATAAGCTATAACAAATCTCACTAGCAAGTAGCCATATACTTGCTAGTCTAGCTCATATCTAGTCATCACTTTCCTATCCATCATCATATACTCAACAAAGTACTAAACTTCATCAATATCATAACACATAAATACATAATACACATATAACACATGTTTTAGTGCAAGTTACTTACCTTAGCCACCCAAGCTAAGATTACCCACCATAATCATCATCATCAACCTCATTATCATCATCATCCTTACAATAATCAAAACCTAATCACATAATAATCAAATACATAAACAAGGGTTTAACATAACCCATAAACATATTCATTTTGCTAATCAAATCATCATATGATCATATCTTGATCATATGATGAAATCCCACTAACTATAACTCTTAACCTCATAACTTCAAGAACATAAAGACTTACTTGAAGGGAAGCATAACTAGGGAACTAAGCTCTTGCCATGGAACCATAATCTCTTCATGGATTAGCCATCCTTCTCATTTTCTTTCCCTCCTTTCTTTCTCTTCTAAAACCGGACTTCCCACTCTATCACAATAATGGAAGAAGTGTCTAGAGAAAACTAGATATAACTAGTTGGGTGGAACTTTGGCCAATTGGCAGGAATGGCCCCTCAAGCCCTATTCTTTCTATTTTGGCCACAATACTTATTATAACATATTTACCACAATGACAACTTAGGCCCCTTTAGTTATACCTCATATTTTACATAACCACTTTAGTCATATTTTGACTATCGGGTTTGACCACAATGCAACATTTGTTGACTGGCCAATCACGTAAGGTCTTTATCCATTTCATCTAGGGTGGGGTCCCAACACCCGGGAAACGGGTCTAACAATTCTACCCCCCTTATTTAGATTTCGTCCCCGAAATCTCTCGTTTAAAACTATCCAAAAACCAAATCACAACATATATAAGCCCTTGTTCCCATGCTCTCAAGGCCATTACCTTGCAACGATCTAATTGATCTTGCAAATTCTAAACTCACTATACGCAATCAAAACTCATAATTAACTTAAAACACACTTCTCATCGCAAACTTATCCAAGATTTCCAACAATGACGACTTGTCATCCGGAAATATTTACTACTTGACTTTATAAAAATCAAACTTCATCACTATAAACACGACATGCGCCCATGCACTAACATGACATAACATCTTATACCGGCAAATCTTACATTTCACATAATACCAAATACGTATCTATGCCAAAAACCGGCAACTTATTTCAAAAAAAATGCAAAGTATCATACAAACGGCACCTTCAAAAATTCTTACTCACGCATTACTTAAACAAACTTTCTTATCAAATTTCGGGAAATGCTCACAAATTAACTTATCAAATTAAAACATAATTCAATTTAGACGTCTATCTTAAGGTTTCACACATGACCTTAACACTGCCATCAGTTTAATTCATATTTATCTTTTCTTATGACGTCTAACATGTTTTATTTTTCACCTTCTCATATCACTATCCGTACTCATGTCATATCGGCTACACATAAGCCCACTCATTTATAACTCTTTATTTACATAAAAAGGCGTCCCAATCTATGTACATAATGAATTATAAACATATGGTTCGGCGATTTACAATTTCTTCATTCAAATAAAAAGGCGTCCCAATCCATTTAAATCAAGAAACCATAAATCGTCCTACTTATATGCTTTCGACATAACGCTCGTACTTATTTTACTTTTCATCTTTACTAGCCTTGGATCCAATCTCACTAACTTTCCTTCATGCCATAAAGGCAAACTTAACATCATGCCATAAAGGCAACTTAACATCATGCCATAAAGGCATCTTAACATCATGCCATAAAGGCATCTTAACATCATGCCATAAAGGCAAACTAGGCCATCCCAAAGGATGCCAAAACGAGAGCATTGGATCCAAGCTATGTTTACTTTAACATCTTTACTCATTTTATCTTTCATGCACTTTTATAATTAGGCACACACTGTCATTTTCTCAATACTCATTGCCTTAAGCAATTTCAACTTTCACTATCACGCTTACTATCATCTAGACAAGTTTCTATATAACGCTTGTCGATTTATTATCTTTACATTTTCACAATGCAACTTATCTTTCATCCGTCAACCCCAAGTTGACTCACACACTCGCTATGTGTCATCTTTATTTAGGCAATTTATATGTAATGCTTATCCATTACAATTTACATATTTCTACGTGTTCTTACAACACACTTCTACTATTACCCGTCAACCCTTGTTGACCATATTCTCAACTCATACTATCACTTCATTTAGTCTATCCAACTCACACACATATAAACCTTACATAGGTTTATTCTGTAACACTTTCATTAATTTCATTATTACATATTTAAATATATCAACATGATCACATTCATGTTTTACAACTCTTTCTAGTATTCTTCAAGTCACTTATGACTTCTAGCGCTATCTATATCTCATTCATCGCTTATACTCATTTATTACTAACACAATTTAGTTTTCATGTTTTATATACACATGACTTCATCATACTTAACTATGCACTTTAACTTTCTCATTTTAGTTACCCATATAAAGATTTCATGCCTTCAAGCATCTATTCATTCATTTCAAAACAACAATCACAATTAGACTCAACACGTCTTCAAAGCATTCAAGCTATAAACATACTTCGCTATTCACTTCTTACTTATCTAAATCTTTTTAAGAACTTATGCTTTTCAAATAATTAACACGCTTCTTAACTCTTATTTCACATATCAATGTATTCTTATTAACTTTACCAACCACAACTAGGTCAACACATAACATGCATTCCAATGCATCTATCTCAACTCATACACTTCTATGCTATCGTGCTCTCAAGCACAGCACATAAAACTTAAACGTACAATAAACTACCATAGACTTATCATCTCAATAGCAATCATATCATAGCACTTAACACTTATCCGACAAGTGTTAAAACATTCAAAACATAATCAAAACATGAAGTCTATGGCATCATACATCATATCGCATAATCAATCTATGTCTAAGCATCAACCTTCTAATTAGCCGCAAGCACTAGAATACCTTATAACTAAAGCATCACAAAACTATAATTCACTTACTAACCCATCTTTAATACCACTTAGCCTTGCTACTCACATTCCATAACTATAACTCTATCATACATCACATAATCGCAATACATTCACCGGCACCAACCGAGGTGCACGGCTATCTAATCATATAAACATCTCAAGTCCCCATGGACTTGCACCTCATACACAACAACACTATTACAAACATATATCACCTATCATCAATAGGCTCAACTAGCATAAAACATAATCCGTCTAACACTAAACAATCACATTCCGCGCAACTAACACTTACGTCCAAGCTTCTACGAGTGGTTTAAGACTAGGCACCCTATAGTGGAAACCTAATTCACTTAAACCGAAGCTTTGATACCAATTTGTAACGCCCCGTGCCCGCTTAGACCAAAAACTTTAAAACTTTTTGCGGAAATACTTGAACTAAAACGGACATCTGGTCACTCTTTGGCCCATTTATAAAAATCTATAAACTTTCAGACTTTGAGACTAATTTTAAATGAAACTAGACTCAATTACCTTCAAAACGATAGGTGGCACGACCCGTGACGACTTACGGTTTGTTTTGTACGACAATTAGAAAATTACCAAATCTGGACTGTTGGATAGATGCGCCATATCCCAAAAAGGAGATGCGCCATATCTCATGATATGCCATATCTCAAAATTGAGATGCGCCGTATCTACCCATTTGAGACAACATCTGCACAACCGTCGCTACTGTTCATCAGAATGCATTTTTTTCAAAATCCCCGGCCGGAAACCCGACCTCCCGAACTTGAAACTCAACCAAACTTTCCAGATTCATTGGGTATATCAATGGGCTCATTTTCATGCAAAAACATTTACCTTACGACACCCCGAATGGGTACTTTACAAATTAGACGGGTTATGCAAAATAACCCGTTAGACTCATTTTCACTACAATCAACCCATACGACTTCCGTTTTACACCAAACTTTACAAAAAGCATTACATTAACATATTAAACACATTTCAAGGGTACTCGACCCATTTACATCCCAAAATGGGTACATTTACGCCTCAACCAAACACCCCTTTAGACTTGAACCATAAACCCATAAAACATACTTAGACCCACCAAATGACTACCAAATCGCTACATAGCTTTTGACATACAATTTGACACTTGTCTACTCGTTACAAAACGTTACTTGACTCACGGGGGTACAAACTTATACACTTGAGCTCGGTATCTACCTAAGCTCTAATTCCTTACCAATATCCTATCCTTCCGCATATATGAACCATACTCCTTATTCCACGCCATCCATAACACAAGGACTTACAAAAGGGTTAGACAACTAAACCATAAGCTTTCGCTTAGTAAGTAACCCGACATAAAACATATATCATACACATATTAGCACATAAGCATCATGACACTTACTTGCTTCCACACAATACCATTCTAATATCACATAAACCTTCACCACATAAGCTATAACAAATCTCACTAGCAAGTAGCCGTATACTTGCTAGTCTAGCTCATATCTAGTCATCACTTTCCTATCCATCATCATATACTCAACAAAGCACTAAACCTCATCAATATCATAACACATAAATACATAATACACATATAACACATGTTTTAGTGCAAGTTACTTACCTTAGCTACCCAAGCTAAGATTACCCACCATAATCATCATCATAAACCTCATTATCATCATCATCCTTACAATAATCAAAACCTAATCACATAATAATCAAATACATAAACAAGGGTTTAACATAACCCATAAACATACTCATTTTGCTAATCAAATCATCATATGATCATATCTTGATCGTATGATGAAATCCCACTAACTATAACTCTTAACCTCATAACTTCAAGAACATAAAGACTTACTTGAAGGGAAGCATAACTAGGGAACTAAGCTCTTGCCATGGAACCATAATCTCTTCATGGATTAGCCATCCTTCTCATTTTCTTTCCCTCCTTTCTTTCTCTTCTAAAACCGGACTTCCCACTCTATCACAATAATGGAAGAAGTGTCTAGAGAAAACTAGATATAACTAGTTGGGTGGAACTTTGGCCAATTGACAGGAATGGCCCCTCAAGCCCTATTCTTTCTATTTTGGCCACAATACTTATTATAACATATTTACCACAATGACAACTTAGGCCCCTTTAGTTATACCTCATATTTTACATAACCACTTTAGTCATATTTTGACTATCGGGTTTGACCACAATGCAACATTTGTTGACTGGCCAATCACGTAAGGTTTTTATCCATTTCATCTAGGGTGGGGTCCCAACACCCGGGAAACGGGTCTAACAAAGGAAGTGTTTTAAGTGGTTTGGAGCGTCAATGGGTTAATAAATCCTGGAAGTGTCTAACGGTGAATGTTCTTACATGAACATGAGCCCAATGATGTATTAATAAATCCTGGAAGTTTTAGTGTCTTTTCGAGTAATAGAAGTCGTTTTACGGAAAACGGGTAAAAAGTGTACATAAAGGGATATGCAGAAAAAGGAGTGTTTGGGACAAGGTCGTTTTAACCCATTTTGGGTCGAGTGAGTCCAGGAATTTGGAAAAACATTAAAGATGATATATTTTAGTCTAATGTGGATTATATATGTGTAAATTTAGGTCTAAAGTGTCGATTTTATGTTTAAAAGTGTACGGGTCATTTTGAGAAGGTATAGTGCACCTTAGGGGTCCATAGTGCGTCGGAAGTGTTTCAGTGCACCTTAGGGGTCCATAGTGCGTCGGAAGTGTTTCAGTGCACCTTAGGGGTCCATAGTGCGTCGGAAGTGTTTCAGTGCACTTTAGGGGTCCATAGTGCGTCGGAAGTGTTTCAGTGCACCTTAGGGGTCCATAGTGCGCCGGAAGTGTTTCAGTGCACCTTAGGGGTCCATAGTGCACCGAAGGTGTTATAGTGCACTTTAGGGGCCCTCAGCGCATAAGACGGGTTATTGTAGTTTCGGTCGGTTTCGGTCCTGTAAAAAAAAAAAATCGTGTCGTTTTTGGGGCGTTACAGTTACCGTGCAAGATCCCATACCACATAGGTCATACCGTGGGTGATGCCAACCCTTTATGTCACACCCCAAAAATGGCGCAACGAAATGACATTTACGGGGTATGACCTCATTGTCAAGAACACAAGGTGTCACAATAGAGAAATACTAAATTTATAACAGAAATTATGGCTGGAAACGAGAATGGACCTGTTTTGCAATTTGGGCCTTTTCAGAGTTATGTTGATGAGGGTTTTTGGCATGGATTGTCTTCGTTGAAACTTAATAAGCTTAAAACTGACGAATCACCAGTTTCTATAACGGGTTTGTGAATACTTTACGCATTGGTATCTTTGGCTAAATTTCGTTATGTAATGCTATGTTAATGTTGATCAAGTAGTTAGCGTACTAGCATTTAGCTATTAACTTAATGGATGAGAAACTGTATCAACCCATCCCACGTCGGCGGGAGATAACACATTTGAGCCCCTTATAAGCTTCAAGTTATGGCCCCAGTATCTTTACAGCATGCTTTTTAGAGGACGTTACATAAACACTAACTACCCGAAGTATTTGTAGGAAAGGAAAAGAAAATGCGGAAAAGAAAATGCAAACCGTAGTAAAAATTTTGAGCAATGCTGCGAAAAAATGCATGAAGGAAAAGAAAATGCATTTGGGGCCGTGGAGAAAAGAACGATACATGCAAGCGAAGTGGCTTAGAGTCATTGAACGAACTACGACCACGACCCTGATCAAGCCATTGGCGATAGACGATTATTCTACTCGACCGGCTAGAGTTAGATCGTCGATGTTGACCATGGATCTACTTGACAACTTGCCTAATATGTCATACTTTTGTGCCCATACCGTTAAAGTTTTGTAATTGTATAGTTTTATAGATTCATTTTACCTTTATTTGTTCTTAAAAGTTTTAATATATAATAGGAAATTTTGTTACAAACTTACAATGTGAGGAATTTATTAAAATTGCGAAATGTATCTATACGTATCTTAGCATTCAATTCACGATCACATATAAAATTGAGATAACCTTTTGATTCATAAGATTATATTTAGATATTAAATTCGAAAATACAAAGACAAATATCATAAATGAAGACACAAATGTTATTTTCAGTGTCTAGCTCTTGTTTTTATTGTTAGAAATTTGGGTCCGGTGTGATGATAATACGTTTACTTTTCGAATAAAGTATTTCGACTCTTCAATGAACGTGTATCACGAAATCCTTATCGGAATAAATGAAATATCATAAATGAAGACACAAATGTTATTTTCAGTGTCTAGCTCTTGTTTTTATTGTTAGAAATTTGGGTCCGGTGTGATGATAATCTTAGATATATTTTCAAATTGTGTATGTTTACTTTTCGAATAAAGTATTTCGACTCTTCAATGCATGTGTATCACGAATTCCTTATTTGGATAATTCAATAAGAACACTTAGTTTTTAGGCACAAGAAAACTAAGCAAAACAAAGAGGAATTATTAGAATTTTTCGTTTGTTAAAATGAGACCAATGAATCTGTTTATAAACAGATTATTTAGACAATTAAGAAAACAGTTAAAGCTGGTTGGAAATCATACTAGCTCAAAGAGTGTGCGCTCCACACTTCTCTAACTTATATCCGAACTCAGTGGCGGAGCCATAAAATTTAACCGAAGGGGGCAACGAGCAATAAGAAAGATACGATAACGGACCCGGTTTTCTTTAGGTAAGTCAAAATGGGTCGAGTCGGGTCGGTTGTAACTAAATGCAAAGACATCTTTTTTCGGGCAACTAATACTAACTAACTAATTAAAAAAAAAAATGACATTTTTAACAACTTTTTTAAATGTGGTTTCTTAAAAAAATGAGACTTTTTTTTTTAATTAATCTCAACAATAATAATTTCTAAAAATTTATCCACAAACTCTATTATATAAAACACCATATTACAATTTTTTTTTTTTTTTTTTTTTTTTTTTTTTTTTTTTTTTTTTTTTTAATTGATGAAAATGAATAATCACAAATCTATAAAAGTTTATCGCTATAAAATCCTATTATTATGCACGGATATTCGTTTAGTTTTAACGAATACTCGTACAACATATTACCTTTAAGAAAACCTAAAAATTTTAAACTCATCATTTACAGAAACAAATATATCATTGACAACCTTGATTTCAATGGTTATATTAAACTTATATATTCATTGTAAATTTTTAAACAGAAATTTAAAAAAAAAAAAAAAAAAAAAATGCATAAAAGAAATCTAAATTTAATAAATAATACGAAGTACTAAATCAAATACAGTATATAAATTTTTTTTGACTTTTTTTCTCTACTCCCAATACCACCTAGGCACCTACCAACTAAAAGTCTAGCTTTCCCTCTACCTATTCCCATCTTCCGTCTTCCAATTTTATATTTCCAACCTTCCTTTTCCATGTTTTCCGACGAAACAAAACCACCGGAAAAATGGTTTTGGGGCATTAGAGCTTAGTTGACACTTTGAATGATGAGGGCACTCGGATAATCAAGCTGAGGGCACCGACTTTTTTTTCTACAATGTTGATATTTTTCATGCATGATTTTGTGTGTCTACGAGAGGTTTTTTTGGGGCAACTCCCCCCGGTAATTTCAACATGGCTCCGCCCCTGTGCACTCCACACTTCTCTAACTTATATCCGAACTTAATATAAAATCTCATTAGTCTCTAGTAAATTACAGTTATCTAAAATAGTTCGATGACAATAAAATCATCAACATTTATTTCACGACATCTATTTTTCTTGTATATTTTTTGTGTTTTGTACTAGGTTGAAATCTACTTTTTGATTGCCCATATATCCAAAATTATCATAATATTGAACTAAAATGAAGGTAATCTATTTTTTTACTTTGATTAATAAGTAAATTTCAATAATGCTAAATATGAACAAAAATGAAAAATGAGTTGTGTGACATTTTAGCACGTTTATGAGAAGGATGTTGATTGACGAGTGATTTAGAAGTAAACGGTCGATGTACTTTCGTGGAATCTAGATATTAATCTCGTTTTCTTATATTTCGTAAACGACATTCTTTGAAAAGATTCCATTTTGTTTTAAGCTACTATTTTGTGTCCCTTATACATTATCAAAAATGATTCATTTCTTATAACCCGTACCAAAACCAATTATGCACATATTTGAATTAGAGGTGTCAAAAAGCCGATCCGATCTGGACCCGATTTAGACTCGAACCTGATTAAGCCTATTCGGGTCGGGTTACTCGAGTCAATATATTTATTTAGGTTATTTAGGTCAACCCGAATACTATAGAAGTATAGAGTTCACATCACGGTTTTAAACTTGATTATTGAGCTCGTTTGATACTTCTGGTTTGGTGATTGGAAACAAAAGGTTTCTTTTTCTAAGAAAACATTACATAAAGGGCAATTAAACAGCTTCATCTTATCCTTTTATATGTTTGTTAATATTACTTAGTATCAAATGAGAAATATAATTAAGATGAGAAGAATGAGAAGAAACCACAACCACAAATTTGAGATGAACCTACAAAAATATATGCATCTCACTATTAATTCTCACTCCTTATTTGAAATATGTGGCTACAATTTCTTCCCACTCTTCTCATTTCAATAATTTTCTCATTAGATCCCTTCCCGTTAATATATGAAAAATAGACATAAAAGCCTAAATAATAGGATATGATCGATGTGTGTGCTTGTTTTTTATATGTAACTTTATGCATGATGCAAGACACAAATATGAATACTGAATCGATTTCTCGTATTCACATAGAATTATTGAAAAAAAAATAACATTTACAATCATAATCACTATCATATTTGCTAATTATGTCGTTGTTAGTTGCTTTGTTGGTATTGTGAAATAAGTTAACGCAGAGAAATTTGATACTCTCACGTAACTAACTTGAACGCCTTGGCTTGCACGGATTGTATAACTAGAATATACTTTAGCCATGCACTTAATTAGTGTTTAGATGTGTTATAAGATTTATTTTGAATACGATTTTACAAAAAACCAAATTCTTTTTGAGAAACATATAATGTATCGAAGTAAGAAATTAAACTTGATTTATAAGGTGATCTATGAAATTTTTTTGATTTTAAGCAAATAGTTATCGAACGGGCACTTGGCCTAAGGGTATTTGCGAGAATATAATGCAAATGCTTGTCGACTAAACTTGCTTACTTATGCATTGATTATGGCTTTCAAGAATCTTGGAACAAACATGCATGATGTATGTGACAGTGACTTGAAATGGAGTGGATCATAGAGTTCTTGATTTTGTAGACTTTATATGATTCCAATTGATTCTAGGTTGATCGAAATCTTCAATCTGCCTATTGGAAAGATTCATAAGACGTACGAGCACGCAACTACTACGTAAGCAACTAGTCCCATGAAAGCGAATTAGATTGCATAACTTAGGGTGCGTTTGGTTTGAGGGTTTATAAAGGAATGAAATGAAAGAATGTAAAAAATGTGTGTTTGTTTGCATTGTGGGCCCGGGAGAATGGAATCAATCTATCAAATATTGATAGATTTGATTCCCACCTTAGTTGGGTGGTTTCAAGTGAAACCTGCGGGCCCCATTTTTTTTTCTTTCCCACATCTTTCAAACCTTTCCCAAATCCGAATCCAATTCTAATCTCACTTACGAACCAAACGCACCCTTAATCTAAGATCATAATCATGTTTATCTTTAATATTACTTTGTCTATTTCCAATAATTTCATAACTTAAGGCTTTTGCTTCTTAACAACTATACATCTTTACCTTCTAATCTTGAAAAAAAAAATGATGTCCATGTATAAAACAATCACTAATTGTCTAATCACCTCCTATGTATTCGCAAATACAACTTATTATTATAGTCTGAGTTGGTTATATATGAAACAAAAAATGAAGGTCTTATTTGATACGATCCGTGAGGACTGTGGACATATAAGAAAAATGAGTGTGATGCTTAAATGTGTGACTAATTTTATGCGTAAATGAATGTGAAAGTTGTTTATTGGTTTGCAAAAAGTGGGTCATCTGCTGTCATCAATAGGATGGTGACACACAATATTAGACATATATTAGCCATGACAATCAGTTTAATTAAGTATTTCATTAAAATTTATCGTGGGTCTAAATCGATCATAATCATATCAAGTTTCTAAATTTACAATATGATTAATTTTAGGTAATTAAATGATTATATTTGAAGTAAACAATATACGAAATGATTTATTGACATCTAAATATAACATGATATTCAGAATGAGAACCCTTTTTTTCAATATTTTGATTTCAGGTGCAATAATAATATATACAAGGCATAACAAGGTTAAGCAATTCGAAAACCACAAACCCTTAATGATATACCCAGATAATAGACAAATATCCGAGCAAAGCGACGGTGTATAGCGGCAAATGATTATACTTGCGAACTTGTGGTTCTGAAGTGACCCTTGATGCAACACTCACAAGTTCAATTTGGCGAGAAAAAACAAATTTGTGGGTTAATACGAAAAATGATAAAAATTTGAGGATGATACAATATTTAAACTATTAATTTAGTGATAGATATTGTATCAATTTTAATCAAATGTACACCGGGTATAACACATTATTCATTTTTAAGTTTTATGCTTACAAAAAGTTATAGATAGATTAAGCGATGACTAAGAAGGTACTCCATCCCAAAAAAAGTGAAACATGCACGCTTCTAGCTAGGTTAAAGAAAACTAGACATTTTTACCCTAAATGTTGAGTCCAATTTATGTCCAACAACGGACGGATTAACCCAAATTAACATATTTTAACTTAAACTTTAATATTATTCATCTTTCATGCATCATGGTATTAAAAGTAGTTTCAAGACACTTCGCCTATAAAACCCCTTCCATGCATGCCATAATAGCCCACACCAATATTCTTGCACACTAGTTCTCTTAGAAAGTTAACACACATTGAAACATGACAAACTCACAACTAATGGGATCGACCTTAGCCATGTTTTTCCTACTAGTAGTCCTGGCTTTCCAAGCAACTTCACGCACCCTCAATGACCCAACCATGCTCGCTAGGCACGAGCAATGGATGGCTCGTCATGGACGTGTTTACACAAACGAAAAAGAAAAACAAATACGTTTTGAAATATTTAAGAACAGCGTAGCACTTGTAGAAGCACACAATGGAGGTCTTGACCAAGGCTATACACTCGAGGTCAATAAGTTCGCTGATTTAACTAACGAGGAGTTTCTTGCTTCCCATCATGGTTACAAGAAACAATCACATGCACGTGAAGCGTCCAGTGTTTTTCGATATGCAAATGTCAGTGCGGTCTCTGACGAAGTAGATTGGAGAAAAGAAGGGGCAGTAACGTCCGTTAAGAACCAAGGCGAGTGCGGTGAGTCTACTTCTTATCTTTATATGCCACCTCATTATTCGACCTAGCTCCTAGTCTCGTACTGGCATGTTACCAAGTACCAACATTGCAACATGTCTAACCAACCATTGCTATCTATATTCCATTTATGAACTTTTTCTTGGTTTTGAAAACAGGATGTTGTTGGGCCTTTTCGGCCGTTGCAGCCATGGAAGGCATGAACAAGCTCAAAACTGGAAAACTAGTATCATTATCAGAACAAGAACTAGTTGATTGTGACATTAATGGCAATCAAGGTTGTGAAGGTGGTAGTATGGAAAACGCCTTCCAATTCATCCAAAAACAAAATGGGCTAAGTGCGGAATCTGCCTATCCATACT
This sequence comes from Artemisia tridentata subsp. tridentata, assembly GCA_021014915.2. NCBI lineage: Eukaryota > Viridiplantae > Streptophyta > Magnoliopsida > Asterales > Asteraceae > Artemisia > Artemisia tridentata. Next base: position 37,816,501 of record CP139507.1, on the reverse strand, counting down.
CTGCAGAAGACGGTGTCTGTGATACCAAAAAAGCAGGGGTCCCGGCTGCCAAAATCTCTGGTTATGAGAAAGTTCCAGCTAACAACGAAATGGCCCTGCTGCAGGTAACTAAATAACCGGGAGAGAGCATATAAATGGCTAATGATATTAGGAAATACATATTAGATCAAAAGTTATACTCCAGTTATAACTAGCTTGTAAGTCTAATGTTCTTACTCTAAAATCTTAAATTTTTTATGTAGGCCGTCATGCACCAACCTGTTTCAGTTGCTATTGATGGAGGCGGACATGATTTCCGGTTTTATTTGGATGGTGTTTTTAGTGGGACTTGTGGAACTCATCTTAACCATGCTATAACTGCAGTCGGATATGGGACCACGACAGATGGAACCAAGTATTGGCTCATGAAGAACTCGTGGGGTACGTCGTGGGGAGAGAACGGGTATATAAGAATCAAAAGAGATGTCTCGGCGAAAGAAGGATTATGTGGTATTGCAATTGATGCATCTTATCCTGTTTGAACATGTTGAAGTGTTCTAAGACGAAATTTGTGGTATATGATGTAGTTAAGTGTGTATAACTTTATATGTCACTAGCTTCATAACCCGCCTGATGGGCGGGTTAGCTTCATAATATTATTTTATGAATTCTAAGTGGACATACATAAATAAAAAATAACGCCATAAATGTATTCTAAGAAGATAATAATAATGAATGCATAAAAAGTTGAGCCAGTAGTAACTATGTTCAACACATTTAGTTATTTCATACAAAAACAATACTTCATGAGTCTCATTTGTAAAATGATGAAATGTAATATTGTATCTGTATAAGGATATGTCAAGTATCTTTAAACCGCTTAATGCAGAATTTGTGTTTTACTCAAAAATTAGCATCCTTCCAGCTCCTCTTCCTTGGCCCGTTATGGCTCCCATGGTTTATCGAAAGGGTAACCGATGCTTGCACATTAATAACAAAATACATGATCAATACAACAAAACTAATCATTCTATTATAAACAGCTACAAAGTTACACCACTTAAGACCACGATTACGACTACAACATAACCACCAAACTTCATTATTGTCCAATATAACGGTCCTTAATAGAACGCAACAAACGAATACATTTATTCGGCGAATTGGTTCCGCCTCAACCTTTTACTCCAATTCAAACATATCATAATTCAAATACATTCAAATTACAGTTCTATAATCCCTTCTGTGACTGTAATAACTACTCGTAAGACCTAGACACTGTTTATTTGTGGGAAAGAGATGTTTACACTTGCAATAAAAAATATAAATATTACATATTTACCCTTTTTCCCTGTGTTGCCTCACTTTCAGCATCTTATTTATATGACCCACATATAGACCCGTGCCATCGCGGACTACAATATCTTGTTCTACTTGAATGTCATATGCAAGCATATGCAAGTTGACAGAAGAGTGAATTTCCACAATAATGTGTTATTGCAAAGAATATAATGAAGAATATTAAGGCAAAAAAAAAAAGAAGGAAAAAAACCTAGTATAGGGAAGTTGGACCAAAGCTATTGCAGTGCATATCCAAAGCTAAAGCTTTATCATTGTTTCATTTCCAGTAAAAAATAGTAAATGACATTTCATGTACAAACAGTGACGAATTGTTTTACCATTTATTATCAATCCATCTAATCTTAATGCAAGACATCTATCTATAATACTATAAGATTAGGCCCTCTAATTGAATGTGGAGTAATGAAGATAGAGATTTTTGAGTTAAAAAGGTGTGTTGAGTCCTTGATTGTTCATCTATAGTAATTGCAAGAATTATTAGCTACATATCAAGAGTCCATGGTTACAAGTATTTCTTATTAATGGGAAAGGAGATGAAGCGCAAGGGTTGCCCGAATTGATCACAAGGCATTTAGTATAGAATTAAAAGTCGGTTAGATGAAGTGCAAGAGTTGCGAAAGGTTGCAAGAAAAAAATTAATCATTTAACCTAATTCTTGCCTATATAAACCGGCCAAAATCACATTTAGTATGTACATTTGAAGATGATTCACACATCTTTTAGATCTTTGATTGTTGGTAGCGGTATGTAAATTCTCTTTTGCACCATTTTGGAGATGATTCACACATCTTTTAGATCTTTGTAATTAAATTGGTCTTCTTTTTTTCTTAATTTAGTTATCATACGCAGGTACCATGAAAATCACACAAGATCATGCATGCTCAGATAAATGGAACCAAAGATTGGGATACCAATTATTTTCTTTGTTTCTTACATATTTAGGTGATTGTTATAGATAAGCATATATATAGATATATGTATTATGTTAATGCATTTTCATATACAAGTAATTTATGTGCGTTTTCTATTGATGTAGCTCACATGTGCGAATTGATTCAAGAAAATGTGCACGAGCATGTATGTAAAGCAACATTTAAATGGTTAATTGATACTTTTTAGCGTGATTAGTTTATGTAAGTAGTTGCTTTCGAATGCTCTTTGAGAAATATTAGAATGAATTTATCGTGTGCAATTGAATTATTATTGAAAAGAAGAAGGTCCGCACATCAAAGTGTTTTCTTTTTCTATATGTAGAATCATTAGTGAGAAACCAATATTTACGCCCATTAAATGAGTTTGCCATAATAGCAAAATACGACATATTAAAAATATCACATTGAGTAATGAATACAAAGGAAAAAATACATAATTTTGACTTAAAGCCGTTTGTAAATTATAATATCAAATAAAAAAGTTGAGTTTTAAACATAAGCAAAAGTTCAAACTTTTATCGAAAAACAAAACCGGTGCATTTAATGTGAAGTATATACAACATTGAGATGGAAGTGCAAGGCTTGCCAGAATTTATTACATGATATTTAGTAATTAGTATAGAATTAAAAGTCGGTTATGGAATATATATATATCCTAATGCAATATATATATATATATGTATTATGTTAATGCATTTTCATATACAAGTAATTTATGTGTGTTTTCTATTGATGTAGCTCACATGTGCGAATTGATTCAAGAAAATGTGCACGAGCATGTATGTAAAGCAACATTTAAATGGTTAAATGATACTTTTTAGCGTGATTAGTTTATGTAAGCATGCAACTTGAATAATGAATATAAAAGAAAAAGTACATAATTTTTGCTCAAACTCATTTGTAAATTAAAAAAATTAAGTTTAAGACATAATAGTGGAGTCCAAAGGTTTTAGGAATTATTAATAGTGTGTTAATTAATATTCATTTGGTTAGCTATTTAGAATTGAGTTTATTGATAAAATTTATTAATATTAGTTAGACTTCAATATTAATTTTCAATGAAATTAGTTGTACAATAAAATGAGATGAAGCTAAAAAGGTTTGTAACGATTTTTATATAGTTTATGTGGCATTATTATATATACATTATTACACAAACTTTAACTTACAAATTTAATAAAGAAAATATATAACACACATTAAACTATTACCAATTAGATAGACCCCGTGTGCTTCATATTACCATGCAAAAACCATCTAATGGACAAGTATTGTAAGGCTAAGTAATAGACCAAAAGAAACAAAGCCATTTTTTTTATCATGCAAATAAGTAATAGGCCAAAAGAAACAAAGCCATCACAACTTAATAACCAAAAGCCCATTTATAAAATACAACACCACAAAACCAAAACAACATCAAACATTTTTAAATTTTTATACAAGAAAGTCAAAACGTTTCATACAACATACTAAACAATAATTAAGCATACACTCACCAATGCACAGAGAGAATACGCGATTAACAATTAGATTCGAAGCCCGTGCGTAGCACGGGTTCTTCATGCCTGACGTATAATTTAATATTGTAATAAGTAATTTCAAGAATAAATCATGCATAAAGTCTAACTAATACATACTGCCACAATGAAAATTTTGATTGCACCATCCACAACATCCCCAAAATTAGTTTTACCCGCAATAAATTGCATTGTTTTATCAGGACCTCGAATGTCCGGTAAATAACCTATATAAAATATTGAGTAAACTACACCAATGGTCCTTGTGGTTTGCGTTAACTGGCGGATTTGGTCCTTTGACCAAAAAACTTGCGCCGGTGGTCCTTAAGTCAGAAACGTTATGCACCGTTAGTCCCTCATTCCAAGTGGCCCCACAAACTGATACTAACGCCCGTTAAGTATTAGATTTAAAGGGGCATTTTGGTCACTTCACATTATAAGGACCAATGGTGTAATTTCCTCTGAGTAGAATTTCAACCCTATTTCTTAAATCATTCCAGTCACACACAACAACCTAATCTTATCTCTCTCCCAAACACATTTGTTTCATCATAAACACATATGCTTCATCAAAAATAACCATCTTCATCAAAAAAAAGAAAAAAAAAAAGAAGCCATCTTCATCAATCAAACAAAAGATGTAATTGTTAAAATGGTCAAACCAAAACAAACCATGGATGATGAGAACGATGGTGGTGGTGCTCGTTAAGTGTGAATTTTTTGTGGCCGATGATAGTGGTGGTTAGATCTTGATCAATATATTCACGGTATCTTTTGTTCGATTGATGAATAATGGTGGTTAGATCTTGATCAATATATTCACGGTATCTTTTGTTCGATTGATGAATAATGGCGGTTAGATCTTGATCAATATATTCACAGTTGTTGGCCGGTGATAGTGGTGGTTAGATCTTGATAGTGGCCTGTGATAGTGGTGAAGAAGCAGAAGCAGTTGGTGGTTAAATCTGCTTCATCAATATAATTTGAAAATATATTTGGAAGGAGAGAGGAAGTAGTCATGGTCAAAATGAGTGTGCCCACAACTTATATATTCACGTATATAACTAACATCCTTCTTTATGGGATCAAATTCATTTGCAACTAACGTAGAGTTGTCATTTGCAACTAACATCCTGCTGGTGTTGCCTCGTCGGAATCTGCTAGTGTTATTTATTTATTAGTGGTTAGGTTGTTGTTAGATTTTTAAAGAATTAATAAGTTATATATATTTTACATCTTATTTTCAGATCAACTTGATAGTGGATTTTATTCGTTTGTGGTTGATTTATTGCTGATGAAGATCCGTTTGGCATCTTGTTAAATTGAGATTTAATAAAAGAGTTTTGTGTGTGTTTAAATCATCTTTTTCTACAAGAATAAAGATGGAAAATGACCAAAATGCCCTTTTAAATCTAATACTTAACGGGCGTTAGTATCAGTTTATGGGGCCACTTGGAATGAGGGACTAACGGCGCATAACGTTTCTGACTTAAGGACCACCGGCGCAAGTTTTTTGGTCAAAGGACCAAATCCGCCAGTCAACGCAAACCACAAGGACCATTGGTGTAGTTTACTCTAAAATATTTTATAATCTCATCTCAGTGTTTGAAAGATTGGGTGGTATGGTAATAATGGAACTTTACATTACCTAGCAAGAAGGACCACCACAACAAATACAGCTACAACAAGCCCAACAATACCAACAAATGTTGCCACCCATTTAAGCGCACCTAATAAAAGTCAGAGGATCAGCAACTATTATAGCTTCAAAAGATATGATTTATTATCCAATTGGAGAAGCTTAAAGTGGGTTTATTAAACGAACCTGTAATGGTGTTTCCTTGCCATTATCTTCGAAGATGCTAGCCATAAGAAACCCCCATTATGTATTTACTCCTACGCTTGTGGACTATAAATGATCATGTGAACACATTATTATAAGAATGGGAGGGGGCTCAGATTTTTGTTCCATATACAAATACAAAAGATGAAATGTCATCAAAGATTGAACAGATTCCACTAAAGGCAGACAAAAAAAAGCATAAGTAGTTTGGAAGAAGATGAAATAGTATATTTCATACCAGCATAGTACCATAGCCATCAGCAACCTTACACCCAGACATTGAAAATAGCGGTTTTTGATCTTTATGAACCTGTTCCACCATGAAAAACCAATTATATCTACCTAGAATATTCTGAGATAAAATAGGTAACATAAAAAAATTCCATGACACTCACAATTACTGTTATAGGGGTGTTTGGTTGTGTTAAAGGGATATAGGTTGCCTGTTTGGTTCGCGGTTACGGAGAGGGGTACGGTCTGTTTGGTTATTATCATTATAAGGGTGTTTGGTTGTTAGATTTATTGGGGTGATTGGTTGTATATATTGATGCATAGTCTCTCCAACTCGCTAAAAAGGTTAAACTTGTAAAGATAAAGAATTAAGCTTACTCGACTTGCTTCGACTAATGGCCTAATCTCTCACATTTTCCATCCAATTGTGAAACCCCTTTTCCTGCATCATACATACAAAAGCAAGGACAGATAATTGATCAATGTAAGAAAATAATATAAATGAATAGGTAAATGACGATTTAAATATCTTCACAAAAGTAGGGATATGAAATATCTTTGTATAACTATTGAATAACGTCTAATAGAAAGTGAAATAGAAATGCAGTTTGGAACTTGCACCGAATTCCAATTTTTACCCGTCACAACAACTAAATAGCTAGTTTATTTTGTGTAACTTTTAAAAGGCTAATGTCATCGAATTCCAAAGTAATGAGGTTGGTGTCACTTTTGATACTTATACTAAAGTATGTACAGAACATCTATCACAATTATACTTTCTATCAACGGAAAATTGTATAAATGAATGGAACCGCGCTAATTCAGAGAATATATCAAATAACTTGACATTTTTAGCTTTAAGCTATGGTTGCAATATTAGTAGAAATGAATTTAAAGCTTGCCTTTATTCTTTGTAGAAAAGGCCCCTCCAACATATACCTCTTAAGTGTCTTTTGTGCTTTTCCATTTCAGCTGCAAAAGCCTCAAAACAAAAGGGAAAAAAAAAAGATGTCGATTATGGTTATAACTTTGTTGCATAACACAAAATCGGAAAAAAACGTATAAAAAGATAGGTAAGATCATACCCACTGACCAAAAAAACACAGCCATAACCAAGCTCATTAGGCTAACCATAGTGCACAAGAGCCATGGCAGCAGCCTTTGCTAATAAAGTAGTCAACGTAACAACCTTAGACTTAACCTAAACATCGAAGAATTCGATCGCCAACTATCAAAACCCATAAAATCTATGCACATTATCTTTAATGACTAACATTAACCTGCTATGATGGTCGTTCATTAGATGTGTGTTCTTTCAGCCGCCAACCTGTACACCCTCGGTGTTATGGGCTACATACAATTATAGAATGTGTCAGTGTTAATTTAGTGACATAAAATGCTATTAAAAAATAATGTCAATCATTAATTTCAACCTTCACTTGCTTAACGTCGCTATTGGAACACCTTCGAATCCACATGAAAACTCTCGAATTCAATATGCAATCATAATTATGTCAAACTACCTTCAATCAAAAACCCTAAAAGATAAGAATTAGTATAAAATTAAATTCCAAAACTAATTATAGATCAAAAAAATTAGTCTAAAAAACATAAGATTTATACCAATGAACGTACATTTTAAGTGGATCATTGAATCAATCGGTGGCGATTTATTCCAGCACGGCCGTGTACTCCAGTGGCCACATCATCAATCAAACATAAAAACCGTATAAATGCAAATCAAACACAATTATTCATTCCAGTAAAAAAATAAAATCAATCAAAATAACCAAAAACAATATTCGAATTTTTTGTTTATCAAAGATACCTGGTGAACTTCGATTGTAATCTTTATTTATGAATTTTGGATCACCATTCATGCACCTGCAAAAAGAAAAAAACAATCAAATTTAAGAGAATTTCTACTAATATTAAATCCAAATCTTGATTTTGAATAAAACTGATACACAATTTATTTGAAACTGAAGTTGAATAACCTTGGTTAATGAATAATGATGGATCGAAAGTTGTGGATGAAGACGGAGTTTGAAAAACTGGGAATGAATTGATCGTATGTTTGATTAAGATAATTATTATGTGTTTAAACTCTTCCATGATTTTCTGAAACGATTTGAAGGAAAAAAAATCAATCCCAAAAATGATTAAGATAAGAATAGAATGAATTGATGATGTGTGTTATTGATTCAGAGGAAAGAGGCTCATTTTCGGTGGAATGTTTTCAAAATTATACGGGATAAAAGATGTAATGTTTTCAAAATTATGATCTGGGTTATGGAATGTCAAAATCGGTTTCAAAGAATGCGATATCATAGGGAGAGAATTTTGGAAAGGGGTGAGTAATTGAAGCACTATCACAAATACATAGCTCGGGTGGTTGGAGTGGAGTGTTGGTTGTAGTTATAGTGACCAAGGTTCGAATCTCAATTTAATCAAATTTTTTTAATTAATTTCAGGAAATTTGGAAAAGTTTCGTGGAATGTGTATGCCTAGTGGCATTGAGGAAGCATGGAGGTGGATTGGAATTGCTTACATGGCATTTTCATGCATTGTACAACAAAAGTAGCGGCAAGTGCATGTCATACTTAGTCCCATATATATGTAAAGATATGATTTAAAAATGAATACAGATTACCTTGATTGTATCTGTTTAGTTATATGTCATTGAAAAAGCTGTATAAAGTTTGTATAGTTTAGAAGAAACTATTGAAATTATTGTAGCACAATATTGCTTTACTTTGACTTTTATTAAAAGTAAAACTGTTTATTGTTACTTTATCTTTTTAATAGACCACCAGATTATCCTGTTTGATATATATTAACTTTTTTTGTTATTGCTCATATGATTAGCTTATTTTAATGAAGTGCTTTGTTTCAACTTGACCCTTCTTAATTTGATATAACTAGTAAAAGTAGCTTTCAAAAATAGGTTCAGCCTTGAAAAGAAAATTACCTCAATACTTTTATACTCTTAACAATATATATTTATGCATATGTATTTTTATAGAACTAAAATACAACATATTGATAATTGAGGAAGTGTAAAGGTGTTGGTAGTGGTAGATTCGGAATCATGGGAGGATTCCCACCGACCAATCACAGACTGCCATGTGGCAGGCAAAAAAAGGAGGATTCTGAAGCCAAAAGTGTTGGCAGTGGGAGGATTCTGGAGGATTCAGAATCATGCCTCATTTTATTTATTTATTATTTATATATAATGTTATAAATAATAAAAATTATATTTAAACAATTTATTATTTATATAAAAAAGATAAATAAAAAAATATTATTTACTTAAAAAAAAAAAAAAAAAAAAAAAAAAAAAAAAACACTACAAATATCAAAGGGGCCAAACTGACTAAATTGCAAAAACCATTTATGTATCATCTTCCCCAAAGGGAATTAAACATCACAGGGCTACAAATTATCCAACCACACCAACACATAATTTTCATTTATCAAACAAACTCTAAAAAAAGAATAATAAATAAACTCAAACACACCCCCAACGGCTACAAACATCCCAAAATTCCAAAAAAAAATTTGTCCCTTTCCCCTTGCTTCCTCGGCTTGTGTAGGATTTGGAATCGCAGGATTCTAGCGGCTTGGGGTTTGGCGGCGGTGTTCACCGGCGGCCTCCCCCCTTGCCGTTGGGAGGACGCTGACCATTGCCAACACCCTAATGTGTCGCTACCTTTCACGCACGGGAACACCATTCATGTGCACGGGAAAAATAATAAAAAAATAAAAGTAATCTTGTTCACTGTAGTTGTTGCACTCAAGAAATAAGAAGCTTGTTTTATTTCACATCATCATCCCACATCGGGTGGAGTATCAAATTTTTAATAGATTATATACCGTGATTAGTAGAGAGTTGATATTGTGAGATGAGTATTATGTTTGTGGCTAGTTCTTACTCTATGTTATTGACAAAAATAGAGTAAATTGCAGAAATGGTCATGTGGTTTGCTCATATTGCATATTTAGTCCTTGATCTTTCGAAATTGCAGGCGGCCTCCTTGTGGGGTGTTTTTGGTTCCGTTTTTGTCCCTGGCCAGGGACTAAACGTGCAATTATGAGCAAACCACATGGATCATTTCTGCAATGGCCTCCCTGTGGGGCGTTTTTGGTTCCGTTTTGGTCCTTGGCCAGGGACTAAACGTGCAATTATGAGCAAACCATAGGGACCATTTCTGCAATGGACAGGGACCAAAAAGGAACCAAAAACTCCTCATAGGGAGGCCGCCTGCAATTTCGAAAGATCAGGGACTAAACATGCAATTTGAGCAAACCATAGGGACCATTTCTGCATTTTACTCACAAAAATAACATAGGGAGGCCGCCTGCAATTTCGAAAGACCAGGGACTAAACATGCAATTTGAGCAAACCATAGGGACCATTTATGCATTTTACTCACAAAAATAACATAAAGTGGTACTAGGCTAACAACTCATTATTATTATTTTTTTTATTCATTATTATTTTTTTTTTTTTTTTGTTGAGCAAACTCAATTTTTTTGTTTAAACAAAGAAATTATTATTGTTTGGTTTTGACCCTTAATTGTCTTCATTAAAGAAATACTCTTAACATATCAAATCATTGGATGGGTTAATTTGTTCATATCCATACCGCATCCACCCCTCAACCCTCCTCGTGCTTGCATTCTTTCCAATGAGTAATTTTATTATTTTTTCAATGAGTAATTTTACTCCTAGATGATTTAACAATTTAGTTCAAGGGAGAATTGCAAAAAATATGCAAAACCCGAGTCGTTTGTCCCGACGAAGATCGAATGGAATTTGTGTTCCCGGAACGTGATTCGTGTAGTGAATGTGAATAAGAGTGATTGATTTGTGATTTTATACTACGAACAATAAAATAATAAAAGTAAACAACTAATTAAGCTAATGAAACAATTAATACTAAGCATACAAACTTAAAAACAAAAATTTGAATTTAAAAACGTTATGCGACGATTTATAAAACGTAAATAAAAAGTGATTTTCTAAAATTTAAAACTTAAAAATACAAAAATAAATTTTCCTAAATTAAAACTACAATGCAAAGTAAAGGGACTAAAGGTGCGAAATTATGAAACTAATTTGAAAAGTGAAATGCTAAAAATGAAAAATGAAAAGTTAAAGGGCTGAATTTTTAATTGTGGAAACTTACTTAACACTAAAAATAATAATATGAAAAGTTTTAAGCCAAAAGAATTAAAACAGAAACTAGAGGGACTGAAATTGCAATTTTCGGAAACTATTTAAAACAAACAGACGTGCAGTAAAGATTTTGATAGAAAAGCAGTCTCAAACACCAACTTAAAGATCGATTATATCCTACATGAAAATGAAAAGTAAAGTTGTTCTAGGGAGCTAGTACTACTGGCTACGAGAAGAACACAAAATCCCTAATTCGTAAGCTCATTAGCTTATCTAAATTGGCCACAGTTCAGGTGTAATTAAGCAGTTATGAACTGATGCAGCAACAGGCCAAGATTTGGAACAAATTTACAGACCAAGAATAAGCTCTCAATTAATCTAAAAGCTAGAATACCAGATAGTGAGTGTGAAGACCACTACCTAATCTTATAAAAACAACAAAAGCTAGGGCTTGATCTATTCCAGATAAGCTAATAAGTAAACCAAATCAGCAGAACAGACAACACAAGAACTACGCTAAACCTACTATATCAGCAGTTTATTTTGGAGCAAAATTAAGTGTAAATTGTACCATAGCAAACCAGCCTTACGATTCTAACTTTACCCCCTAAAAACACCTCAATAATGCCAAATTAATATTCCAAATAAGCTTAGCTTGTGCTGAGTTTATAAAGGCAGTATAGAACTTATAAAGGCACTAGTTGTACTAGAAAGCTTAAATAAACTCTAACCACATCAAATAACCTCAAACACAGCTTAATTACCCTACTTAGATCTAATCTGGACCAAAATTAGATGCAAAAGAACAACGCATGTGCTTAATCTACTTAAGCTGCTCCTAAACCAAACAACCCTTTCAAACTCAGAAATTGCAATCTATTCTACTTGAACTAATATCTCCTATTCTATAAGCCAGAAAGGGAATGATCTCAGAACTAAAAATGAACCCAGGCTTATAAATAAGCCAGTAAAATAACTCCAAAATAGCTTTTCCTCCATCAGCTTATCCACAGCTTTTTACCAAACAGCTTATCAGCTGATTATAATTTTTTTTTTTTTTTTTTTTTTTTTTTTTTTTTAGATTGAAACTCAGAAAATAACAGTAACGAAACAAATTGGAATCAATATAACTTTGAATAAATTTTCATTAATCAACTCAAAAAAAAAATTACAAGACAATATTTATAAAAAAACTGATACAAAATGAAATTTAAAATCGACTGGAACTTAAAAATTACAATTAAACAATAAGTAAATGACAAAGAAGTAAAATGGTAACAATTTTCTAAATACGTGAAAAATTGGACGATTCTCTTGGAGGAGGAGGGCTCTATTTATAGCGATCCAGGGAAGGATCTAGGCTATCCACGCTGGCAATCCGTGCGTATCCACAGCTCTCTAATCACCCTTGATCATTTCTTGCTTTCTACTCTTAAATCACAGCCGTAAGATCAAAAGTGAGAGGTGGCTCGACCAATAAGCGACACCCACGTGTCCCTGGCTGTTGTCAGGTCCTTCTAGAACCTCCAATCATTAGGTACTTACTTATACGATGTTAATTTTATGGTCAGTCATTTTAGGGTTCATGGGAGGTAAAAATTGGGGATAAAGTTCTTTTGGCGCGTGTGAGGGAGAGAGGATTTATTTTATTTGAGTTTAGTGTGGGTTGACTGGGTGAGTAACTTGACCGGGTTATTTTAGTGGTAATGGATCGGGTTTAGTGGATCCGGGTTTTTGGGCTGGGTATGCGTGGGAGTGGGCTGGTTTGAGGTGTGAATTGGGTTTATTTTGGGTGTGGGTTTGGTTGTATAAATCCGGGTAAAAGGGTTTAGTTTAAGGCTTTTAGGGATTAAAGTTCTAGGGGCCATAGTTGTAATTGTTGAATTCTCAAAGGACCGATATTGCCAATATACCAAGGTAGATCCAAGGGATGAAATTGTCAATCTCTGAAAATATGAAGACCTCAGTTGACTTGTTGACCATAATTTCTTCCCGGCATCGGCTAAAAATAATACTTCCATGTCTCGTGCTCGTTTTTCCGGTTCTTTCTTGATTTTTGTCCTTCTCTTCAATATCCGAGCCTGCATATGTAAAAACAAAAAAACACAATATATTTGGCATTTTTGTCGGGTTTTTGGTTATTTTGGTCTGGTTTTGGTCAAGAAAAGGTGATTGTTTTAGCACATACCCAATTCCCCTAGAGTTAAAACTAATTATCAAATCTTTACAATGAAAACAAAATTAATCTACCTTTACTACAAAATGTATGATTTGATAGAAAGTTACAAGACACCTATGTTACCACTAAGGTGGTTTATTAGTTAGGCGTCTTATTTTTATTAAAAGTTTTCATGCTACATATTTTGCAAAGTGATAACAGCAAGGTTTTTAAGATCAGGATCCTACGTAGGATCGTTTTTGTCTTTACAAGATCGTGATCGTAAGATCGGATCGGGATCCTAAGATCCTACAATAATGTTATTTTTATAATATTCTTTGTAAAATTATTCAAATATACAAATTTTTATATATCATAAATACAAAATTATATGAATGTTTCATGGAAATGTTGTTTTAAATTATGAATATAGAATGTTTAAGAAGAATCATATACTATTTTTTTAAATTATATAAAAACATAATCCATAACTTTGTACCTTTTTAGTTTGTGGTTCGAGAAAAGTAAGATCAGATCAGATTAGATCTTAAGATCCTATCATCAAGATCAGGATCCTATAAGATCTTAAGCTTTCTAAGATCCTACCTAGGATCCGGATCGTTTTTGCTTTGTAAAATCGTAAAATCGTAAGATCCTAAGATTAGGATCAAGATCTTAACCACAAGGACTAATTTTGCAATTTACTATTTTTTTTTTATTTACTTTTTTTTTTTGAAAATTTTTTTCGTCCGAAAAATGTTTTTATATAAAAAATATATACGAAAAAAGTTTTTAGATAAAACTTTTTTATATAAAAAATATATACGAAAAAAGTTTTTTATATAAAAAAAAGTTTTTATATACGAAAAAGTTTTTTATATAAAAAAAAGTTTTTTTGATTTTTTTTTGAAATTTTTTTTCGTCATGTGAATTTTTTTTTCCGAAAATACTTTTTGGAAACTTTTTTTTCGTATATAAAAAAGTTTTTTTTTATAAAAAGTTTTTATATAAAAATTACTTTTTGGAAACATTTTTTTTTCCGAAACTTTTTTTTTCCGAAATGTTTTTATATAAAAATGTTTTTTATATAAAAACGTTTTACGTATATATAAAAATCGAAAAAACTTTTTTCGTATATAAAAACTTTTTTATAAACTTTTTTTTATATAAAACACTTTTTTCGTATATAAAAACTTTTTTATAAACTTTTTTTTATATAAAAAACTTTTTTCGTATATAATAACTTTTTTCGTATATATTTTTTATATAAAAAAGTTTTATATAAAAACTTTTTTTGGACGAAAAACAAATTCGAAAAACTTTTTTTATATAAAAAAGTTTTATATAAAAACTTTTATATAAAAACTTTATTGAAACAAAAAATTCAAAAAAAAAAAAAAGGAAAAAAATACTAGTAGTAAATTGCAAAAATAGTCCTTGTGGTTTGGCCGTTAGTGTAAAGGACGGGCGCTGCAACGTTTGTTAGCCTTAAGGGCTAACGTGTAAGTGCTAACGGAATTCACTTAACACCGGTTAACATGGGGGACCAAAAGTGAATGAAACAGTGCCAAATTCAGACCATTTTTGCACTTATTGAACCACAGGGACCAAACATGCAATTTGGCCAAACCACAAGGACGATTTTTGCAATTTACTCTAACGAAATAGATAAAGGTTAGCAATTAACACTTTGTAAAGAAAACACGTTTTATATTCTAATTAAATAATGCATTGTTAATTTTGGTATAAATTTAGTATTAGTGGACTTTACATCTTTTTTAAGTAATCCTTTTTACTTATCTTTTGTAATCTACATATTCACCGTACACGTCACATATGACACTTAAATTTTAGAGTAAATTGTAAAAATCGTCCTTGTGGTTTTCTCAGATTGCAAAAAACGTCCTTGTAGTTGGTTAAAACAGGCGGCCTCCTTGTGGAGGAAAGTTTTCATCATTTTGGTCATTGATTTTAACTGGCGTTAAATGAATTCCGTTAGAAGTTACGCGTTTAGCCCTTTTGGTACATGACCATTGCAGCGTCCATCCTTTTTTCGTCTGTTTTTTACGTTTTCATCCATTTTTACGCGTTTTCGCGTGTTTTCGTCCATTTTTTTACATTTTCGTCTGTTTTTTACGATTTTTACTTTCCGTTTTTTTTACGTTTTCATCTGTTTTTTTGACAATTTCGCCCATTTCTTTACGTTTTCATCTGTTATTTTTACGTTTTCATCCATTTTTTACGGGTTTCGTTCTTTTTTTTTACGATTTTCTATCCGTTTTTTTTTTACGTTTCGTTCATTTTCTTACGTTTTCTTTTTGTTTTCTTACGCTTTTTTTTGTTGTTTTCGTTTTCGTCTTTTTTTACGTTTTCGTCCATTTTTTTTTACGTTTGAGTGTGTCTTCTTACGTTTTCGTCTATTTTTTTTTACATTTTACCCCTTTTTTTACATTTCAGTCAATTTTTTTTTACATTTTTGTATTCTTTTTTTACCTTTTTTACGTTTTAGTCTGTTTTTTTACGTTTTCGCTCGTTTTTTTAAGTTTTAGTCCGTTTATTTATGTTTTCGTAAGTTTTTTAGGTTTTCGTTCAATTTTTTTACCTTTTCAACCAATTTTTTATGTTTTCATCTTTTTTTATGTTTTCGTTCGTTTTCATATGATATTGTACGTTTTCTGTATGTTATTCTACGTTTTCTTATGTTAGGATAACGTAAGCAAACGGACAAAAAGGTAAGAAAATGGATGAAAGCGTAAGAAAACGTAAAAAAATGGACGAAAACTTTAAAAAACGTAAGAAAACACACTCAAACGTAAAAAAAAGGGACGAAACGTAAAAAGACAGGCGAAAACGTTAAAAAATTGACGAAAAAGTAAAAACAAAAAAGAACATAAGAAAACATAAGAAAACGTAAGAAAACGAACGAAAACATAAAAAAACATATAAAATCGTAAAAAAAATTACGAAAATGTAAGAAACCACAAATATCTATACAAATCAAAGTTTAGAAGCATTTTTGTGTACCACAAAATTTTTATTGAGATATTCTTTAATATCGCAATCCAAAGTTGAAAATTTTGCATAATCAGACAAAACTTGAAGTTTAGAACCCATCAATTAATAGACTTATACAACCCAAGCGATAAGTTAACCAATGGAACTAGACCATAAACATATTATCAATCATATTGTTGTGAAAGCAACTACAAGAATATTCTTGTAATACCAGTGTTTTGTATATACATTTGTAGCAAATGTTAATGTCGATAGCAAATCAAAACACCACAAATATATTTTTTAGTCTGGTTTCTTACATTTTCGTCTGTTTTTTACGATTTTATCCGTTTTCGTTCGTTTTCGTCTGTTTTCTTACGTTTTTTTTGTTTTTTCGTTTTCGTCTGTCTTTTTACGTTTCGTCCCTTTGTTTTAAACGTTTGAGTGTGTTTTTCTTACGTTTTCGTCCGTTTTTTTTTAGTTTTCGTCTATTTTTTTTTTTTTTTTTTTTTTTTTTTTTTTTTTTTTTTTTTTTTTTTTTTTTTTTTTTTTTTTTTTTTTTTTTTTTTTTTTTTTTTTTTTTTTTTTTTTTTTTTTTTTTTTTTTTTTTTTTTTTTTTTTTTTTTTTTTTTTTTTTTTTTTTTTTTTTTTTTTTTTTTTTTTTTTTTTTTTTTTTTTTTTTTTTTTTTTTTTTTTTTTTTTTTTTTTTTTTTTTTTTTTTTTTTTTTTTTTTTTTTTTTTTTTTTTTTTTTTTTTTTTTTTTTTTTTTTTTTTTTTTTTTTTTTTTTTTTTTTTTTTTTTTTTTTTTTTTTTTTTTTTTTTTTTTTTTTTTTTTTTTTTTTTTAAATTTTTTTTTTTTTTTTTAAATTTTTTTTTTTTTTTTTAATTTTTTTTTTTTTTTTTTTTTTTTTTTTTTTTTTTTTTTTTTTTTTTTTTTTTTTTTTTTTTTTTTTTTTTTTTTTTTTTTTTTTTTTTTTTTTTTTTTTATTTTTTTTTTTTTTTTTTTTTTTTTTTTTTTTTTTTTTTTTTTTTTTTTTTTTTTTTTTTTTTTTTTTTTTTTTTTTTTTTTTTTTTTTTTTTTTTTTTTTTTTTTTTTTTTTTTTTTTTTTTTTTTTTTTTTTTTTTTTTTTTTTTTTTTTTTTTTTTTTTTTTTTTTTTTTTTTTTTTTTTTTTTTTTTTTTTTTTTTTTTTTTTTTTTTTTTGTACTTTTTATGTGTCATCGTTCAAAAAAAAAGTAATTGAATCCTACAGGATGGCTATATCAGCTGCGGATTTGAATCTAAAGCTAATGAGATGGCGTGCATTGCCATCTTTGGACTTGAGCATGTTGTCTAGTACCAAGTGTCTGTTGTTGGGAGCTGGGACTCTGGTGCCAGGTGGCTCGCATGCTTATGGTGAGTGTTGCATGTATGTTCTTTACTGCAACAAGGGTATAGTGGTAGTTTACCACATCCTTGCCCCCTTATACGTCTATGCTCATGTATATTATGTGTATTTCAGGCTTGGGGTGTGCGGAAAATAACATTGGTTGATAGTGGTAAGGTGGCCATGTCAAATCCTTTGAGGCAATCCCTATATACGTTGGAAGATTGTCTTGATGGCGGTGATCTCAAAGCATTGGCAGCAGTTAAAAGTCTCAAGAAAATTTTTCCAGCAGTGGTAAATTTAACAGAATGATAGATTTCAGATTACGTGCATATACAATAATTTATTACTAATATTTTGAGATTTTCATTTGCAGGAAGCAGAAGGTGTAGTGATGGCTATACCTATGCCTGGGCATCCGGTACCTAGTCAAGAAGAGCAAAATGTGCTTGATGACTGCAGACGTCTTCATGATTTGGTTGACTCTCATGATGCTGTCTTTTTGTTGACTGATACAAGGGAAAGTCGTTGGCTTCCAACTCTATTATGTGCCAACGCTAACAAGGTTAGTTTGACTTCAAGAGTTAAAATTCAACCAAATGGGACCCCCATTCCATATAAATTAAGAACCTCAAAATGAGCGTGAAATGACCAAAAGGAATAAACATGGCTTGGGGATTGAGAAGTATGCTAGTAGGGTAGAAGGGGAATTTTTATTTTTATTCTTGAACTAGTATTTTAAACTGGCATTGACTTGCTTTTCTTTTTTACTTTGATCTTCAGCTTACAGTTACTGCCGCGTTAGGATTTGACAGTTTCTTGGTGATGCGTCATGGAGCTGGTCCTCTCACTGCAACTGATGAGTCAAAAACCGAATCTGTTAGCTCTTTAATCTGCCAGTGTTGAAGAAATGTCACTGACGCAGAGTGATAGCAAGCTGCGGCTGGGTTGTTACTTTTGTAATGACGTTGTTGCCCCTATAGATGTATGTAGCTTATCCACTTGATCTCCCTGCATACATGTCGTTTCATAATTAAAGGTTACATAGAGTTATTAGCCATTTGCGCAGGCTTATAGACTTCACATGTTACAGAAAATCACATATGAGTAAAGCCTAGTTAGGATAACTGTTTAATAAAACTGCATTAACGAATAAATGAGTTATAAAATTTGCAAATGTTATATTGTAGTCTGTGTGTATTCTATGTTAGCATAATGTATTTTCTTCTACATATCATGCAGTCAACAGCTAACCGCACTTTGGACCAGCAATGTACGGTAACACGTCCTGGGCTTGCTCCTATTGCATCAGCCCTTGCAGTCGAACTGTTAGTTGGGATTTTGCATCATCCTCTTGGGTAATGCTTCGGTTTTGAACTCAGTTATTTGATTTTTCACATCTAAATTTCGTACTTATAATGTTGTTTACTTTTGGTGCTCATTCTCTACAGGATATCAGCAAAAGCTGAATTTGGCAACTCGTTGGATAGTGGAAGCGATGAGCAACCTCTTGGTATTTTACCCCATCAAATTCGAGGCGCCCTTTCACAATTTTCTCAGATGATACTCGTGGGACACTCCTCGAATAGCTGCACTGCTTGTTGTCCAACCGTAAGTATTCTTTTACAAACATAAATGTGCTTTTTCTTGAATTTAAAAATACAACAAAGCTATAAATGAGTAGCGTTATCACTTATCACCATATAAGACATCTAAGCAATCCTCCTATAAGACATCTAAATTCTAAAATCATGCGGTGTTTAGATCTTTGCCAGTGGAACTTAATCACCATATGGTTTTAGATTGCTATCTAGTAATCTAGTATTAATGTATCATATCATAAAAGGATACTTTAGCACAAGAAAAGCTTATCCTATGAAAATTGTAATATGGTTACATTGATAAGAAAAAATTACTATTTGAGCTTGAAAAATTATCAGAAAAGATGTTATGAGTATTGTTGGTGAAATGGAAATGCTGCAATTCTCGTAGTAACAAGGAATTATAGCGGAGTCATCCTTATGGTTTACAATATGGTGGTTTGGTTTTGACTTTTAAGATTAAATAATCACTTCAATTTGTAAAGTTGGCATAATATATATATGGATCTCGAAGAGTTCAATATCTGCAATATTTTTTTATGAAAGTATTCTATAATTACAATTTACAACAATGTTGGTGTTGAATTGATACAAAATTCTTGCCAGTTTTGGGTATGAAAATTTAAAGCCTTGACATTAAAAGTCAACATGATCTTAATATGACTATGCAGAAACATAACTAATTTGCAACTATTGTGATTTCCAGGTGGTTTCGGAGTATCGGAAAAGGGGTCTTGATTTTATTCTACAAGCCATCAATCATCCTACTTATTTGGAGGATCTCACTGGACTAACAGAATTAATGAAATCAGCCAACTCTTTTGAACTTGATTGGGATAATGAGACTGATAATGATGACGAAGATTGTGTTGAAATCTGATTCTCTTGCGTGTTCATGCGGTAAATTCTCTCAAGTTATGGAACATGTGATATTGCTAACTTTTACTTTGACAATTGTACAAAAACAGGATTAGTAAGCCGTAGCCATGTTCTTAACGAATTCACTTGATGTAAATGACAGTCAGACTTATTATTGAATAAATTCATTGATGTGCGCTTCACATTGGTCTAGGGTGACACAATAGAGTGTTTCAGTTATCATTTATCTGATTAGTCTGCACTCTGCAACTAGTATTTAAAAAGATAACTGCAAAGAATATTCGTTACACAGATATCATCCGACTTGTTAACACAAAAATTGGTCTCCAATCATTCTTATGCAGAAACATGGTATGCATTTGTATAATTTTGTACATAAGACAACTACTTACCGAAATAGCAACTCTGGAGCCTTTGTACAATGATTTGTTTTCTTTCCCGTTTTTAAGGAAACTAAAAACATCCTGTAGCAACAATCCAAACTTATTACATGTCAAATTACTAAGCAATATTCTACTTCCTCTATATTTTCTTCTCAGTTTAACAGATTTAAATATCATAATCAAAACTTACCGATACAGCAACTCTGTTTTTGTACAATGGTTTGTTTTCTTTCAAGTTTTCAAGGAAGCTTAAAACATCCTGTAGCGCAAAAATCAAAACTTATTACATGTCAAATTACTAAGCAATATTCTACTTTCAGTTTAAGAGATTTAAATATCAGAATCAAAACTTGCCTGTCCCATGCGGTCCCAATATCCTCGACATATTGCAACAAAAATTTGAGTCTCGAAGATGCTGTGGAGATGATTCACGGTGCTTGTAAGCTGCTCTGTTAGTGGTTGCATCCTGCTTCTGATCTCAAATTCTGCCAAACTTTCTTTTGAATCTTGGAGAATTTTCTTTAGTTTTGTATCATTTTGTAGTCTCGTCTGCACAATATGAAAATAATGATCCAATATTAGGGAAAAAAAAAAAAAAACAAACAAAAAAAAACTCAACAAGAACGTACATATCTGATGCAAACACGCTAATGTTCTTAGGAAATGCTCAGAGAACAGAAAGTTCCTTAAAGGCCTAAACTATTTGATTACCAAACTCTTAAGTAATGCACAATGTTTGCAATCATATTTAACATGATAATGATATACAGAAAAAGCTCTAAAAATGATCAAAATATGTTTGTGTCTGTATTTAACGTACAAAAATTAGTTACCCAAACCCATATTGACCTTTTACCAGCACACTGACCCGTCTATCGCCATCAATAAGAACTCATAAAGGTAAGGATTAGGCACTCACATTTTCATAGAGTTTCTCCACAACAGCTTGAAGATAATTTCTGAACTTTGATCTAAGCAATACTGTTACTTCACTTAGTCGCTCCCCAGCTGCTGTACTTCCTTCATTCGGAATACAACAAGAACCCCATGATCTGAGTTGAGCTTCAATTTTGGGACGTAAAACGTCTAACATTCGTTTCATCGAGTTTAAAAGAATACCAATCTGAAACAAGAAATTCACCCAAACATTAGAATGCACGAAATTTTCACACCCCACCAAAAGAGATACCTGTATACCTTTAAAAAATCTTATACACAAATAAGCTTATTAAAAACCGATTTTTTTACTTTGTCTTCATTTTGTTTTAGACATTTGGAAAATGGTCTAAAACTTTCCTTAAAATTCATGTGAAGAAAATGTTGCAATTTTCATGGGACAGTGAGAGTGTTTTATGATAGATGAATATAGAACTGTTAGAGTCGTATATTCTAACAAGATGTATAGAATTGAAATGAACGAAAAGTTAAATATGCCCCAAATGTCAAAATAAAACAACTATACATACCTCAGAAGGCACGGCATAGGGATTTGGTGTTCGTCTGGTAAGCTTTTGGACATACTTAAAGCCAAACTTCTTCGGTGCAAGGTTCTCTTTCAAAGGTGCTAAAACATCAGCATATTGTTTGTCCAAAGCCTCAATCACTGCCTTTTCAACGTCCACTATGGCCTATTTATCAAATTAACAATTTAAAATATTCAAAAAAATGATATCTAATAATAATACTTTTGATTTTATAGATAAGCTCTAGATAGAGATTCAATTAAACTACAGTTATGACGTTAAAACGCTCAATGAAAATTTGAGACATTGTAAGGACGTACATTCTCCAAAGAAAAGGTATACTCCGGCCATCAGCATATTATGACGTCATAATCATTTAGAGTATCTTTGAGACTGTCGTACATTTGATCTACAAAGGGGGTTGTTGAACTTTGCGTTCTGACTCCAGACCATTTTACCTGTGAATTTACAAACACTTTTTGTCATATAGAAAAAAAAAATTGAACAGCTTTGTAATTACATCCTCCACATTCTATAAGTTCTCATTCTTTGGCTTCTCAAACTTGCGATCACCAAATTTATAGTTTTTTATACACTCCCAACACATTTTTAAAATACATTCTTGTTCTACTCATAGTACTTTTGTAATTCCTGACATATAGTTTAAAACTATTTGTTTAGTCAAAAGCCTGAAGTTACAATATATACATATAGTTTTGACCCATCACCCCCGACCCGTCCAACCCGCCCGTTTTTCCACCTCTTCGAACCGAAACACTTAACACATACCTTGTCTAGTTTACAAGTGTCAAGCAACGATAGGCGCTTATCTTGAATCCACTTGACGATATACATATGAAACAGTTCTTTCGCATCAACCCCTCCTTTAACAGGACTGAAACAAAAAGTTGAGTTAAATTGTGCAAAAAATAACAATTAGCATGGACAAGGAGATTAGAATATATATATAAGTTACTTGATATTCCAGGTTGCAAGATCCTTTTGGAAGTCTGCTGTTGCAATTACAAGTTCTGTAACATGACGAGAAGGACGTGTGGGAGGACAGGCAACGAGGAAGGATCGCAATCTGCTGCAAAGTACAGGACTATATATTGCAGACGATAGATTTGGTAGGTCGATGGGACTGAAAAATAAGATACACGAACTTAAGGCTTGTAATACATGGATATCAACAAAGAGAAAACATGATCATGCTAAATTTTATTATTCAAATGCTAGACTGATGTATTGTAGATATAATCATGCAATTCGGAGAAAAAAAATACCTGGGAAGTATGTTGCAGTTGTGAATCACAATGTCTGTAAGAATTTCATTCCTAATGTTGAGGCAAAGGGATGTCATTTTCTGATAAGCCGTAGAGACAGTCACAACATCTATCAACATCAAGTTTCCTTCACCAGTGCCATGAAGATATTTATCTGTATCTGTCAAGTGCCTTCGTGATCTTTTTTTGGCAGCAGCCTAGTAATGATCGCAAAGTTAGTTAAGGTATAGATGCATGTATCGTAGAAACAAATAACCGTATCAATTAGGCAAACTATATTTAATCAATTATCTTTATTCCTTAAACAGTAATCAAAAGTAATTATATCATATTATCCAAACTTTAAAAAATGATTAACCGCAATTTCAGGTCGTTACAATCAGATAATCAGTTTGGTAACACACAACACACCCCCTATTATTGCTACCAAGTATAGAAGACTCACGAACCTGTAAGTAGCTGTATAATTTGTTCTGTGCCTCTGGAGATAATATATCATGAAGGAGTATATAAAGTTTTACAGTAGCTTCCAATACAGGCGCAACAACCCCAGTAGCCGGCCTAAAAACATCCATCATGCCAGATGGGGACGACTCGTCCAACATCTTGTAGTTTTCAAAAACAACAGCAACAGTCTGTTCAATTTGGTCTTCAATCTCACCCAACATTCTATTCTGCAGTGCAGAGCGCAAAAAAAAACATGCCTTAGTGTAGTGCACAACCTAAGGACATTGTGTAATCAAGGGCATATATGGAGTTTACCTCTTGATGATTAAGTGTGCTCTTAGGATTTCCCTTCATTATAACAGGTAACAACAAGTCGTAAACTAATGACAGACAGTCATTCGTTGGAGTCGCGACATCCATGATGTAGGAGAGGTATCTGAAGTGTATGAATCATGCACGTATAATGTTAGAATGACAATTTAAGATATTAAACAGGTCAAATGGACCAAATCAGTAAGTTTAGCTAAATAAGGAAAGGGTTAGATGGGTGAACGGTTCTAACAGGTTGAAAGTTGTTCAAAGTTTAATCTTAATGCGTACAGCCTACACCTTCTTTATTTATTAAAAACCTGAAAATGTGTAAAAAGTGATGGTGGGTCAACCCAAACCAGCCAAAACTGATTTGTACTAAAAATGACCCGTTACCCAAACCCGCCCCCTCTTGCCACAACATTTAAAACGGTGGAAAGGGGGTGTCGGATATGGTTCTTTTGTGGACCGTAAACCACCTACAGATGTAAAAGAATGGTCCAACTGATAGTCTATCTCCATAAATGTACTACCAAATTCATAGATAATAAACATGACGTAGGCAAATTATTTTACCATGTAAGTGTGTGGATTAAACATTCAAACTACAGGAGAAAATTAAAATAAGAATTTACCGAAGAGCAAGTCAGTACCTTAGCTTTGTATAAGCTTCAGAAACCCCATAGCATGATGCAAACTCGGTGAGTAGCCACTTCCAGGGATCATGCAGCTGCAAATTTCTTTGTCGAAAATTTTGTTTTTTCATCGCAGCCTCCATGGCAAGGTCATATGCCATTGTTTCGGCAATAGAACCGCACTGTTAAACCAAAAGACTGCTTTATTAAACTATTCTAGATTTAGTTAATAAGAAATGCAAAGACACTTGCGCAATCGCAACAACCAAACCTCTGTGCAAAAATCTCTGATATTTTTTTTTCCTTCTTTTTTTTTGGGAAGGTAATCTCTAACATTTTCTATTCAGGGATGCTGGCATTATTAAAAGATAATTTACAAAAGCCGTAGTAAAACACTTTTAAAGATGTTAAACATTGACCATCTCACCTTCAGGCCATTCTCATCTAAGCTGGTTGTATAATTTATTATATAGAGCTGAACTTTGCCAACAACCTTATGCTCTGGTTCTAGATATACTGACCACCAACGCAGTTTGTCATTCTGCAAAGAAAAATATAAGCTTCCAGCTAAACAGAACACCATCCATATCTCACAAGTTAAAGGGGATATAAAATTTTCACCTGAACTTCGGAAATAGCGGCCACTTGGGCCAGGACACGACCATAATGGTTCCCCTTGGAGTCTTGCACCTCGACGATTAAGTCATCCAGAAGGCTATCTGGGAAACTATGGTTCTATAAGTCAGTAACTTTGACAAACGTCATTATAGATTTCAAAATGCGTTGGTCGGGTATGGGTCAAATCATGTTGTGAGTTGGGAAGGCCCGTAAACAAAATTTTTTCCTTTCCATTTTTTTTCCTTTTACAAAAAGTCAAAAACTAGATTACTAAATTCTTGACGTTTTATGTATTTGAATAAACTTTGGATGGCTTTCGCCTGCATGCTTTTATGTTAACCCATTTGTCCCTTAAGACAAAAAAATACATAACCCAAATCAACCCATTTGTAGGTAAGGGAACAAAATTGCTACTACTAAACCGTATAACAAATGCAAAGGAGTTCAAAGGAAGCATACAATATACGAGTTTCACCAGACCCAGGTTGTATTCGAATGGTATCTCCTTCGGCTGAACTTTTTAGTCTTAGCTGACAAGAGTAAGTTTCTGTTCAATATCATCAATAATTATGATTAGCTACAAAATTTTGCTTGAAAGAATTCAGAATGTCGATGACATAATGCTAAACAAGGACGGGGCACCCTTTGTGAGATCAAATTGGCCGTATGGATGATGTTTTTATGATGAAGAAAGTTAGGTCTGTATTTTTGTAAATATCGATATATAACAAACAATCATAAGAAAAATGAATAAGATGGGTCATTTTCTTCAATTTATTTGTGATTCACAAAATAAAGTCTAGTAACACATCATTAGGGGCCTAAACATAACAATATTATTAAGCTCGGTGATTCACCAGATAAGTTTAAAATAATGTTCTTCAATCAAATGGAAGTAATTACATAGAATTCACAAACCTTGCACTTCATAGGCCGATGAACTACTGCGTAAAGTTGAGACCCCATCTTTAAGAAGGCCAGAAACTTGTTTAATGTATCGAGTGCTTGCTTGCATGTATGCCAAACTATGGCGATAAAAGGAACCATTTGCAGGCACATTAGGAGAAAAATGAATGCTTCGAACTGCTTGCCATCCAGAAGAGACTTTCGATTTTACTATGGCAAAGTGGTGTCGAACGGTTTCAAGTTTCAGTTTTGGTGGTTTGATTGATGAAAAGCAACATCGTGTAGATGGGTCTAATGACATTTTTACCTTATGTACTGCAACCATTAAAAGAAATATCAGAATATTCTAATCACTGTTAGTCAAGTTAAGAACGAAACACGTAAAGAGCCCTGATGATGTATAACTAAAACTAATACCTTGCACCTTCATCTTCATCTTCCCAACCATTTTCTTTTGTTTTGGGGCAGCCCCTTCGCTACCAACTCCCGAAGAGCGTTCTTCCTTAGACTGTAGTAACACTTGTTGTAAACTGTTACGTAAAGAACGGTGTTAAAGTACAAAAACAAATAGACAAACATTGACGATGCTAAGTGTTGTAATTGGATACTAAACATCCAGCAACCATTTATACGTTTCATATAGAGGTGGAATATTTTGCTCAATTACTTATGAACTGGTCGATTTAGGTGGTTTTTATCTGAAGAAAATTTATATAAAGCAAAAAGGTGACTTGTGACACATGCGATGGTTGTTCAAATTCTATATTTAAATACACGCACCCTCATAAACCAATTTATTTAAAATCTAGATAAAAATTGAAATGATATTGTATTTTGAATCATGTCTAACTCATTAACTGTTTATAAAAGGTTTCGGGTCAAATTGACCTGTCCCGTAGTAAAAGTGCCCTGTTTTCCCTGTTTCAACCCACCCATTTTGACCCGTTACCGAACCCACACATTTTGCCACATATAGTGTCTGGTCAACATAGAGTCGTAGATATACCAAGATTTCACTCAATGTTTATGAAACTCGTATTCAGTAATTTCCAAAGTCTTATGGAGATGCAGAAAGATAAACTATTGGCTTGACTTTGACTTGTTGGCACTAAAAAATAGGATACAATGAATATTATCTTACCCGAAGGCGCTTCGTAGCAAAGCACATTCATTTTCCAGAAAATAAGGGGCCACCATGCAACCCTTTGCCCAAGCATCTACGCAGAGTCTAACACATGCCTCATATGCTATGAAGGCATGGGAAGGTCCTAGTGAGCTAAAATCAATAAACAACACATAACCTCAATTAGTACTAAATTAATCACTTTCGGAACAGGTAGTTTGTAATGCCCATTTATGCAGCAAGCATATAGGAGTTTATGCAGCATACCTTGCATGAAACGTGGGAAAATGAGTAGGAAAAGAGCCTGAGCCGGTTTTCACACCAACACTTACACTCCTGTCACAAAGCAAGGAAAATATAATAAAAATGTCAAAGGGTACAATCTTATCAATTTGGGTACAAGCCTAACACATCTTTTTCAAAGGGTTATTAGCATAAGAAAGTTATTTTCTTTGCTATGCATCCAACACATCTTTTTCAAATTGAAAATGAATATTGTAATAGTTTACAGATAATGTATTTTGGTGAGTAGACAAGTCAAAGTGGACACATTGTCCCGAAGTACAAAACAGACCTAGATGAGTTTAAGGTCTCCTGTTTATGCTTGATCTCCGTATAAGAACCTGGAATGGGAGGTGCACTGGGAACATATTCCATAGATGACTGACGATTCTGGATATTTCTACCATTTAAGTCCTGCAATAGTTGACTCTCACACTTAAACAATGAGTCTTAAGAAAGTAAACTCCTTTTTCACCAAAAGATTCTTACAGATAACAGATATACACTAGATATTTTCAGTTATAACCATGTGAAAAAGTTGTGATTTGACTAGGAAGCCTAAGTAGTGTTTGGATTTGAGTTTTCAAACTGATCATGTGATACTACATAATCGGATAATCTTTTGTATAATAAAAGGCTGCAAAATAAAGTTTTTGGATAATAATCAGAGTCAGCAGCTTGAGTGTCTAAAAAATTTGATAATTAAGAATTTAATGGACAAATTGACCAAACCGGCATGCTTGTGAAAAAGTGTAAATGGTCCGTTTATCAACAGGAAATCATACTTTCAAATTTGGTTCAGCATAAGGTGTAGAATAGTAACTTTGGTTTTAACCTTTCAAAAGCAAGATCCAAGCCTAGCTAGATTTGTACCTTTCTTGAAGAAATATCAAAATTGACCCGTGACGAAACATGAGACGCATAAGCATCTTTACGAGGCAAATTCTCAATGCTGGCACCCACTTGTGTAGTTGAATACTCTGAGCTTTCTAAAGAATCATCAGATTTATCCTCCCTATAAACACTGCTATTAACTGGATACCGATTATTAGCTCCCCTTGTTATTACTGAGCTTAAATCACTAGAGTACACATGGTACTGTGGACGCCTAAGCACAGGATCATTGTACCTACTATTACTAACAGAAGGAACTCTATCATCTTGAGGAGAAGCAGAATCCAATGAGTATCGTCCACCATACACCTCTGTGTATGACATGTCTTCCGAAGACGGGTTAGTGTGCAAGACTTGTGAATGTGGAAGATGACCAACTCGAGTCGTGTTTGTTGAAGAGAATGTATCAATTCGAGTTTGTTTAATTGAAGAAATTTCCTTTTTAGCATTACCTGATCCCTGCAGCATTCAAATGACCGGAAACAAATTTAAATTTATAACCAATAGTACATACATTTCAAATTCTCAAGGAAATGCATGCTAAAAAGACTAAATTTTTTACATCAAAACGGATAACAAAAGTATAAGGCGCTTTGATTAATTTAGCATACTTTGAAGATAAAACGCAATTATTTCACATAGAATATTATAAACGACTAAATTGATTAAGCTAAATCAAGTAGGATACTGCATATGGATAACCAACAAAATTCTTTAAATTTTGAAATTTTCGAATTCAAGAAACAAACTCTAGAAAAGAAAAACCCAAACCAGCAGAAACTTGATGATTTTTTTTTTATAATATAATACAGTAACAATTACTAACTTAAAACATATTGTACTTAATTAGATCATGCAAGTTGGTCATAAATGAAAAACTAACAATCCCTAAAAACAAAAATTAATAAAATCCCATGCAAGATCAAATAAACCCATATACAAATTCAAGATTCAAGAAAACCCGCATCAAGATTCAAGATTCAAGAAAATAACATGAAAAATATAGTAACATAATTCAAGAAAACCCGCATCAAAAGATTCAAGATTCAAGAAAATAACATGGAAAAATGGAAAACATAATTTCATACACTAAGTAACCATAATTCAAGAAAACCCGCATCAAGATTCAAGAAAATAACATGAAAGATATAATTATTACTGTAGTTAAATACCATAATGTAGGACTCGACAGGTTATAATGCAACTTATTATATCTCGACGACAGAAAAGTACAAGAATTAACAACAAGCTTATTTGATTGATTAGTAACATGAAAGAATCAAGTTCACTCATATCTCTATTTATATTTATAAAGAAGAGAATGAGGGGAAAATAGTACTAAGAATAAGGAAACTATGTAGTAGTATATTGTGTTTGTTTGACTTGGGACACAAGCAAACCCTCCCTCCTCATTCTTTGGTATTCGGCTAACATTTACGAGACTAGACACTAAGAGCCCTCAACTCATTGTTTCTTTTTCCCTTTGCGAAAGGAATGGGTCCACTAACATATTTAATATTGATTCTTTTTCATGTGGGGTCCATCAATTTCCTTTAATTCGTCTTAATGAATATAGGGTGAAAAATTGGTGTCTTTCACAGCCAGACGTTGCAATGGACATGGGACCCACTAGCCTCTTAGCTAACAAAAAAAGTAAACACCCCCAAGACCCCTCAACTCATAATATAATGATTAAAAACATAACAATTTACTCCTTAAGTTTTAAGGTTTATTGATTTGATGTGGTAGATGCTTAAGCAATTAAGCGTGCTCAAGTGAGAGTAGTACCGGGTTGAGTGACCGACCAGGAAGTCCTCACTTAGGGACCATAAGCTCTAATGATATCAACCAGCTGCCTTAGAAGCCTGGGCCCAGCCATGTGATGTCTTGACCAAACAAAGGACGCGAGTTCGAATCCGATCCGCAGCATGGTTGGGTATTGGGTGGAGGTATTTCACAGGCATCAAACCTTTGCTGGGTAGGGTTGATGGGTACCATTATGGTACACAGGGTTGAGGTGTCCCTGCCAATCTACATTTTTTTTTTTTTTTTGACCAAACTATAAAATGTTTCAATGTAACAGACTTTTTTACCTTTTGTACTAACTAGACGAGTACCCGTGCATAGCAACGAGATTTTATAGTGGCAGATAGTTTTAGTGATAAAAAAAAGTTTAATAAATGAAAAATAATAAAAGTTTGATGATTTGTGGATTAAACATAATGTTTTGAAACCCAGTTCGACCGGGGTGGTTCAACCGGTTGAACCGTTCCTGTCGAAAAACTGGTCAATTTAAACCGGGTCAATCCGACGGGTTGGGTCGAAAAACGGGTCAAATTAAACCGGGTCAACCCGCCGGGTTTGAAGCGTCCAGGGTTAACCCGGTTTTCGATGTGTATTAATAGTTTACTTTTGAAACATATGTGTATTAATAGTTGAAATTTTTGTTTTATAGATAGCATAGATTTGTATTAATAGTTGAAATTTTTGTTTTATAGATGTGTATTAATAGTTTACTTTTGAAACATATGTGTAATACCCGAAATTTCAAAACATGCAAAATTACCAAAATGCCCCTGTAACTTTAAAATTCAATTAATAAACGTTTAAAACGCCAAATAAATCCCAAACCTCTGGAAATGAGCAACATATGAAGTAAGAAAATTTTATCACAACATTTTGATATTTTGCAATGTCAAAAAAAAAAAATTATTGTCACACCACTTTAATATATACTTGGGCCGATTTACATTTTATTACTTGTAAATTATTATAAAATTCATAATAATTAGGATAATGGCCACACTAATTTTAGAAACTACTCCTAAATCAGTATTACACCTCAATCATATCAATTATACCGAAATTCTTGCCAACCATATCAATTGTACACGGTTTATCTCCATAACACGCTCCATTCCTTTTTTTTTCGAAACCCTAAACACACAAAATCCTCTCTTCTCCATCCGATTTTTCTGGAGCTATTGGGTATTTTTCTAGTGATCTTTAAGGCCTAAGGGAGCTGGGAAAAATAAGCATAGGGTTTTGGATTCGCTGGTTTGATCGTGGGATATTTTTCTTAGTCGAATTTTTCATCCGAGAGGTAATAATTCATGTGCCTAAATCTACATGTCCTAAAATCGATTTTGTATTTTTCTGATGTTACTTAGATCATATATGACTCAAATAAATTGGTAGAATCGAATAATGCAAGTTAATATGATCGTACGAAATTTTGAGATAAAAAACACACATAAAATGCAAATCGAGTCATACGAATTTTCTGGGTGATATGTTTATGTTATTTGGACCTAAAATGAAGTATATGATCTGGGAAAAATGATGGAACGAATTTTAGAGGCCTAAATATGTCGTGGTAATTATTGATATCAAAAACATACATAAAATCTAAAATATGCTATACGATTTTTCTGGGCTTGTTATATAATTTTTATGAGTTCCTTATGCATCATATAACCTGAGAAAAATATTTTTTCGAATTTTGGAAGCTTAAATAAAGTGTGGCTAATTTTTGTACAAACCGGATTTTTGGAAAAAAAATAAAGAAATAAATAAAACCTAATCGAAATAATTAGGGTTAGGGTTTTTGGGACATGATCTGGTCATTTAATGTGTTTTAAGGTTTTAATAATGATGGGTCAATGATTGGATTTGATTAGGGTTTGGAATTGTATTTAAAAAGTGTTATACGATTTGTTTTTAAAACTTAAGGGTGTGTTTTGTAATTTTTCAAACGTATGGGATATTTTTGTAAGGTGGTCTAGATCTGGGGAAAATGTATAAAATATTTTATGAGGGGTATCTTGTGCTAAATTGGTAATTAGAAGGTTATTTGGTAAATTAAATAAAAGTATAATTCGAATTGGAATTAATTAAATTAGAGGGACTAAAAGTGTAAATTCTAGAAATTGAAGGTGGTTTCATATAATACTTAATATAAGGGGCTTGATGTGTAAATTGGAATAATTGAAGGCTTAATGTGTAAATATGAATATTGTAAGGATTAATTTGTAACTTAATTAATAATAAGGTTTAATTTGTAATTTATTATAACTTAAGGGTTTAACTTGTAAAATGGTTAAAGTTAAAGGATTGGAACTGTAATTATGGGAAACTTATGGATTAAAATGAACGACTTGTAATATTTGCTGATTCTGGAAACCTGCTAATTCGGGAAACCTGCTAAAAATGGAAAGTTACTATTTTTGGAAAGTTACTATTTCTGGAAAGATACCATAAAGGAAAGTTACTAAAAATGGAAAGCCGACTAAAATAAGTAATCTGAATTGAACAAGCTATTAATAAGACAATCATGAATTCATGTAGATCCGCTGAAGATGGGGTTTACTTCCGACCTTTGTTGTTCTGTTGTGTGTTTTCATTTGCGGTATAAGGTACAGATATTCTGAACCTTCTCACAGGTTTCTCATGATCTCTTTCATTTTTCTGATCTGTCAGTTTCAGTATTTATGCCATTGCTATGATCCCCTTTGTTATAATCTTCTGATATTGAACCTTCTGATATTGAACCTTCTGATATTGAATCTTCTGATATTGAACCTTCTGATATTGAACCTTCTGATATTGAACCCTCTGATATGAACTTCTGATATGGACCTTTTGATATTGAAACTGAAATGGGAAAACCTTTCTTAATTATATCTGAAAATGTTTTGAGAAAAACTATCTTAAAACGAGGTTATACCTCTTCTAAATGAAATTGTACTAACGGTTTTATGAAAATTTCTTTTTAAGAACTTTCTCGATAAAAAGGTTTTACTAATCATCATTTTGTGAAAGTCACTGAAAGATTATTTTAAATACAAGTTTAATATGAAACCTTTGAATTAAATCTTTTCTATGAATCTATAAACCTTTTGATTATGGACCTTTGATATGACCTATTGAACGTTGATTTGAACCTTATTCTAAACCTGGTTATAAACTCTTGTTTGAAACTTAATTTGAACTTTGATATAAGTATTAATCTGATATACTATTTCTGAACATGGACTTGAACATTGTTATAAACTCTGGTATAAACCTATCTTATTTCTGAACCTCTGATATACACTTCTGTAACATCTGACATGGACCTTATAATCTGAACCTTTTGACATAACCCTCTGTTTATGACATGATACTTGACCTTTGACCCACGGTTTGATACCCGAGCCACCTCACTAGGCATGGGGGTTTCATGTCCATGTCATTGATGCACCGATGGCATGACTCTAGGGCGGGAGAGTGATGACCTGTCCCGTCCCTGACTTTATTTTATCTGGTGTGTATCGGTAGACTCTGGCCACCTGGGGCGTATAGATGCATCCTAGATTTGTTCTGTTTCTGTTATCTGTTTATATTATCTGTTATATCTTTGGTGACTGATGGTGTGTGCGATACACGTCTTTCACAACCTCTGGGAGCTAGCTACTCCATTTGATACATGAGGACACCCCTCATATTATCTGGTTACTGAGAGGACACCCCTCTGATTGATGATGATGGCATGGTTATATATATTATATCTCTGTTACTGGGCTCGTGGTGGATTACTGTTTACCTTTACCATATACATTACTTACCTTTGACCATTATTATACCTTGCACTATTTCCTTTTACCTTTACCTACTTATTATTCCCTATCCTTTATCCTTACTCCTTTATTTATCCTTTGATTCTGATTATATCTGCATGACATATATTTCTGACACTCTGTACTATTCTTTATTACTGCTTTGTTACCGTTATATCTGTTCACTGAGCTCTCGTAGCTCAGCCGCATTTCTTTTCCTGCGGCAGGTTTTTAGTAGGAAGCTGGGTATGAGTGGAGAGTACCATTGGACTTAGAAGACTACATTGTGATAGTTATTTTGTTATAGAGATGACTAGAAGAATTTATATTTTCAGACTCAGTATTTATTCCTTTGTAAATTTTGTATTTCCTTGTAAATTTCTTGTCACCTTTGTATTCCTTTGTATTATTGAAGATGTATGCTTGTGTATGTTTCTGATATGTCACCATTGTTGTGACATCTCTACCCTTGTCGGGTCGGGGTGTTACAATTTATGGTATCAGAGCGACAGGCTGCGACTCGTAATACATTTACCCTTGACCTGTGAGTTCTGGACCATTAGGCTTCCACTGTAAGAACATAGGAGAACACCCTGAGAACTTGCTTTAGGATTTCTTGATATGAACTTAAGTTTTGACCAGTGAGGAATGGGTAGACTATAAGGTGTTTGTTTAAGTATTTTGCTTCCGCATCACTCTGATTCGTGCCCTGCTTTTGATTTAAGTCTGTTAAGATCACTTTTAGAAATTGAAAGCTTATGCTTTGCACTACCCAAGATTTGAGAATTAAATAAATCTGGAAGGCATTGAGAACTGCATAATATGGCCTGACACTATTTGATCCTTGTCTGCAGAGTCCGACTCTGACCTCTGATCCTTCTGTTAATCATTTTGATGCCTCTTCGGGCATTCTGAAAATCTCCTTGGCGATGACGTACTTGACAATTTCTGTTATTTGTTTTCTGCTTTTGATAAGCATTTGATACCTTCTGTTAATTGTCTCTTGTCTCTTGATAAGCATCTATAAATTTCTGACACCATTTGATTTCGTCTTAACCATCTCTGTCCCTATGAGAAGTCTTGTGGTGTTTAACCACTAGTATAAGAATGTTTCCCTCTCATTTTGGACGATAAGATTTGCTTTGTTGATCTGTCTTTCTGTGGACTGTTAACTCTAATGTTATTCTGATAAAGGATTGGTTGTTTGACAACTATCCTCCTATGTCTCACCTTTGACGTTTGAAGCAATTTTGAACTCCCTACCATGATTACCGATTGTTAAACTCTGGACTATCATTATTACTCTGAAGACTCGTGTGTTATGTTCGCGATCATGAAGTTTTCCTTGAACCCATTTCGTACAACAATGAATGAACCTTATCTTGAAAATTACTTGGCACCCTGAATTTTCTGAACACGATTTCTGATTGAACCACAAAATTTTCCACCGGAGTGAGAAGTAAGTTCGCTTAAGTGTATTTTCTTGGCGTATTTCAGTTTTGTTCGCGATAAAGAAGAATGATGACAGGA
Source organism: Artemisia tridentata subsp. tridentata (assembly GCA_021014915.2). Lineage (NCBI taxonomy): Eukaryota > Viridiplantae > Streptophyta > Magnoliopsida > Asterales > Asteraceae > Artemisia > Artemisia tridentata. The sequence continues at coordinate 37,780,985 of CP139507.1, read as the reverse complement.
GACATGTATTGCTTCTGGAAGCTGAACCGTATTGCTATTTGGAACCCTTATTTCTCCACCCTGAAACGACTTTATATCTATTCAATTTCAGAGCGCGAAGTTTCCTTCAGATGGAAATATGAATTGAGGTTATTCTTTAGATCGCTTTCGTATTTGTAACGACCGATATGACGGTTTGTGACGCTAATAGTATTAGCTAAAGCTCTGACTATTCTGTAAATTTGATAAATGAATGTGTTCTCGTGAGTACTTGGGCAAATGGTCATTGTATGACTTAATAGTACATTCGGAGACGAAGAAGAACATGAAAATCATTTTTGCACTTTGTAAGAAATTTGACGATCACTTGTGCATTCTGAGAGATTGATATCTATTGAGACAACAGTTTTTCTTGATTGAGAATATCCCTTTTAAATCCCGCAAATTTTGAAACTATCACCGAATGGTCAAGACCGATAACAAAATGGTAAACCGAAATCTTTTGAACCTTGCATCAGAATTCTGAAAGACGTTTACAACTTGCGTTACCCTTGATAAATTTCGTGACCAGAGAGAAACAGCTTAGTTTGATTGAGAACGGAGTTTTGGAAAGCGGAAATAGAAATTTGTTTCTATACCTTCAGACGGAACAAATTTTGAGACATTTCAGAAAGAGACTCGGTTATGCTCCCTTGCAACACAGAAGGTTTTGCGTATGCATCAAGACAACTAGAAACGCATCAGAAGAATTACTTCACTACCAGAACTGGAGTTGACAACAGCGGTGACTATCCTGAAGAGCGAAGACATTTCCTTACAAGGCAGAAGTATGGCGATGCAGAAGGAAGATGGCGACCCTGGAGCTGACGAAGACGTACAGTCTCACTTCCCTATTCATCTTGGTTGTACTAAGATGAATTGAGAGCGGAAGCAGACTGGATGATGAAGAAACTTAAAGATCGTGCCAGAAATTCACATTACTCCATCACATTCCAAGAAGAACTGCAGGAGGCGTGATGAACCAGACGATTTTGCTTCACTTACAGATTTATGGAAAAACGAAGACATATTAACCGGACTTGAAGAGATTAGATGTTTTGAATGAACGAATTTCTGAAACAGACCTTTTATGTTTGGAAGAATTGATTCTGTGAAGACCGAAGTTATTGACGATTAGTTTTCATTTCCTTTGACTCCCTTAAGCTTCGTTATATCGTGATAAGATCCGCTAATGATTTAAGTTTCCTAGAAGCATTTAAGCCTCGTGCTTATTTTCGTATGTTCGATGACGGTTTTGTTCTGAGGAATTTTGGCGAACTGTGGAAAATCTGATGCTTGTGACGGCGTGCCTTACTCTGCTAGGCAATCTGGAAATTCTGATACTCTTGCGAATAGTCTTATTTCTCTCTTGACTATGACCTTGATCTGGTTGACTCTGAGACTGTAGAAGTACTAGGTGGATTAAGATAGGTTGTTATACTCATGACTCAAGATAAAGTATGATCATCATTAAGGCATATTTATGTGGTGCTGGTATTATGACGCCTGATCAACGTGATAATACTTACACCATATAACGTGCACTCATTGTGGCCATAGGATATCTTGGGGAGTACCTAAGAAGTTTAGAATTTGATCTCCGATGGATTATCCGTGATTAGTGAGACTTTAGGTTCATTCTACCTATGCGTATACTCTGCCTTCGTTCATTAAATATCTGGATGAGTTTGGACTCTCGTTTTGCATTCTGATGACCTCAGTTATAAATCTTAAACTCTTTGTAGAGCTCTCTACTGTTGATACAGTTAATCTGATTTGAAATTCTGTTCAAGCTTTTCAGAAGACTCACCTACCATCCATTTTATATTGTATGGTTCTTTTGATCCGTATCAACCCAATTTGTCTTTTCTGAGGAATCTGAACCCACCTTGTTTGATCGAGTCATGAGAAACCATTTGTTTTGAAGATCCTTCTGGAAGAACCTCCCCGGGCGTGAGGATTGTTCGTGACGACCTTTTACGATTTGCTACGACTCTGTCTAACTTTGCGACTTCAAATTTCGAGGACGAAATTTTTCTTTTAGAGGGGAAGAAGTTGTAATACCCGAAATTTCAAAACATGCAAAATTACCAAAATGCCCCTGTAACTTTAAAATTCAATTAATAAACGTTTAAAACGCCAAATAAATCCCAAACCTCTGGAAATGAGCAACATATGAAGTAAGAAAATTTTATTACAACATTTTAATATTTTGCAATGTCAAAAAAAAAATTATTGTCACACCACTTTAATATATACTTGGGCCGATTTACATTTTATTACTTGTAAATTATTATAAAATTCATAATAATTAGGATAATGGCCACACTAATTTTAGAAACTACTCCTAAATCAGTATTACACCTCAATCATATCAATTATACCGAAATTCTTTCCAACCATACCAATTGTACACGGTTTATCTCCATAACACGCTCCATTCCTTTTTTTTTCGAAACCCTAAGCACACAAAATCCTCTCTTCTCCATACGATTTTTCTGGAGCTATTGGGTATTTTTCAGGTGATCTTTAAGGCCTAAGGGAGCTGGGAAAAATAAGCATAGGGTTGTGGATTCGCTGGTTTGATCGTGGGATATTTTTCTTAGTCGAATTTTTCATCCGAGAGGTAATAATTCATGCGCCTAAATCTACATGTCCTAAAATCGATTTTGTATTTTTCTGATGTTACTTAGATCATATATGACTCATATAAATTGGTAGAATCGAATCATGCAAGTTAATATGATCGTACGAAATTTTGAGATAAAAAACACACATAAAATGCAAATCGAGTCATACGAATTTTCTGGGTGATATGTTTATTTTATTTGGACCTAAAATGAAGTATATGATCTGGTAAAAATGATGGAACGAATTGTAGAGGCCTAAATATGTTGTGGTAATTATTGATATAAAAAACATACATAAAATCTAAAATATGCTATACGATTTTTCTGGGCTTGTTATATAATTTTTATGAGTTCCTTATGCATCATATAACCTGAGAAAAATATTGGTTCGAATTTTGGAAGCTTAAATAAAGTGTGGCTAATTTTTGTACAAACCGGATTTTTGGAAAAAAAATAAAGAAATAAATAAAACCTAATCGAAATAGTTAGGGTTAGGGTTTTTGGGACATGATCTGGTCATTTAATGTGTTTTAAGGTTATAATAATTATGGGTCAATGATTGGATTTGATTAGGGTTTGGAATTGTATTTAAAAAGTGTTATACGATTTGTTTTTAAAACTTAAGGGTGTGTTTTGTAATTTTTCAAACGTATGGGATATTTTTGTAAGGTGGTCTAGATCTGGGGAAAAATGTATAAAATATTTTATGAGGGGTATCTTGTGCTAAATTGGTAATTAGAAGGTTATTTGGTAAATTAAATAAAAGTATAATTCGAATTGGAATTAATTAAATTAGAGGGACTAAAAGTGTAAATTATGGAAATTGAAGGTGGTTTCATATAATACTTAATATAAGGGGATTGATGTGTAAATTGGAATAATTGAAGGCTTAATGTGTAAATATGAATATTGTAAGGATTAATTTGTAACTTAATTAATAATAAGGTTTAATTTGTAATTTATTATAACTTAAGGGTTTAACTTGTAAAATGGTTAAAGTTAAAGGATTGGAACTATAATTATGGGAAACTTATGGATTAAAATGAACGACTTGTAATATTTGCTGATTCTGGAAACCTGCTAATTCGGGAAACCTGCTAAAAATGGAAAGTTACTATTTTTGGAAAGTTACTATTTCTGGAAAGATACCATAAAGGAAAGTTACTAAAAATGGAAAGCCGACTAAAATAAGTAATCTGAATTGAACAAGCTATTAATAAGACAATCATGAATTCATGTAGATCCGCTGAAGATGGGGTTTACTTCCGACCTTTGTTGTTCTGTTGTGTGTTTTCATTTGCGGTATAAGGTACAGATATTCTGAACCTTCTCACAGGTTTCTCATGATCTCTTTCATTTTTCTGATCTGTCAGTTTCAGTATTTATGCCATTGCTATGATCCCCTTTGTTATAATCTTCTGATATTGAACCTTCTGATATTGAACCTTCTGATATTGAATCTTCTGATATTGAACCTTCTGATATTGAACCTTCTGATAATGGACCTTCTGATATTGAACCCTCTGATATGAACTTCTGATATGGACCTTTTGATATTGAAACTGAAATGGGAAAACCTTTCTTAATTATATCTGAAAATGTTTTGAGAAAAACTATATTAAAACGAGGTTATACCTCTTCTAAATGAAATTGTACTAACGGTTTTATGAAAATTCCTTTTTAAGAACTTTCTCGATAAAAAGGTATTACTAATCATCATTTTGTGAAAGTCACTGAAAGATTATTTTAAATACAAGTTTAATATGAAACCTTTGAATTAAATCTTTTCTATGAATCTATAAACCTTTTGATTATGGACCTTTGATATGACCTATTGAACGTTGATTTGAACCTTATTCTAAACCTGGTTATAAACTCTTGTTTGAAACTTAATTTGAACTTTGATATAAGTATTAATCTGATATACTATTTCTGAACCTGGACTTGAACATTGTTATAAACTCTGGTATAAACCTATCTTATTTCTGAACCTCTGATATACACTTCTGTAACATCTGACATGGACCTTATAATCTGAACCTTTTGACATGACCCTCTGTTTATGACATGATACTTGACCTTTGACCCACGGTTTGATACCCAAGCCACCTCACTAGGCATGGGGGTTTCATGTCCATGTCATTGATGCACCGATGGCATGACTCTAGGGTAGGAGAGTGATGACCTGTCCCGTCCCTGACTTTATTTTATCTGGTGTGTATTGGTAGACTCTGGCCACCTGGGGCGTATGGATGCATTCTAGATTTGTTCTGTTTCTGTTATCTGTTTATATTATCTGTTATATCTCTGGTGACTGATGGTGTGTGCGATACACGTCTTTCACAACCTCTGGGAGCTAGCTACTCCATTTGATACATGAGGACACCCCTCATATTATCTGGTTACTGAGAGGACACCCCTCTGATTGATGATGATGGCATGGTTATATATATTATATCTCTGTTTCTGGGCTCGTGGTGGATTACTGTTTACCTTTACCATATACATTACTTACCTTTGACCATTATTATACCTTGCACTATTTCCTTTTACCTTTACCTACTTATTATTCCCTATCCTTTATCCTTACTCCTGTATTTATCCTTTAACTCTGATTATATCTGCATGACTTATATTTCTGACACTCTGTACTATTCTCTATTACTGCTTTGTTACCGTTATATCTGTTCACTGAGCTCTCGTAGCTCAGCCGCATTTCTTTTCCTGCGGCAGGTTTTTAGTAGGAAGCTAGGTATGAGTGGAGAGTACCAGTGGACTTAGAAGACTACATTGTGATAGTTATTTTGTTATAGTGATGACTAGAAGAATTTATATTTTCAGACTCAGTATTTATTCCTTTGTAAATTTTGTATTTCCTTGTAAATTTCTTGTCACCTTTGTATTCCTTTGTATTATTGAAGATGTATGCTTGTGTATGTTTCTGACATGTCACCATTGTTGTGACATCTCTACCCTTGTCGGGTCGGGGTGTTACAATATGTGTATTAATTGTTTCTAACATTTCCTTTTTAATTTTTTCAACATTTCATTTTTTTGACTTTTCACTTTTCACTTTGACCATTTTTGTTTTATAGATAGTATATATAGATATGCACGCAGAAATTTGTTTTTACCTAAAGTTTAATGTTGATGACATGTCATGGTATTTTAGTCCTTTTACTCACATATCTTGCGATATTTTTTTGAAAAACTAGCAAGATCTTGCGATTTTTTTAGAAAAACTAGCAATATATTGCGATTTTTTCAAAATCCGCAAATTATAGCAATACTTTGCTGGTTTCATGGATATAATGACATTTTGGATAAAAAGGCAATAAATTACAATTACAACATAGTAATAAAGAAATTACAATTACAAAAAAAAAAAAAAAAAAAAAAAAAAAAAAAAAAAAAAATGGAAAACTTTTTAGTTTACATGCTAAATCAGTACATTTAGAAAAGTTTATTGCTATTTTATGACCAAAACCCAATAATAAATGCTAGAATTTACATTTTTAGCCAGTTTAACCGGTAGCAGGTAAAGTAATGTGTATATTGGAACAAAACGTGAAAGCCTGTTACATTGAGTGAAACACTTATTTTACATACCAAATCGGTATATTTGGAAAAGTTCGTTGCTATTTTATGAAGAGAACCATAGGTTTTATATTAGCTTATACTAGCACTCAGCAACTCCAAATAGTGTTGAAACTTGAGTCCAGGTATCACCTTTAACAGATGTGCAACTTATAAGTACGCACCAAACCAATTTAGATAAAATATAATTATTAGTGTTTTATAGTGAACTCTTTACATGTAATATCACATTTACAAAACCTTAAACATTGTCAAATTCTTATATACTTGTATCATAAAATTAAATTTTAAAATCATCAAGGTGGTAGTGAAATGGGGAAAATAGGCCTAAATTTTATGAATTCTTTTAGAAAAAGAGTTGGAAATGGGGAAGACACTAGATGTTAGTTGGATAAATGGGTCGGTGAATTTAGGATTTGTAATAGATTTCCTAGGTTGTTTAATCTTGAGAGTGAAAAAACTCAGAAAATGTTATTGTAAAAGGAAGAGGTGAGTGGAGAAATTGTGCTTGGGTGTGGGTTTGGGATTGGAGGGGGAATCTTAGAGGGAGATCTTTTGGTGAATTAAATGACCTTAATAATCTGTTACATGAATCTTCTCCCGGTTGGAATTCTATGGATACTTAGAATTGGACGATGGGCGGAAAAGGTGAATTTTCGGTAAAAGCACTAAAATAGATGGTGAATCTGAGATTCTTGGCGAGGATGCTGATATAGATGAAATTAAATGATGCAAATACATTCCAAACAAGATTAATGTTTTTATGTGGCATTTGAAACATGGTTGTCTTCCTATTAGAGCACTACGTGATCGATATGAGATGGATTTGGACACCACTTTATGCCCAGATTGTAATGAGGTAGTCGAGTCCTTGGATCATTGTTTTGTCTCATGCTGTAAAGCTAAATCAGTATGGAATAAAGTGTTTGACTGGTGGAGCTTGAACAATTTCGAGGGATCAAGTATAGCAGACATCTTAAACGTGGATGGAAACAATGTCTTTCCCAATAGTCTGAAACGTGTGTGGCAAGTTGTGGCGTGGTCGGTTTTCTATTTTTGTGGAAATCCATAAATAAAGTCGTGTGCCAGGGTCCTCGAAACAATGAGGTAGATTTAGTGTTCGAGATGCAACTTATTTTGTTCTTATGGATTAAACATCGAGCTAAGACTTGAAAGTTAAATTGGGATGATTGGTGTTTGGGCCCAATTCGTTGTCACAAATGAATGTTGCCAGTTTTGTTCATGGATTTCATATGTGTTTTGTTGAGTGTCCGTGGTTTTCGTCTTTTATGTGTGTTTGGGTCAGTCTACAAATCCATGGGTATGCAACGTTGTGTTTGGGACCGTACGAGGACTGCAAAAAAATTTGTTCCTGGTTCTTCAGTTCGTGGTCTGCAGCAAATAATGTTAAAATCTTTGAGAAAAAAAGAAAAAGTGTGTCTGGTTATGTATAGTGCTTGTTGGGTTCTATGCCTGCACTGTCATATCAGACCAAATGGAGTGGTCGTGTCCATGGTATCGTAAGCCACAACCTCACGCACGACTCCCAAAACTGAAGCCAAGCCTACGTGTGACAAGAAGGAAAAAAAGAACAAGTATGGTGACCGGCTCACCAAAGGCGAGGTTAAAAATTGTGGGGCCATCCTTTTATTTTAATATTTTTTTTATTTGGTTTGTGAGTGTGTGTGAGGTATTTAGTGGGGCATATTTGTATAAAGTGGGTATTTTAATAAAAGGTGAGAGGAATGTGACCAAAACGGGTGAAAGGTGAGAGGGAGTGAGAGAAAGTAAAAGGAGAGAAAAAACTGATGTGGCGCTGATGTGGATGGTGAGGGGGTGGTGAACACTCCGTATAGCCTCAGGTTTGTGAGTATTTTGGTTCTGGTAAATGCAAGTTCTATGCTAGTCTTGGCCTCTTGGGTGTGAAAGGCATGTATTGAGGGGCTCATTGCTCATACCCATAATGCATGTACAATTGTCATATTCTTTTGTGGTTTTGTCGTTTGACAAATCATTTGTGTTAAGGTAAGTTGTTTGGGAGTTTGTGGCTATGTGGTCCATTTGGTTTCATTTTGTTTTGGTTTTAGATCTAATTTAGTCTAAGTGGGCTAGTTGGTTGTAGATTTGTAATGTTCCATCCGGGTTTTTGTTTGCCTTGTATCTTTGTATTTCTTGTTCAGTTTCCTTTTCTTTAATCGTCTTGTTTGGAGAGGAGGGATGCCGTTGTTTGTATGCTTTTGTTGTTGTTTCAATATATTGATTTTCAAAATTCACAAGGTTTAATCTTGTAAAGTCAACCTTGCGATTCGTTATTTTATATTTCCAAGTAAAAACACAACAGATGCGTTTTCCCCGGGTCGTGTCCCAACGAAGGTCGAATTCGAGTTTTTGTGACGTTGTCGAATTGTGTGGTGAATGTGAATAAAAGTGATGATTGGTGATTTTACACTACGAACAATGAAATATAAAATAAAAACAACTAATTATGCTAAGAAAACAACTAAGCTAAGCATGAAATCCTAAGAACGAAAATTGAATTTAAAAACGTTACGCGACGAAATTTAGAAACGTAATTAAAAAGTGATTTTCTAAAATTTAAAACCTAAAATATAAAAATAATTTTCCTATATTAAAACTGATAAAAGAAAATTTTTGGAAAAAGAAAAATATTTTTTTAACTTTTTATGAATTTTTTATGAATTAAAAACTAATTAAAACAATTTAAATGATTTAAAAATATTAAAACAACTAGGAAAAATCTAAAAATTTTTGAGTAATTCTAAAATTAAATTACTAATCTATGGAAAATAATTTCAGAAAGTGAATAAGCCAAAATAAGCTGAACAGTCAAATAAGCACTTGTGAAATAAGCACAAAATAAGCACAAGCTGTCCAAAAATTCTCAAAAGCTCTAGTATCATGCAATGGACTAATTTAAGCTTAAAACAACTCAGATAGATCAAAAAAGCTAAAGGAATAAGCTACAAAGTTGCTGCACAGCTTATTTTCAAGACAGAACTAAAACTGCTTTCTACCCTACTTTGCAGCTAAAAATTAAGCTGAACCAGGCCTTAATTGGGGAATCCAGAAGAACAAGAAGAAAGCTTATATGGAAATCTATTCTGAAACCAAGAATGCCCAAAATTGGTGGCCAATTACTCACCTAATTCTACCCTAGACCAGGTGCTGATGGAGATATGAAACTGTGCAGGTAAAATCCGGTATTATGGCAGAATTTGCAGACCTTTATAAGCTGTCTAAATAAGCTAGAATTCCCAATCCCAGATATTATACTACAAGCTAGCTATATCAACTACCTACAAACCAAAAATTAAGGTCTCAGCTTATCTGGTTAAGCCACAGATAAGCTGAGATCAGCAGTTAAGAAACCTATGGACTGCACAAAATGGACTGTGACAGCAGTTGTGGAATTGGCGCAAAACTTGTGCGAAACTACTCTAATTCAGACCAACTCTTGCAATCTTACTACCACACCAAAGAACTACTCAGAAATACCCAAGAGAGATTCCAAATAAGCTCAGCTTATGCTGAGCTTATTGAAGCAGCCTACCTTCTACTTTTTGAACTTTCCCAAGCAAAACTTCAAATCAACCCAAATTAGCCTATTATTTAACAACTAAAGCTTATTCTAGTACTCAATAAGCTCCAACAAACTTTGACCAATGGTAAATGAACAGTACACCAGCTTATATCCTCTAGAACTCTTTTATGCTAAACACCCTTTTATTAAACTAATTTGCAGATTTACACTAGATACTGAAAATATAGGCTATGCTACTGATATTCTACTGCACAACTAACTTAATCAAACACTACTAAGCAAATTCTAAACCTACTCTAGCACTAAATAAGCATTATCCTCTAATGACTGTTTTTGGCTTTTTAATGGTTTATTAAGGAAAAATTAGACAAATGAATACTAAAACTGAATTTAGACTAAATGATTCCTTTAAAAAGTAATAACAACTACTTAAAAGCAGATAAAAGCAGAAAATAAGTACTAATAAGCAGTTTGAATTAACTTTGACTTTTAAGAATTTTTAGAATTAAAACAGAATTAAAATTAATGAATCCTTGACAAAGCTATGACAACTGAAATGAGCTAACTGGAACAGAATTTAGAGCTTTTCAACCAACATTAAACATCAATGACAAAGCTTAAATGAACTTAGAATTTTAAAAGGAATGTGTAAATTTTATTAAACTAAAGACAATTACAGAACAATAATGAGGAATTACAATGAAAACTTTACCTAAATTAAGCTACCAAAAGCTACTCCTAAATTACTCCCTACTCCTAAATTCGACCTAAAAATTATCTACCTAGCTAACTAACTGCTCCAATTGTGACCGAAGAGGGCTATTTATAGCCTGTTGGGGAAGCTTCTAGGGACTCTCCTGATCTAATCTCAGCCCTCTATTAATCATCTTGTCATCAAAGCAATCTACAGCCCTTGGATTAGATGGATGAGGTGTTGTAGCCAATCGATGAGCTCCAATTGTCCAAGCTGGCAATCCACACCACTTCTTCTCTCTGACATGTGCGTCAGTGCTTCTAGAAGCAGTATCCAAGGCAAAGGAGTGAGGTGTAAGAACCAATGATACGCTGCCTTTTGTCCATGTAAGCAATCCCAATGATTAATCTCTCTGACACGCTCTGAGCACGTGGGAAATGCTTCTAGAAGAGTTAATTGAAGGTAAATTTGTGTGAGAAGTGGTAATTTAAGGGATGGTAATTCTAGGGTTTATGTTTGGGAGGGAAAAGGAGGTGCAGGGTAAGAATTGGGGGCGGGGTGTGAGGTTGTGGATTTTTTTATTTTTATTAAACCGTGTGTTAGTCTCTTGACCGGGTTGGGAATAGTGGGCTTTTGTTTTGGGCTTGGGGTTAAAATAGATGGGCTGAGGGTTTGTAGCTTGGGTTGGATTTGTGTTTAAAGAATGAAATCCGGATATTGTTTTGTGTTTAGCATAGAGTTTAGGATACAAGGACCAATTGTGTAATTTGCTGAATTCTGAGGGACCTTTGCTGTCATTTTTCCAATATTGATCTAAGGGTCTGAATTGACAACTGATGATTCTTCAGGGGTTGACTTTGACTTTCCGAGCATATCTTTGATCATTTGATTCCCCGGCTTCGGCTTTAAATCCTTTCCAAATCTCGTGCTCGTTTTCCCGGTTTTTGCTTGATTTTGTTCATATTTACAATATCCATCCCTGCACAATCATAAACACAAAAACACAATATCTCTTGGCATTATGGTCGGGTTTTTGGTCTATTTGGTCTGATTTTGGTCAAGAAAAGGTATGTGTTTAAGCACATACCAAATTCCCCCAGACTAAGCTATTGTAATGTCCTCATGCAATGTTATAAAAACACGTTTTTGAAACCAAAAATTTCCAATCTCTTTTTACTAACTTTGAGAAGTAGCAAAATTTTCAAAAGAGATTAAGAAATCTTAAGTTCTAAAAACTCCCCGATTTTCATTTTTATTTTATTTTTGTATTTTTCTCATTATTCATGTGACGGCTTTTGCTGACAATCATTATTTATCAATAATTTTTAGGGTCTTCGAGCAGGAAACACGACTCATAAAGAAGTGACCATACGGATAAAATTCGTCGTTCCTAATTTTTCACGAGTCCCCAAACTAAGCTTAAAAACGAAATCATTGTTGTTTACAAGTTAGATTGCCGACACTACTCATAAAAGCTAATTGTGTAATTACTTCTTGTTCCCAAATTCCTATTTTCCTCTATTTATTTTATTTTTGGTGAGAAATGAATTTCTTCAAATTCTCATTTCGATAATTTTTAGTCCGATAAAGATACCTAGTTTAGACGCTAAGTTGTTTCCAAACCTTCCCTCGAAAACCGTTGCATACAAAAATGAGGTCCACATCAAGGTCTCTGATTTAACACGATTTTGAGGATATCCCTTTTATATACGACCGAAACAACTCATCTACGAGTCCAGAGACAGAAGCTTTTATTAGGATACCCCCGGAGTCGAAATTTGGCATTTTTTAACATTATTAAGCACATATTATTATTCCTCGGCCTTTTAAACAACCTAGACAACGGCAGCGAACCGTCAAGAATCGGGAGTCTTATTTTGACCTTGGATATATTTCCTCTGCCTTTTTGAAGTCTGAGTTAACGGGAGCGAACCGTCAGGAAACAGAAAACTTTTATCGGCTTTGTATTTTTATTATTATTATTCATTATTCATTATATATTTTGCCAAATCCCGAGTCCTACGGCTTTTATAACAATCCCAACATCGGTTGCGAGCCGGCAAGATGGAATAGTCTATTACACCGTAACACTGACAGTACCTTGATGTGTACCCAACTTTCATAAGCAAGAATTCTCTAAGGAATAAATAAAAACTAATTAACGCCAAAACCAAAATACCTTTAATTATTCCTAAATTACTATTATTGGGTGAAACAAGCTTATGGGAACAAAAAGCCACAAGTAACTTTGATGAGCTCTAAAGAGATCCAACTACTCCACGTTTAGCAATCTAACTTATAAACAACTCTATCATTTCTCGTTTTTCGCAAATTTAAAATCTTAAATAATAAGATCCGCGAATGCTTAGCCTTATAATCAAGCCATGCATATATAAAGTCGATACGGGAACTTGCAAATTCTTAAAAAGAATTCGCATTTTGTAGCTCCTTGTGTAAAAGACTAGCACGAGCTTATAGATTATAAAAGGTTAAGGGGACAAGCTAGGGCTCAACACGCCCGATCAAGTCAGAATTTTATTCCTACTCTCACCAGCGGAAAGTCAACAAAATGTCAAAATTTATTATATTTTTGCAAAAAATTTTAAATTTTTCTCATTTTTTTTTTTTTTTTGATTTTTTCAATTTTGGAGGGAAAACAGGGTTGCATGAGTAAACGGCAAAAATGCAAGGCAAAAATCGAATCAAAAGATCACCCCCCCAGACTAAAACGAGACATTGTCCTCAATGTCTTAAAGGTAAGGGTATCCCTACAAAAATCAAAGGCCGTTTATTAATTATGCCAAAAGATAGATGTAAAACGATAAGATTTAGGATATTGGATACGCAACGAATGATGAAACTCGAGTAGAGAAAAGAAAACCACGAGCACGAGAGTCTTCAATCATCGGGCAATCCTGGACACATCACAGAAAACCACGAAACACAAGATATGGAAGAGGAAGCCCTCCTCACTCACTTTATTAGAAAAGAGATAAGAAGATAGAATGATAAGCATGGGGTGCCTCCCACGAAGCGCTTGTTTTTTATCGAGTCGGAAAGCTTAGACTCGCCCCGAATTTATTTGTCCTTGGGGGAGCAAGTGGAAGAGATAATCTCAATCGGACTTTCGTTCAAGATGTTTGGATAAACATTGAAGCATAAGAAAGTTCCACTCCGATGAGATACCCACGGTATTTTTAGAAAGAATAACCAGAAATTGTAATACCGGGATCAAAGATGGTATCCTCACTCCCGAAAGAGTGAAGGAATGGAGAAATGATGGGATAAGTGAAGAATGGGTGAAACACACGGATGACGTAAGCAAAGTCAAATTCTGAATCACGGGTGAGTAAGGTGGGAAAAATATCAAGCACCGGAACATCATGTTCGGAAATCTCGTCCACCACTCCAAAAATATCCTCATCCATATTGGATTCAAAATCTACATCCGGTGGTTTCGCGGGTGGACGAGAAGATGGTAAATCAAAAAGAAATGAGTCAGCTTCGGAAAGTAAATCATCGTCATGAATTTCTTCAATAAGAACATTTCTTCGAAGGTCATTCTCGTCATTCTCAATACCCGGTGGTATCGAGTCATTTGTAGCAAGAAATAGATCGACCTCCTCTAAAAGAGAGTCACGTGACGGATTATTGGAAATATTGCTCAAAATAAGTTCGGAGTCGATCTCAAAGTCAAAACGCTCATAATCCAGAAGAGAAATATCAGCATGAATAGTGGGACTGCCACTACTCTTCTCTTCAAATCGAAAAATTTCAAGCTCGGGTAAGAAATCACTATCCATATCGGGGATAGGACATAAAAAGGTGATCACGGCATCAGTAGACGGAGTCGGATTATTTAAAGCTTCGATCTTTGAAATAAGAAGATTGATTTTGGACAATTTGTCACGAAGTAAATCATCTTCGATCTCATCATCATCTAGGTCAAAATCCTTTATCTCCTCTAAGCTAATGAACTCATAATCGGAACGCGATTCCTCAACATCATCGATATCTCCACAAGAGTCTTCAATACTCGGAGTATACTCATTGTGAGAATCGGGATAAATTTCAACTTCATCTTTCTCAACGCGATTATCATCAAACGGCATAGCATCCGTATCAACAATTTCACAATTATCGTTAGAAATTTCCCCGGACTCACTTGGGATTGGGACGAGGTTCTCAACATTGTCTGATTCCGTTGCCGGAATAGTGTTTAGATGCTCGTCCCCCATTTTTAGAGAGTCCTTGGTTTCTTTGGTAGGAAAGATGGGTGCAATTTGAGGGTAGTGTAATGGAACAAGTCTCTCCTCGTCATCATCGGAATCATCGTCACAGTAAAGTAGGGCCTTTCGAAATTTAGCCTCTTTTTCTTCTGCAAGTAATTCTTCCATAGACTTCCCATTAGGATCGGGAGTATAAGTGTTACAATCCACCAAATATTGATTAAGCGCTTGTTTTTGATTACGAACCCCTTCCGCAAGGATTCCCAAAAGTCTTTTAATTTCGAGCAATCTATCTTGATTTGGATAATAGACGGGATTTTGTGGGGGTTGGAAATTGTCAAAACCGGAAGTATTATAGCAAGGATTAGGTTCATAGTAATTTTGATTCCACGGTTGACATTGATAATCATTATGAGGACCCCCACAATTTGTACAAGAAAAATTCGGTGTATTATTGAAATACGGTTCTTGCTCATAAAAATTTTGAGGAGGGTGATTGAAATTGTTTTGAGGATAATTGGAAATGTTCGGATTAAAATCATAATTGTATAAATTTCCGGCTTCCAAGGCACAAAACGAACAAAATCCATTGATCAAATTTCTACCACACCTCTCGCAAGTACACCGTTGACAATAAGACGATGTCGGATCAAACGAATCTCCACACCCATCGCAATAATGTTGATCGAACGAAGATACATCGGGCTGTGGTGGGTAGTCGGAGAAATTTGACGGTTCATTGAAAGAGTTTGGATTAGATTCATAAGCGAATGCAGTTTCAGCTTTCGAATAAGAACACATACAAAGTCCTCGACTAAATCCACATTCGTTGCAAAAACATCGGTCACAAAGTGAATTGTCCCCCAACTGATCTCCACATATAAAGCAATTATACTGAGTGAGTGAAGATGGCTGGGGTTGTGGATGGTGTTCGGAAAAATCTTGAGAAGAATTGAAGGAATTTGGATTTGGATTAATTGGTAATTCACACAAATTACAAAATCCATTGCGACAATTGACTCCACACCGCTCACACAAACACTTGTAACAACGAAGACTATCACCCATTGGACTTTTACAATGAAAGCAGTGATAGCCGAGTGACGACATTAGAATTAAACGGATAGAGGGATAAAGAGATAGAATTAAACGGTTAAGAGGATAAGAAGATTATTTTTGGGTTTTGAAATTTAGAAACATGAAAAATCACAAAAGAGAAATGGAAAATAAATTTGAAAAGAAAATCTTTTTGGATTTTTATATGTAAGGAAAAATTATTATCTTTTTGGTGATCATTCGATCAACCGTACTCGTTTCTTTCAAAACTACGCGCAGCGTGGCAGAGAAGCAAAGGTCCACTCGAAGGTGATTAAAAACCCGCCTCTTTCGGTCTGCAATTTAATGTCAAGACCATCCTTAAACCCCGTGTATAGGTTGTAGCAAAGAAATAATCCGAGTAACGTTTAATTTCACGATCTCTTTTGTTGTTTATTCGGAATGGTTTACAACGCCCTCTCGAGAGCGAGGATTTATTATTTTTGGTATTTTTTTTTGAAAACACTTTAGGAAAAGTGTTTTATTTATTTTCTTTTTGTATTTTTTTTATTTTTTCAAAAACAAATAACTTCCGAGGAAGGGTCTTCAAAACACGATTCTACGGCGAAACTCCAACTCTTCTCAAGCCTTCCCCGGCAGCGGCGCCATTTTTTTGATTCGTTATTTTATATTTCCAAGTAAAAACACAACGTATGCGTTTTCCCCGGGTCGTGTCCCAACGAAGGTCGAATTCGAGTTTTTGTGACGTTGTCGAATTGTGTGGTGAATGTGAATAAAAGTGATGATTGGTGATTTTACACTGCGAACAATGAAATATAAACAACTAATTATGCTAAGGAAACAACTAAGCTAAGCATGAAATCCTAAGAACGAAAATTGAATTTAAAAACGTTACGCGACGAAATTTAGAAACGTAATTAAAAAGTGATTTTCTAAAATTTAAAACCTAAAATATAAAAATAATTTTCCTATATTAACACTGATAAAAGAAAATTTTTGGAAAAAGAAAAATATTTTTTAACTTTTTATGAATTTTTTATGAATTAAAAACTAAATAAAACAATTTAAATGATTTAAAAATATTAAAACAACTAGGAAAAATCTGAAAATTTTTGAGTAATTGATGAACTCAAATAAGTACATTTTATTACTATCATTTATCCTATTAATTTGACTTGTTTTACTATATTATGTATGAGGATTGATACTTAATTGTTTACTTTTGTAATTCTCAGGTAAAAACAAGCATTTGGTGAAACTTAGCGATTATGGACTAATTATGGAGCAAAACGTGCATAAAGTGGAAGTCTACTGACATGGACAAGATCAAGTCAATTCTGCTCCAGATGCGCCGCATCTCACTATCAACATGCGCCGCATCTCTATCAAGATATCACCAGATACGATCCAAGATACAAGAGGACATGCGCCGCATCCTAATCAAGAGTTACGCCGCATCTTCTGGCGGTGTACGAATATTCCTGAATATTATAATCTTGGACCCCACGCGAAGTTAAGTACATGCGCCGCATCTACTTAGTAGATGCGCCGCATCTTCCCTCAGACAGAAACTATAAATACCCCGTAGACCAGACGAATTTAAGAGTTCGAAAACCCTAAAACCGAAGTTCGGACAGCAGAGCAAAAGGACGAATTCAGTCAAGAGGCAGCACAAGACACACTCAAATCGAAGATACAAGAGCTGTAAGAAGGTGCTGCATGTATTTAATTCATTAAGTAGTTTTGTTTTATTGTTTTAGCAAACTTTAATTCATCAGGATTGGTGGCTTGTGTAATGTGACAACGGAAAGATTGCACTCCCTTTAATACTTGCTTTCCCATCAATTAAAGTTTATATGTTGATGTCTTTGGTTACTACTTATTAGTGCATTGATAACCTCTGTGTTTATTAGTGGCTTGCGGGCATCCGACTGCGGGACAAGATGTGGCTCCCACGGTTGTTTCTAAATTGATCACTTAGGAATAACTTTTAGACATAAGTAATCATTAAGGGTTTACTCGCCGATAAGAATAGGACCAACGAGAAAGGGTTAACTACATACACTTCATATAAAGCTATCAATAAAACAAGTGACAATCTACTTAATTATAAGGACAGCCCTCTTATTGTCTCGAGTATCTATCTGTGTACGTGTGTGCTACTTGCTGATTCGTGCCTATTGGTTTATTTTATTATTTAATTGCAAACAAAACTGTGCCAGTCTCTCAGGCTGAAACCCCCTTGCGTTAGGATATTAAAATACTGATTAGAATAACTAGATAATACGTTCCACTCTTAGTGATCGACACTCTACTTACCATTATCTTCATACTGACCGGGTACACTGCTCGTTAAGTGTGTGTGTTATTGATAAGTCGGCTAAATATAAATTTAAAACTTGAGTAGGCATTAAAACTGCTAAACCGCAACGACACATCACGCGCATCAAGTTTTTGGCGCCGCTGCCGGGGAGTGAATTGTTATTATCTGTTAATTTGATTAGTATTTTAATTAGGTTTTTTCTTTTTATTAGATTAATTGCATCATTGTACTATTTTGCATATTTGTTGTATTGTGTGTTAATTGTTTTCTTTTATTTTTGTGTGTTTATTTTCGTTTGTGTGTTTAATTTTTGTTTTTATTTTTTTTTATTTTTCTGTTCTGCTATCGTTGTACTGTGCTAAATCAAACGATACGGCGCATCTGATCTCTCAGATACGGCGTATTGCGTTTAATTTTTTTAATACAACGCGTTTAATTAATTCGATACGACGCATCTTTTCCCCAAGATACAGCGTATCTGTTTTTAACAAGAAAATTTTTCTAAGCGATAAAGTAATACGACGCATCTGCTTTTGCAGATACGGCGTATCTGTTTTTGATAAAAAATTTTTCTAAAACATTAACGCCATACGACGCATCTTCTTTTGAAGATACGGCGTATCTATTATTTTAATTAAAAACAGTTTGCGAATTATTAAACAGATACGGCGTATCGATCTCTGTCGATACGGCGCATCTTACTGAATCAAAAATCTTTTATTTTTAAACGTAATGAAAATACGGCGCATTAACTTTCGTTAATACGACGCATTTAATTTTAATTAGATAAGTTGATTTTTGATTAATTAATTCGATACGGCGCATTCTTAAATTCTAAAGCGGCGTATCTATTTTCTGAATAAAGTCTGATTAAATTTTAACGATTATAAGATACGGCGTATCCAACTTTTTGGATACGGCGCATCGTCTGTAGATATCAGTAACTTTAAATTTTCGTATTCCGTTTTCGTTGTTGATTTTCTGATATACTACTTTCTTGGGCATACCCTACTGATGCTTTTGTGATTGATTTCAGGAAGTGCATGACCAGGAGTTCTACGAAGAACTTGATTCAACCTTTCGAAGATCCTGAACGAGCCCTACATTCGCTTAAAAGGCTTTTCAACACAAGAAGCTTTGATCTTTCAAGTTCACTCGAGCTTGATTACTTTTCTGAAGAAAAAGAGGAAGTTGAAACAGAAACAATGGGCGAAAACACTACTATGGAGGAATACATGAACAATACCCGTGCTGATTACACTTCAGGAGTTGCTAGACCTAAGTTTGATGACAAGTCAAAATTTGAGTTGAAGGGACAATTTCTCAAAGAGCTGAGAGAGAATGCTTTCAGTGGGACGGAACAAGAGGATGCTAATGAGCATGTTGAAAAGGTCCTGGAGATTGCAGATTTGTTTACTACAGAAAGTGTCAATACCGATCAACTCATGCTAAGAATCTTCCCAATCTCACTAAAAGGAGCTGCTAACAAGTGGCTAAGGAATGAACCTGCTAGTTCAATCACCACGTGGGAAGGTTTAAAGAGCAAATTCCTGAAGAGATATTGTCCACCTGCTAAGACTGCTAAGAAGATGGAGGCTATCAATAGTTTCAAGCAAGAGCCTGATGAAACCCTTTATCAAGCTTGGGAACGATTTAAAGATTTATTGATAAAATGTCCTCAACACTATCTAACCCCTATGCAGGAAATAATATTGTTTTATCAGGGATTGGACGTGCCTACAAGACAGATTTTGGATGCTAAGGGAGCTGTACCTCAGATGAGTGCAACTAATGCTAGGAAAGCGATCCAAGAAGCTGCTGATCATTCTCAGAAATGGCACGATGGGACCTCTACTAGATCTAAGAGCAGCACTAATTTTGACGGGATTGCTGCTATTCAAGCTCAATTGGATAAAATTAGTAGAGAGATGAAGAAGCGAGATGAAAGAGCATATGCTGCCCAAGTTGGATGTGAAAAGTGCGATGGACCTCACTACACTAAAGATTGCCCGAACAAGAATGAAAGTGAGACGTTTGAAGAAGCTTATTACACCCAATTTGGACAACCGTTCCGACCTTCAGCAAGATTTAGGGAAGCTAGTCCGGGATTCTATCAAAAGAACAACTTCAATCCCGCTTATCAAGAGAGGAGGCAGACTTTAGACGATACTTTAAAGCAAATTATGGCCGATGCTGCTAAAAGACATGAAGAGAATACTGCTATGATCAAGGAAATTCGAGCTTCAACGGACACTACTACAAGAAATCAAGGAGCTTCGATCAAAGCATTGGAACAACAAATTGGTCAAATGAGCAAAGTTCTTCAAGAAAGGGGATATGGAAGTTTACCGAGCTCAACTGAAACCAACCCAAGGGATCATGTCAAGGCCATAAGCACCACTGAAGAAGTCACTCCTAATATACCTAGAAGGTCGATGAATGGTAATGATGGTGCAAGACCCGAATTTTTCTTTAACTCTTCAATCAGCTTAAGGAGACTACTAAAAGAGAAGACAAAAATTGAAGAGGAGATCAAGGCAACAATGAAAGAAGAGAGCCCTGCAACCGATTCAAATGCCTTGCCTCATAAAGAAAGAGACCCAGGAAGTTTTACTCTACCTTGTTCTATTAATAATATATCTTTCAATAATGTGTTGGCTGACTTAGGAGCTAGTGTTAGTGTTATGCCTCTTAAGACATTCGCTACCCTAGGACTAGGAAAATTAGCACCAACTAAATTACTTATTGAATTGGCTGATAAAACAGTAAAACGACCTGAAGGGATTGCTAATAATGTGCTAGTTAAGATTGAGCAGTTTATTTTTCCCGTAGACTTTATTATACTAGACATGCCCGAGGATGTTAAGATTCCTTTAATCCTCGGAAGACCTTTCTTGTCTACTGCCCATGCTAAGATTGATGTGTTTAAGAGAAAAATTTCATTAAGGGTAAGGAATAATAAACTAGTCTATAAGTGCCAAGATCCGGTTAAAAGCATAATTAGAGGTGTTTATGTGCTAGGATTAAGAGAGCGTATGGACCTCGATCTTGAAGCTAGACTTATGGGAGAAACATTGATTCAAAACAACTCAACTAATCCTAATCATGAAGACTTTGAGGAATTCATTGACCTTAATGTACCTACGGAACTTAGACGCGATATTGTTAGTGATTCTGATGATGAGTGGTATGATTGTGTAGTAATTAATAAACGTAGGAGAGTAGTTGAGAAAACGAATTTGAATAATGATGTGTTTATTGAACTACCACCCCACCTTGCTTATTTGTGCCTGTATGATTATAAGAATTTCCCGTCTATCATTTTGTCATCTCTGCCCGAAAGGGACAGGACTTTGTTTATACAGATATTAAAGAAGAACGGCGTGGAAATTAAGGACGAGCAAGGAGTGTTCAATATTACTAAATTGGGGATGAAGGAGCGTGATGTTTCCGACTCCTTCAATGATCGATACTAAAGAGCTGAACGTGAGTCTAACTTGAAGACTCTGGAATAAAGACAAGTGCTTACCGGGAGACAACCCGGATTTATCTTTTATTATTCTGTTTTCTGTGTCGAGTCAGTCCAGGCCGCACGAAGATACGGCGCATCTCAATCCTGAGATGCGACGCATCCTCTGCAATGGTCATATCTTATTTTATTTTTCTGCATTTTTATTTTCGACTTTTAAAACTATTTATCAGTTTATTTTAATGCGGCGCATCCCTGGTTAAGGATGCGGCGCATCTTTATTCTGATCCGTATTATTCCAGGCTCGATACGGCGTATCTTCTTCAATAAGATACGGCGCATCGACTGACCTGATGATTTTCAGTTTTAATTTTTAAGTTTTATTTTTCCTAACTACTAATGTATTATGCAAGTTTGAACCTTTCTTATCTTAGGTGTGTTTTAAAGTGTTGGTGGTATTATAGTTTCCTGGATTTCCTGTGGATACATCAAGTATGAAGCTTTAACGTTCTAATCCACATGGAAGTTGATTTTTGCTCTTATACTAATGGAGGATCATACCGAACAAATCTCAGGGGAGTTTTTCCGTTCTAATTCTTTTATTTTCCAGTTTTTAACCTTTTATACAAACAACGAGGACGTTGTTTAACTTAAGTGGGGGGATTGGAGAATTAGAACACTTAACAATTAATTGTCCTACTTTTTCAAAAATTATGCTTAAAATGTGCTTAATATATCAAACTTAAAATTTTTTTTTTAGCATGTTTTTGTTTAAGATCTAAGTTACATAACTGCACACATGACATTATTTTCAAAAATTGTGATTTTTCAAAATTCACAAATCTATGAGTGTGCCGGTGACTTGTAAACTTTAGAACTTGGCTTGTATACTATTCGAGACCACCATAATGAGTATTATTTATATAATTGGAATGACTTGTCTAACTTGGTAAAATTCTAGGATTACACCAAATAGCCTTTATATGTTATGTGTTATTGACTAACTACACTGGTTAGTTAACCCCCGTATAAAACCTTTTGTTACTCTCATTTTTAGAGTAAGATACCCCTAGAAAAACACTCAGAGCCATTCCTTTCGTTTCTTACACCTATGTTTAAAATGTTTCGTTACACCTTAAACCTTAACCTACCCTGTAGATTAGAATCCGTGGTTGGTTAATTGCTATAGGCAAAGTGTGTTTCCTTACATTACCTGTGTTCGCGTGCGTAATTCATTATCTATGGTTAGGTCGGGAAATTGCACAATGCAATTGGAGTGAAAGTAAATATTGTATATCTTTGAGTTTATTTTTCGTGTGTTTACTACTTTCACTATTACCGTTATTTCTGAAAGTATGAAAAGTATGAAAAAAAAAATTATTATCCGGAAAGAAAGTTGTAGTGATGTGGTGAAATTTTACACATCTATGTTTATGCTTAGTAAAAAAAAAAAAAAAAAAAAAAAAAAAAAAAAAAAAATCGAAAAAAAATAAGAAAAGAAAAAGAAAAAGAAAAAAAAAAAAGTTGGATGTTTATTTTAAGCCAACGATGTAAAGTTATGTAAGTGGTCGATATCACCACTATTTGTTGTATTATATCTATGGATTGAATGGGAATTGGCAGTTATGGGAATGCCAATTAAGGTTTATTCTTTGATTAAGATTTTGTTGAGTATAATTCGTGTCTACCTAAAGCGTGTGTTTCAAGTGTTAAAGCGTGAGTTATTCAATGATATGAGTCTTATTCATGGGATGGTTGGGATAGTGATTAACCACACTTAGGATTTTAATTTATTTGTTTTGTTTTGTTTATTTTATTTTTACACCAATTTATATCCCAAATGTTATCCATACCCTGTATTGTTCTTTATCCAACCGAACCTATGATTTATTGAGATTAGGGATTTGAGCAATCTTAAGTATCGTAGTCGTGGATTCGGCTATGTATTTATGATTTTGTCGCCCTTTTTGATATATTATTATTGGTGAAGTTTGGACCTATCTTTAGCCTATTCGAGTTAAGGATTTGAGCAATTGCAAGTATCGTGTTCGTGGATTCGATCATGTATTTGTGATTTTGTCGCCTTTTCTGGAATTTGAGATCGATAGTGTAAATAAGAATAATTAACCCTTTAGCCTAAAAACCCTTTTTTACCGCTTTAGACTTGTTATTCCTTAGCTTTAGTGGTGGAGATGTGTATACTTGCCAAGCTTATGATAGAATATTCGTCGCGACTGGACAGTTAAACGATTAGATTTGCTTTTATCGACTTATTTTATTTTACTTCTAATTCGTTAAGTGTTTAGTTGTGTGATTATGAAATAAACGAATACATGCTTAAATATAAAAATAAATCCTATTACATCTTTTAGGATACATTTTCATAAGTTTTAATCTAAGGTTTACTTGGGGACAAGTAAAGTTCAAGTGGGGGGATATTTGATGAACTCAAATAAGTACATTTTATTACTATCATTTATCCTATTAATTTGACTTGTTTTACTATATTATGTATGAGGATTGATACTTAATTGTTTACTTTTGTAATTCTCAGGTAAAAACAAGCATTTGGTGAAACTTAGCGATTATGGACTAATTATGGAGCAAAACGTGCATAAAGTGGAAGTCTACTGACATGGACAAGATCAAGTCAATTCTGCTCCAGATGCGCCGCATCTCACTATCAACATGCGCCGCATCTCTATCAAGATATCACCAGATACGATCCAAGATACAAGAGGACATGCGCCGCATCCTAATCAAGAGTTACGCCGCATCTTCTGGCGGTGTACGAATATTCCTGAATATTATAATCTTGGACCCCACGCGAAGTTAAGTACATGCGCCGCATCTACTTAGTAGATGCGCCGCATCTTCCCTCAGACAGAAACTATAAATACCCCGTAGACCAGACGAATTTAAGAGTTCGAAAACCCTAAAACCGAAGTTCGGACAGCAGAGCAAAAGGACGAATTCAGTCAAGAGGCAGCACAAGACACACTCAAATCGAAGATACAAGAGCTGTAAGAAGGTGCTGCATGTATTTAATTCATTAAGTAGTTTTGTTTTATTGTTTTAGCAAACTTTAATTCATCAGGATTGGTGGCTTGTGTAATGTGACAACGGAAAGATTGCACTCCCTTTAATACTTGCTTTCCCATCAATTAAAGTTTATATGTTGATGTCTTTGGTTACTACTTATTAGTGCATTGATAACCTCTGTGTTTATTAGTGGCTTGCGGGCATCCGACTGCGGGACAAGATGTGGCTCCCACGGTTGTTTCTAAATTGATCACTTAGGAATAACTTTTAGACATAAGTAATCATTAAGGGTTTACTCGCCGATAAGAATAGGACCAACGAGAAAGGGTTAACTACATACACTTCATATAAAGCTATCAATAAAACAAGTGACAATCTACTTAATTATAAGGACAGCCCTCTTATTGTCTCGAGTATCTATCTGTGTACGTGTGTGCTACTTGCTGATTCGTGCCTATTGGTTTATTTTATTATTTAATTGCAAACAAAACTGTGCCAGTCTCTCAGGCTGAAACCCCCTTGCGTTAGGATATTAAAATACTGATTAGAATAACTAGATAATACGTTCCACTCTTAGTGATCGACACTCTACTTACCATTATCTTCATACTGACCGGGTACACTGCTCGTTAAGTGTGTGTGTTATTGATAAGTCGGCTAAATATAAATTTAAAACTTGAGTAGGCATTAAAACTGCTAAACCGCAACGACACATCACGCGCATCAGTAATTCTAAAATTAAATTACTAATCTATGGAAAATAATTTCAGAAAGTGAATAAGCCAAAATAAGCTGAACAGTCAAATAAGCACTTGTGAAATAAGCACAAAATAAGCACAAGCAGTCCAAAAATTCTCAAAAAGCTCTAGTATCATGCAATGGACTCATTTAAGCTTAAAACAACTCAGATAGATCAAATAAGCTAAAGGAATAATCTACAAAGTTGTTGCACAACTTATTTTCAAGACAGAACTAAAACTGTTTTCTACCCTACTTTGCAGCTAAAAATTAAGCTGAACCAGGCCTTAATTGGGGAATCCAGAAGAACAAGAAGAAAGCTTATATGGAAATCTATTCTGAAACCAAGAATGCCCAAAATTGGTGGCCAATTACTCACCTAATTCTACCCTAGACCAGGTGCTGATGGAGATATGAAACTGTGCAGGTAAAATCCGGTATTATGGCAGAATTTGCAGACCTTTATAAGATGTCTAAATAAGCTAGAATTCCCAATCCCAGATATTATACTACAAGCTAGCTATATCAACTACCTAAAAACCAAAAAATTAAGGTCTCAGCTTATCTGGTTAAGCCACAGATAAGCTGAGATCAGCAGTTAAGAAACCTATGGACTGCACAAAATGGACTGTGACAGCAGTTATGGAATTGGCGCAAAACTTGTGCGAAACTTCTCTAATTCAGACCAACTCTTGCAATCTTACTACCACACCTAAGAACTAAGAAATACCCAAGAGAGATTCCAAATAAGCTCAGCTTATGCTGAGCTTATTGAAGCAGCCTACCTTCTACTTTTTGAACTTTCCCAAGCAAAACTTCAAATCAACCCAAATTAGCCTATTATTTAACAACTAAAGCTTATTCTAGTACTCAATAAGCTCCAAAAAACTTTGACCAATGGTAAATGAACAGTACACCAGCTTATATCCTCTAGAACTCTTTTATGCCAAACACCCTTTTATTAAACTAATTTGCAGATTTACACTAGATACTGAAAATATAGGCTATGCTACTGATATTCTACTGCACAACTAACTTAATCAAACACTACTAAGCAAATTCTAAACCTACTCTAGCACTAAATAAGCAGTATCCTCTAATGACTGTTTTTGGCTTTTTAATGGTTTATTAAGGAAAAATTAGACAAATGAATACTAATACTGAATTTAGACTAAATGATTCCTTTAAAAAGTAATAACAACTACTTAAAAGCAGATAAAAGCAGAAAATAAGTACTAATAAGCAGTTTGAATTAACTTTGACTTTTAAGAATTTTTAGAATTAAAACAGAATTAAAATTAATGAATCCTTGACAAAGCTATGACAACTGAAATGAGCTAACTGGAACAGAATTTAGAGCTTTTCAACCAACATTAAACATCAATGAAAAAGCTTAAATGAACTTAGAATTTTAAAAGGAATGTGTAAATTTTATTAAACTAAAGACAATTACAGAACAATAATGAGGAACTACAATGAAAACTTTACCTAAATTAAGCTACCAAAAGCTACTCCTAAATTACTCCCTACTCCTAAATTCGACCTAAAAATTATCTACCTAGCTAACTAACTGCTCCAATTGTGATCGAAGAGGGCTATTTATAGCCTGTTGGGGAAGCTTCTAGGGACTCTCCTGATCTAATCTCAGCCCTCTATTAATCATCTTGTCATCAAAGCAATCTACAGCCCTTGGATTAGATGGATGAGGTGTTGTAGCCAATCGATGAGCTCCAATTGTCTAGGCTGGCAATCCACACCACTTCTTCTCTCTGACATGTGCGTCAGTGCTTCTAGAAGCAGTATCCAAGGCAAAGGAGTGAGGTGTAAGAACCAATGATACGTTGCCTTTTGTCCATGTAAGCAATCCCAATGATTAATCTCTCTGACACGCTCTGAGCACGTGGGAAATGCTTCTAGAAGAGTTAATTGAAGGTAAATTTGTGTGAGAAGTGGTAATTTAAGGGATGGTAATTCTAGGGTTTATGTTTGGGAGGGAAAAGGAGGTGCAGGGTAAGAATTGGGGGCGGGGTGTGAGGTTGTGGATTTTTTTATTTTTATTAAACCGTGTGTTAGTCTCTTGACCGGGTTGGGAATAGTGGGCTTTTGTTTTGGGCTTGGGGTTAAAATAGATGGGCTGAGGGTTTGTAGCTTGGGTTGGATTTGTGTTTAAAGAATGAAATCCGGATATTGTTTTGTGTTTAGCATAGAGTTTAGGATACAAGGACCAATTGTGTAATTTGCTGAATTCTGAGGGACCTTTGCTGTCATTTTTCCAATATTGATCTAAGGGTCTGAATTGACAACTGATGATTCTTCAGGGGTTGACTTTGACTTTCCGAGCATATCTTTGATCATTTGATTCCCCGGCTTCGGCTTTAAATCCTTTCCAAATCTCGTGCTCGTTTTCCCGGTTTTTGCTTGATTTTGTCCATATTTACAATATCCATCCCTTCACAATCATAAACACAAAAACACAATATCTCTTGGCATTATGGTCGGGTTTTTGGTCTATTTGGTCTGATTTGGGTCAAGAAAAGGTATGTGTTTAAGCACATACCATCTTGCAAAGTCAACCTTGTGATTTTTATGAAAACTAGCAAGGTTTGACTTTGCGAGGTCAAACCTGCAAATATTTTTAAAAAATTAGTAAGGTTTGACCCCACAAAGTTAAACCTTAAGAATTTTTTCATAAAATTCGCAAACTCTAGTAAAACTTGCGGATTTTGTAGGTATTTTAGTTTTTTTTTTTTAAATTAAAAATTGGATATGGGTGAAGTATATTGATGAAAATGGGTATTTTTGTCATTTTACCTTTTGAATAACCATGGTTTTGAAAATAATTAATAAATTCTAGAGGCAAGTTTGGTAGAGGGTTTGTGAATTTGGACTCAAAGATGAGTTAACATATTTGTTTGATATGGAATATGAGTTTTAAAATTGAGGTTCACACCCTCTGAATCGATCATCCTTAAATCCTTAAATGATGGGTGGGGTTGAAATAGGTTAGAGGACTCACATATTTTTTTATCTCTCTATCTATCTCTACTATTTACATTTAAATATAATCTTTTATATAATAAAACAAAACCTCAAGTGGAGACTTTTTCATTTCAAAAAAATCAAATCATACAATAATTTTTTTAATTAGATTTTTTAAAAAGCTTTTTAATTATTAAAAAAAACCTTAATTATTTCTATATTTGACAAAAAAAAATATAAAAAATCGTTTTTATACTCAAACATTAAAAAGGGGCAAAAATACACATGGGTTTCAGGGTTATTTTTTCTAATTTCAGGTTAAAAGTGTAAAATTGTTTAAAAAACGGAGGTCCTAACAAACCCACAAATCCATCAGGGGAAAACATACCCATTAACCTAATAACCTTATTCAATCCTTTTCTTCAATCCTTGATTGATCAACCTTTTCTTCTGTTGGGAATTTAATGTTATAAAGATTAGTATTGGGAATTAAACGTTTAAAAGGTTAGTTCTGCTCAAAGAAATATACTAAGTGTCATTCTACTACTAGTATATTTGATTTTACTACTAGTGTTAGAGATTCTGTTGCGTGTATTTGATTCTACTGCTAGTGTTAGAGATTCTGCTGCGTGTATTTGATTCTACTGCTAGTGTTAGAGATTTTGCTGCCGCAAGCATTCTACTGCTAGTGCATTAGATACTGCTGTTGAAGAGATAAGTGTCGCGTATTCTACTGCTGGATGGATAAGTATACAAAGATATTTTGTGTATAAAAGTCAAAGATATACGGTAGAAAATATCTTTGATAGATGTTCAGTCAACAAGTTGTGTACACAGATACAAGTTGTATCTTAAGGATTGACACACTCAAGCAAAGCAAGTAGTTCGACAAGACTTATCATTTATTGTAATGATCTTCTTTGCACTATAAAAAGAAGATCTTAGACTAAATATTAAGTGTGACTAACCAAGTGCTTAATTCATATGCTTAGAATATCTGACAAGAACAAAAGAACACAACTTATCATAGAAATCATAAGTCATAGAAACATATAGATTCAAGGTTTGTAACCCTAGTGATAGTGAAGATCACTCGTATTATTATCTTAATAATATTGAATCGTTTGGTGTTAACATTGTGTGTTCATTGTTCATTACTCAAGCATTACTTTCCATTTCCAATAACCAAATAACCTTCTAAGTGTGGTTAAGTAGATTCCGCATACTTAACCATATTAACTCAAAGTATCACATACACAAGTTACAAAGGACTAACATCCTACATAGTGTATCGAATCCTCTCAATTGGTATCAGAGCAAGGCTGATATATTTGATTTAGAAGAAGAAGAAGAAATGGACGTGGAAAATACTCAGGCTACAAATATTGCTGCAAAGTTGCCTATGATCCAACAGAATTAGTTTGAGTTATGGAGGTTAAGGATTGAGCAATACTGATGAAGCGAAAAGTGTACCGCTTTTAAGGGGTCATTTAAGCCCTAAATCGTATTTATTTAATCAAATATTGCCCTAAATCGTTCCTTTTGTCATTTTAGGTACTTTTGAGGAGAAAATCTGGAAAAGGAGGCATTTTGGACGTTTTTGGAGCATAAAAGTGAAGAAAACGGCAAAGTCTCAAAAATCGGCTAAAAGTTACCTTTGATGGCGTCAGGATTTACTCCAGAGGGCGTCATGGCTTGGCAAGAAAAGGTGGATGTGAAATTTACTCATGATAAGCCAGTGAAAATTGCATGTGAATTCTGACGGCGTCACGCTTTAACCTGATCAAGGGCGTCACGGCTTAATTCAAAGAGGGACGGCGTCACGTTCAAGGTCTGACGGCGTCAAGCCTTGATAAGCCAGAACGGATTTTGGAGAGCTAAAGAGGGACGGCGTCAAGAAGGTCACCCGAGAACCCTAAAAGCGGCGAGGGTGACGGCGTCACACTCCATAACGTGACGCCGTCAGATCCAAAAATCTATATATAGTTTTGCAATTCTTTGTCATTAGTGTGGAACTTAGTGTGGAATTTTTGGGAGAAAACCCTAAGACGATTTTAGCATCTTTTTCAAGGCTTTTTGCCTTGAGATCTTCCATGTTACATTGAAGATAAGTTATCAATTAATCATTCAATATGTCTATGTGTTGTTTGATTCTATCCTGTTCTTGTCTTTTGATTAATATGTTAGGCTAGATTTATCTTGTGTTTGCTTAGATCTAATGAAACCTAGCTATTGATTATTGGTTATTAGTGTGTTATTAGTTGTATTGGATGATTGTTTATCTATGTTAGGCTTAAGAAAACTGGCTAACTTCCTATTCGGTAACTTGCTTGAACGTCTTAAGAAACATGAACCAAATGCGTACTAAAGGTTTTTATGGTCGTATTTAATGCACAAGCGAATTCTAGTGATCCCATGTTAGGAGCTTCCTAGCCGGCTCGACATAGGAGTGAAGTAGGAGCTTGTAGAGTTGGGGAAGTACGTACGCCACCCCACGATTGGTATTAAGGAATACACCCGTCATCCACGCGACTAATACACACTAATCAACCGGTAAAAGATAGTTAGGGAGTAAGGAAATCTAAGTAAACACATTTCTCTACACTTAAGTTTTCACCAACTTTTTATTTTCAGTTATTTATTTTATTTGCATTCGTAGTAATTTGGGTTAGTTGACTAGCAACTAATTCCGCCCACTCTTTCAAACCCGAGATTTTACTTGCTTTCATAAAAAATTATAAAAACATAAAAAAGAATCTTCCTCAACCCTTAGACCTATTAGAGTAGTCTTTCATACCTAACGAACACTATTCCCTGTGGAGAACGATCAATCCCCCGTACTTACCACTACACTATACTACATCGGTCAGGTACACTGCCTGGTGGGGTTGTAAGCCTCTTGAGATCCCTCGAGAGGTAAAACCTGTTGTAAGGTTGCAAAACCACGCATCAAGTTTTTGGCGCCGCTGCCGGGGAATAGTTATTGTTTAGGTTGAATTTTTATTTTATAGGTCTACTCACTAGATTCCTTTCTAGTGAGATTTTTATTTTATTTTTTTTAGGTTTTCTTTAGTCTATCTATTTTCTTCGTTTCTTTGTTCGTAACCATTACCATTCGACATCTTGGAAGATGGTAATATCCTTAATCCCAACAACCCACCACCACAACAACAACCACCACCTCCTAGAGCCCGTACTTTAGGAGAGTACTCCCGTCCTAGCCACCATGGCTATCGAAACACCATTGAGCTCACTCAAGGAGCCAATGTCACACCCTTGCGATCCGACACCATCCGGTTGGTGCAAAGCGGATGCGCATTCCATGGACTTCGTTCTGAAGATCCTAATCAACACCTCAAGGACTTTCTTAAAATCGTTGATTCTATAGACCTTGATGTTGCCACTCGAGAGACGACCCGATTGCGTCTCTTCCAATTCTCTCTGCGGGACCAAGCTAGTCAATGGCTAGAGCATCAACCCGCAGGATCCATCACCTCTTGGGATGATCTCACCACTCGTTTCCTTGCTCAGTTTTTCCCACCGGGAAGAACTACCAAGCTAAGGAATGATATCTTGATGTTCCAACAACGTCAAGGCGAAACTCTCTACGAGGCATGGACTCGATTCAAGGACTTACTCCAAAAAGTCCCTCATCATGGCATAGAACTTTGGCTCCAAGTCCAAATCTTCTATGACCATATCAATCTCTACACGAGGCAAACCATTGACCAATCGGCCGGTGGTAAGCTACGTGATCTAAGTGCGGAACAATCATGGGCTCTCCTAGAGGATCTTACTCTTTATGACAACGAAAGTTGGAGTGATCCCCGTGATTTGAATAAAACGGTCAAGGCAATATCTTTGCCTTCGAACAATTCAAGCACTTCCGACCGTAGGATCATAGAACTTGAAGATCAAGTCAAGTTTCTCATGAAATCCTACGAGGCTCCTAAACCTTCAAGCCAAGTGAACAAAATCACTTCTTCATGTGAATTATGTAGTGGTCCCCACAACACTCGTGATTGCATGGAACTCCCCGAACAAGCTTTTGTGGACTACGCATCCTCGCGTACCGACGGAGCGGGAGACAAGTGGTACACTTTCAAACCCGAGCCAAACCATTACGGTGATTCATACAACCCCTCATGGAAAAATCACCCGAACCTTAGGTGGAAACAGAACCAAAACGCACAACAAACCAATTCTTCCAACCCACCTAATCGTTTTCAATCAAGCGGTTCCAACTCGAACCGTACTTTCAACAACAATCCTTCCGGCAATGGTAGTACCAATAACTTTGAAGGATTGATGTCCCAATTTATGGCATCTCAAGAAGCTCGGATAGCTAGATTCGAATCCGAATTCAATCAACAACAAACGGAGATGACCAATAAAATTGACAACTTGTTGAAAGCTCTCAATAACCAAGTGTTATCACTTCCACATAAGGACGCTAGGAACACAAATAGCGGACCCCAAGTAAAAGACCCCTCTTCATCCAAACACGTCCACTTTGTCAACATTGTCACTATTAAACCAATTGAAAGGAATGAGGATAATAGTGAACCTAAGGATGAGGATAAGAAAGTCGAGGTTGATAAGGAAGTTTGGACAAGTGAGATTGAAGAAGTAGATGATGATAAGGACTACTTCAATAGGGTACCCACTAAGGAAGAGCGCGCATATCATACAAACTTATTCGATGACCCCGAGACACCATACTTCCTAGGTAGACCAATTATAGAAATAGGCGACCCTTCTAATCTCAACATACCATGCAACATCGGACATTTGCATGTGTGGAAAGCCTACATCGACCTTAGATCACCCATAAACATCATGACTAGAGCCCACTACAATTTGATAATGAAAAATCAACTTGGGTATAGGATGTTCCCTGACAAGGGATGGATGAGTAACTTCACGGGAAGAGTTAGGGGATTACCGGTTTATGTAGGAAACTTCACCTATGTCACCGACTTTGTAATTGTAGAAGATATCCGCCCAATAGTCGATGCATCCTTAACTCAAGTGGTTTTTGGAAAACCATTTGTTGAGGTCTCTAGAATGACTTATGAACCTTCCTTAGGGATAGTTAGATTTAAGGATGAGACCGATGAGGTAAACTACCAAATGCCATATAAGATAGAACAATTCCAACACTTGTCAAATGTTGAGAAGGAGCTCAAGCAAGCGGTTTACTATAGGAATGATGAGGATAGAAATAAAGGAGTAGACTATGTTATGGAAAGGATATTCGGTTTCTACAAGGATTGTTTGAAATTGGGACCGGAATATAAAACCGGAAAGGAGAATGGCCTAGGAACCGTGACCAATGATGGAATCACGTAATGTACGTGACTTTGAGTCTAGCTACAAGACTCGTTAATAAAGAAAAGCGCTTCTTGGGAGGCAACCCAATCTTTATTTGCTTTTTGTGTTTATTTATTTGTTTGTTTGATCTTATTTGTTTCCGTATGTGTGTTTAATTTTTATTCTTATTGATTCATGTTCAAAACTAAATTGTGAAAATGCTTTATTTTGTTTTTAACTTCGTCTTAACTACATATAAAGGTATTTTGCAAAAGGTAAGTGTAAGGGAAATCTAAATCGGTTTATTAGAACACAAATGAACATGAATCATAATAATAATAAATGAAAATACATATTAGTATTTGTTTGAGTCAACTGCTTGTATCGAGTCATAATGATGTTTTGCAGGAATTCCAGGAAGTAAGGTAAAGGTTTTTCCAGAAATTTTCCGGAAACTTAAAATGAGAATTTTTGTCAGGTCATTTCTGACGGCGTCAGGGTTTATAACCTGACGGCGTCAGATTTAATTTTCATAAATTTTTGAAAGTTTTGTTTTCATAATTTTTTTTTTATTAAATCTCCAACTTATAATCTCCAGGAATCTGCAAAATTATCATTCCACAAGCATTATATCTTTATATATAGATTTATCCCGCCGATGTTATGCAGGTTCTCGTGTTTGTTTTCTCAGGTTTAACAGGTTATTTTGGAAAAGGAAATGTTTTTGAATCAAGCTTATGGCGATGCATTAGTCATGGAGCTTCAACATTACTTTGGAAGAAGATCTAACCGTGTAACTTCATTATCCACCGAGCGAATCAGGGGAGTATTTGATTTCAATCTTTTACTTTTTGCTTTTACATCTTGTTATTTGAACATTGGGGACAATGTTCATCTTAAGTGTAAGGGGGGTAAAAAATACGATTTTAGAGAATACAATTACGCTTGATTTTTGTTTGTTTGATAGTAGATGTGTAATAAAACTGAGAGAAATACCTGTTAGGGCAATTTTAGTGCCAAATTTAAATTTTTTTACAACATATAGGAGTGAAACTTTGATCTTAATGAGCGTCTCACGGATAGGAGTTATATGACTAGCACAAAAACCGTACCACTAAAAAATTTTCCACCCCAAATATGTGAGGTTCGCCCCTAGAATTGGTAGGAAAAGCATTTATGCTATGATGTGTGTACCGGTAGCACTTAGATTCTAGAACTTGCGTTAGGACCATTCCAAGGCCACAAGTGAGACTATATTCGTGTAGTTAGATTTACTACATGATAAGAGGCATTAGGATTAACCCATTGTTTTACACCTGTGTTTTTGTTATAATTACTTTGGCTACATTAGTCAAGTAATTCTCCCACACCCTTTGCGTTGTACTCATTTTTAGTACACGATACCCCTAGTACACCCCTCAGAGCCTATCTTTTCGTTTCGACCTTTAAGCATTTTACTTAAAGGAAGAATTTGTTACACCCCACTAAAATGTACACCCAAATCGCCTTAGCCTACCTTGTATGCACTCAATTTTAGTGCATTATTGTGACAACATTTGTTTAAACCCAAGTTAATTATCTAGTTGATTACATGGTTGCTAAGTCGAGTCATATCCTTGTACATATTGTTTTGGGACGATTGGGACTCATGGGTAAAGTACTATTGTAATGGAGTAATGGGGAAGAACATCATTCATTACCCCCATATGTGCTAAATATTTTAAAAGTACTCCAAGTTTTTCGATTATCTTAATTCGAGTCATTAGAATAGTTATTTGTAAAGTTATGTAAAAGTTTAAGTGTAAGGGGAATGCAACGCCCCTATGATGTATTATTTTGGATGGTAGGGCAAAAGTGTATGCAAAAAAAAAAAAAAAAAAAAAAAAAAAAAAAAAAAAAAAAAAAAAAATCGAAAAAATCAAGAAAAATACAAAAAAAAAATGAGAAAATGAAAAATAGAAAAAATATACGGACTACCATCCCGTTTTATTTTATGTTTATTTTATGTTTTTATTATTTTCTTTCATTAGCTTAAGATTGAGTCGAGTCTTGGCTTAGCAACATTGTATAGTACATGTAATCGATCAAGATCTTTAACTCGCCACCAGTAAAATATCCTTTATCCAACAAAACCGTGTTTTCCTTTTCCCTACACCTAACGTTATAACCCATTTAAAAGCCCTCTTTGATAGTTTATCTTAGGTGCTTACGCCTAGTGGAGGAGGTTTTCGATCCTTTCCCAAGCCTATGGTAATCTATTTGCTATGACAGGTAGTGAGAGATATTATCTGTTTCCATTTATGAGATTTATTTTGATGACACTTGAGAGATGTGAGTATCTAAACACTACTTGTGAGGTGCTAGTTTATAATCTCCGTGCTTATTATGATTAAAGTGGAACGATTATTTGTTGTAATTACTTTTATGTTAGTATTAAATGACCCCTAACTTGTATTTTGATTAGAATAAAAGCGCATTTGCTTGAGGACAAACAAATCTCAAGTGTAAGGGTATTTGATGAAGCGAAAAGTGTACCGCTTTTAAGGGGTCATTTAAGCCCTAAATCGTATTTATTTAATCAAATATTGCCCTAAATCGTTCCTTTTGTCATTTTAGGTACTTTTGAGGAGAAATCTGGAAAAGGAGGCATTTTGGACGTTTTTGGAGCATAAAAGTGAAGAAAACGGCAAAGTCTCAAAAATCGGCTGAAAGTTACCTTTGACGGCGTCAGGATTTACTCCAGACGGCGTCATGGCTTGGCAAGAAAAGGTGGATGTGAAATTTACTCATGATAAGCCAGTGAAAATTGCATGTGAATTCTGACGGCGTCACGCTTTAACCTGATCAAGGGCGTCACGGCTTAATTCAAAGAGGGACGGCGTCACGTTCAAGGTCTGACGGCGTCAAGCCTTGATAAGCCAGAACGGATTTTGGAGAGCTAAAGAGGGACGGCGTCAAGAAGGTCACCCGAGAACCCTAAAAGCGGCGAGGTGACGGCGTCACACTCCATAACGTGACGCCGTCAGATCCAAAAATCTATATATAGTTTTGCAATTCTTTGTCATTAGTGTGGAACTTAGTGTGGAATTTTTGGGAGAAAACCCTAAGACGATTTTAGCATCTTTTTCAAGGCTTTTTGCCTTGAGATCTTCCATGTTACATTGAAGATAAGTTATCAATTAATCATTCAATATGTCTATGTGTTGTTTGATTCTATCTTGTTCTTGTCTTTTGATTAATATGTTAGGCTAGATTTATCTTGTGTTTGCTTAGATCTAATGAAACCTAGCTATTGATTATTGGTTATTAGTGTGTTATTAGTTGTATTGGATGATTGTTTATCTATGTTAGGCTTAAGAAAACTGGCTAACTTCCTATTCGGTAACTTGCTTGAACGTCTTAAGAAACATGAACCAAATGCGTACTAAAGGTTTTTATGGTCGTATTTAATGCACAAGCGAATTCTAGTGATCCCATGTTAGGAGCTTCCTAGCCGGCTCGACATAGGAGTGAAGTAGGAGCTTGTAGAGTTGGGGAAGTACGTACGCCACCCCACGATTGGTATTAAGGAATACACCCGTCATCCACGCGACTAATACACACTAATCAACCGGTAAAAGATAGTTAGGGAGTAAGGAAATCTAAGTAAACACATTTCTCTACACTTAAGTTTTCACCAACTTTTTATTTTCAGTTATTTATTTTATTTGCATTCGTAGTAATTTGGGTTAGTTGACTAGCAACTAATTCCGCCCACTCTTTCAAACCCGAGATTTTACTTGCTTTCATAAAAAATTATAAAAACATAAAAAAGAATCTTCCTCAACCCTTAGACCTATTAGAGTAGTCTTTCATACCTAACGAACACTATTCCCTGTGGAGAACGATCAATCCCCCGTACTTACCACTACACTATACTACATCGGTCAGGTACACTGCCTGGTGGGGTTGTAAGCCTCTTGAGATCCCTCGAGAGGTAAAACCTGTTGTAAGGTTGCAAAACCACGCATCAAATACTTCATGCTTCAAGATTATGCTCTCTGGGATATCATTCTGTATGGTGATTCTTTTACACTAGGTTATACAGATGTCATTCTTGAAGGCAAAACAATTCAAAAATTAAATTCTGGACCAACTACCAATGAAGAAAGGATACAGAAGAGGAATGATCAAAAGGTAAGAAATTTGTTGCTTATGACCATTCCTGGTGAACAGATGCTTTCTTTTAGCAAGTATCCTGATGCAAAAACTCTTTTTGAAGAGATTTGTGCATGGTTTGGTGGTAATGAAACTACCAAGAAAACACATAAGACATTGCTGAAACAACAATTTGAAAACTTTAGTTCAAATAGCAATGAATCTCTTGATAAGCTGTTCTCAAGATTACACAAGCTTGTCAGTCAGTTAGCTGTGTTGGGAGTTGAGATAGCCAAGGAAGATCTCAACATGAAGTTCTTAAGAAGTCTACCTGAAGAATTCCATACTCATGTGGTTGTCTGGATGAACAAGCCAGACATTGAAACCATGAAACTCAATGATTTGTACAACAACTTCAAAATTGTTGAACAAAGTCTGAAGAAGTCTGGAAGCTATAGTACTAGTTATGGGAATATGGCATTTATGTCATCTCCCAACATTAGTAAGTCTGAAGAGGTAGATGAAGATGAAGGTGTTTCTACTGCTAGTTATAGTGTTTCTACTGATACTACACAAAAGAATGTTGCTGGACTTAGAGATCCAACATTCTATGTATTCATGTCTAGTCAAACTAGTGGTTCTCCTCTAAATCATGAAGACCTTGAACAGGTGGATGATGATGATTTAGAAGAGATGGATATCAAGTAGCAGGTTGCTTTACTGAGCATAAGGGCTAAAATTTTTTGGCAAAGAACAGGAAAGCAGATTACCATTAATGGTAATGAAATTGCTGGGTTTGATAAGAAGAAAGTAGAGTGTTTCAATTGTCACAAGGTGAGACACTTTGAAAAAGAGTGCAGAAAGCCAAGAAAGCAAGAAAATAGGAGCACATGGTACAAGCAAGATAAGAAGAAGGAAGTCACTGTGGAAGAGCCAAAGTCTATGCTAGCCATTGATAGAGCTGTTCACGAGCCGAGCCGAACCGAGCGAGGCTCTGCTCGAACTCGGCTCGAATTGAAACCGAGCAGCTCGGCTAGATTCGAACTTAATTAAACGAGCAGAAAACCATTGCTCGAGCTCGCTTGGTTTAAAACCGAGCAGCTCGGCTCAGCTCGAACTCGCTTGGTTTAAAATTTAGTACAAAGACTTCGAATTATATCACGACTAAAATGATAAAATACACACTTTTGTTTAAAAATGTAACTAAAAAGATTGACGATTTCAGAAACTAGCAATTATCTTGCTTAGCAAATATATAAAAAAATCATGTATAAGGGTGTGTTTCAGACTTCAGGATGAGTTTATGTTTTTAGAGTTCGATTTTCGAAAGCTTTGTTTTAAAAGCTTTTGACCATTAGCTTTTATTTTAAAAGCTACTTAAAGTATCATTTGAGTTAAAATAACTAGTTTGCATATAGTTTTATGTTATTTTATATTTAAAACATTCAACTATTATCTTATCGAGTATGCGTTAAAAAAACACTAACGGATAGTGTGTACATGTACGTCTTTGGATTTTGGATGGACTTTTAGTTGGGCTAAGTGTTATTTGGGCTAAATACAAAAATGTTAATCCATAAATCTAATAGAATGATAGTTACAAGATAAATTTATATTTATATAAATACATACATATATAATATATTTATATATAATAAAAATATTCGAGCCGAGCAAACCTTTGCTCATGCTTGGCTCGTTTACAAACCGAACCGAGCGGAGCGGCTCGTTTACAATCGAGCGAGCAATTTCCGAGCAATTTCCGAACGAGCGGCGAGCGATCGGCGAGCGGCGAGCCCTTGGAACGGCCCTAGCCATTGATGGTGTTAGCTATGGTTGGAGCTTCATGGCTGATGAAGAGGAAGCACCAAAGGAAGCTGCAATGGTGGCAACTGAGACTGCACTGATGACTTTTTCTGATTCAGAGGTAAATTATATAATCAAGTGTACTGAATCATGCTCTGCTCTTAATGCTTATGAAAAACTTAAAAAGGAATCTGATGATCAACTAGAACGGCTATATAAAATAATGGCTAACTTAGCTAATCATAAAAGAGGTCTAGCTGTTCTTGAAAAACAAATCTTACATTTTCAAGGAAATGAATCTAAGTTTAGTGATGACATGGCTGCACTAAAAAGAAACTTAGAATTCAAAGATGAGTGCATTAATGTGCTGAATGAATCACTAGCAAAGCACAAAAAGGCAAATGAAAATGTTCAGATAACAGTAGATACACTAGCTTATGCCTCAGATGGAATCAATAAGATTTGGGAAGCTCAAGTTGTTAATAAAGCTAAGTCTGGTATAGGTTACAATTATGTTCCTCCACCATACAGAGGTGTTCCTTCACCTCCAGGTATTGACCTAGCCCACACAGGATTAGCTGAATTTCAAGACCCAATAATGGAATATGGTTCTAAGTCTACTGAAATTCCTAAGGTAGAAGAAGTAAGTGAGAGTTTAAGTAAAACTTCACTTCATGAGGACAAGGTGTCCTCTGATAGAAGATCAGATAGAGTAGTCATTGAGGACTGGATATCTGATGATGATGAAGAAGAACAGGTTATGTCTAAACCTGAAGTGGTTAAGAAAGCAGGAACAAGTGTTCCTAAGATAGTTAAACATGATACTAATAGGCCTAAAATCAATGTTAAACATGTTAGGCAACTAGTTAGGTATTGTGAGCAATACAAAACCACTAACAAGCCTAAAGGCAACCAAAGAAATTGGAATGGCCTTAAGTCTCACCAACTAGGTGATGACTTTAACTTCTATAACAAAGCTTGTTTTGTATGTGGAGAACTTGACCATCTTGCAGCTTTCTGCAACCAAAGGGTATATGGGTATACATACAATAGGGTGAATCTAAAAAGGCAAACTCCTAAAAGTCACTCTAATAATACTAGAACAATACCCAAAACAGTTTCATTAAAGTCTGGACCAAAAGCAGTTCCTACTGCTAGACCAAAAGTTCATACTGCTAGACAAGCAGTTTCTACTGTCAGACCTTTTTACTCTGTTTACCCAAAACCAGCAGTTCAAAATGCAAAAATAACTTTCAAATATGCATCTAAAACTGCTCCAAGGCCTTTTCTAACAAAAGCAGTGGTCCAAAAACAAATTTGGAAAGTGAAGGGTACAACTACAAAGCCAGCAGTTTCTACTGCTAGGCAAGTAGTTCATACTGCTGCTTGGGAAAAGAGGGCAAATGCTGTTAAGGCCTCAGCATGTTGGGTTTGGAGACAAATTAAACCCAATGGTGCATCAACCATTCTTAAGAGATTAAATTACATTGATGCACAAGGCAGATCCAAGTCAGTAATGGCTTGGGTCCCCAAAGGAAACTAATATTCCTCATTTCTGTGCAGGAACATTCAACTGATAAACAAGAGGATCAAGGATACTCAGATAGTGGATGTTCAAGGCACATGACTGGCAACATGTCTTATCTCTCAGATTTTCAATCAATAAATTGAGGATATGTTAGCTTTGGAGGAGGTATTGGTGGCAAAATTTTTGGTAAAGGTACAATTAAAACTGGAAATTTAGATTTTGAAGATGTGTACTATGTACAAGAGCTTAAGTATAATCTTTTTAGTGTCTCACAAATTTGTGACAAAAAGAACAAAGTTCTTTTTACTGACACTGAATGTCTTGTACTTTCTTCTGATTTTAAGATGCCTGATGAAAGTCAAGTACTCCTTAAAATTCCAAGAAAGGGCAATATGTACAGTGTTGATATGAAGAAGATTGTTCCTAAAGAGGCACTTACTTGTCTAGTTGCAAAGGCCACATTTGATGAATCTATGAAATGGCATAGGAGGCTTGGTCACATTAACTTCAAAACCATAAATAAAATTGTTAAGAATGGTTTGGTAAGAGGTTTACCTCAAAAACGATTTGAAAATGACCAAACATGCATTGCTTGTCTTAAAGGCAAACAACACAAAGCCACTTGTAAGCCCAAAATTTTTAACTCTATTGATCAATCATTGTTTATGCTTCATATGGACTTATTTGGACCTACTTCTGTTAGTAGTATGATGCATAAAAGATATTGTCTAGTTGTTACTGATGACTATAGTAGATTTACATGGGTTTTCTTTTTAAGTTCTAAGGATGAGACTTCAAGCATTCTTAAAACATTCATTACAGAGATAGAAAACCTAGTAAGCAAGAAAGTAAATGTAACGCCCCGTGCCCGCTTTGACCAAAAACTTTGACTTTTGACGCGGAAACGCTTGACTTTACCGGACTTATACAATTCTTCATCTAAATAACCAGAACTTATAACATTTAAACCCTTTAAAATACTTTGCAAGGACATATACTCGAAAACCTTTTAAAACATTTCACATTTTAGCTTTATATCATAACCATACAATCCTTTTGACTGACGATACGCCGCATCCCTTGAGGGATACGCCGTATCAGACCATGCGCCGTATCCACCTAAAGTGATACGCCGCATCAACTTGAACTTCTGATACGCCGCATCTAATGTAGTAGATACGCCGTATCTACCTTAAACTTTTGATACGCCGCATCTACTATATTAGATATGCCGCATCTACCCATTTGACACAGAACATCAGCAGGAAGACCTGCATAAACTCAACACACCACAAAATACACTTTGACACCTTTTCCACTCTATAAACATTACAGAAATCATTCATTTAACATAACAATCATGTTACGATAACACTTGACCCGTTTACTACTCAAAATGGGTATAAACAAGCTTATGCCAAACACCCCTTTAACTTTGACCATAACATATAACTATACTTTGATATACCATTTGATCACCAAATCGTGATACGACTATTGACATACATTTAGACACTTGTTTACTCGTTACAAAACAACATTTGACTCGCGGGGGTACAAATTCATACATTTGAGCTCGGTATCTACCTAGCTCTATTTCTTACCCATTCTTCTACCAACCGCATATCCAACCTTAATCCTTATCCAAGCCTTCATCTCAACACTTTCGCCTACAAAACATTAAACACTTAAACCGTAAGCACGAATGCTTAGTAAGTAAAACGGGTATAACATAACATTACAACTCATTCTCACATTACACATCATAACCATAAATCCTTCAATACATCGAACATAAACAC
Organism: Artemisia tridentata subsp. tridentata; assembly: GCA_021014915.2. Lineage (NCBI taxonomy): Eukaryota > Viridiplantae > Streptophyta > Magnoliopsida > Asterales > Asteraceae > Artemisia > Artemisia tridentata. The sequence goes on along the minus strand of CP139507.1, from coordinate 37,738,062 downwards.
ATACCTTAATCCAACCTTGCCTAATCCATCACTACCTTACACTTACTAACACATAACAACATCACACAAACATTCATTAATCTTAGCATATATGATCATCTAGACACATAATGCATAGAAGTCATCATAACATCATTTTATAGCCGGTTTACTTACCTTGAGTCCAAGCCAAGACTATCACTAACATCATCTTCATCTTTTATCATCATCATCATTACATCCTAGACCATTATCATCATAACATATAATACATAATCATTAGCTATACTCATGGTTAACACCACCATACTAACCTCTAAACACTTCTAATTATCATATAATCATATATTGATTATATGATAGCTAATCCCATCATTTACCAACTTAAACCCATTAAAAACTCATCACATAATCATCATTACTTCTTAATTATCTTAAAACACCATTTACCCTTTAATCCCAAATTAGGGTTCACAAACCCTAGATTCTTAATCATCAATTAAACACTAATTAAGCATCATTACTTACTTGATAACCATGCTAGGACAAGCTATAGACTTCATTCTTGAATTATCACCATTAAACCATCATCATCTCATCCTTTCTTTCTCCTTTAGCTCGACACCCACAGAAACACACTCTCTTTTACAGGAGAGTGTGGTATCTTATAGAATAATAGGGAAGTTTCTAGCTACAAGGGCAATTCTGTCCATTCTGCTTATTTAAGGTCGATGCGCCGCATCTATATTTTAGATGCGCCGCATCCATGAATACGCCGTATCTCTTTCTCCAATACGGCGCATGTACTATAACAGGTCGATTCTACTTTCCATTCTACCATACGCCGCATGTACTTTCCTAGATGCGCCGCATCTAGGCTATAACAGATTAACACTTAACAGTTAACACTATAACCACTTGCCCTTAACAACCACTTTTAGACTCGGTCCATTTCATCTAGGGTGGGGTCCCACTACCCGGGAAACGGGTCTAACAATTCTACCCCCTTATTTAGATTTCGTCCCCGAAATCTCTCGTCCATTACTATCCAAAACTAATTTACCTTACCTCCATTCTTAGCACTTTCCTTTCCTCTTCCCTTCTTCGATTGCACGATCTAGGTGATCTTACAATTCTAAGTCCACTATACGTACATCATACCCCTAGCTCATTTCATTTCTAGCTTACTTCCCAAGTCTTTCATTTCTTTTTCAATCATTATGTCGTTCGATGCATAATCCTAGCCACGAATGCATACCATTTAACATCCCTACGTCTATCACATACCTTTCCAACTAGTTCATTTAATTTTTTCGTCAAGGACTATGTGTCACTTGAACATTACATACCCTTTTTCACTTCTTATAAGTTGGTTATTCGTTAACTTCCTACTTTTATCGCAACCTTACCACTAACTCATTGACATTTTACTATACGTTACATTTCCCTTTACTTTTCTTCTCAAAGTTTATAGAGCTTTTAATCCATATTAGCGTTTATTAGCATTCATTATCCCACATTTTCCTTTAATTCATAATGCAACAAGCATATCGTTTCAAACTTTAATCGTTTCAGCTCACACTTAAAACACCTAAGTCCTATACTTCACTTGACGTTTCCCACCTAGGGTCGTCATTCAACTCATTGTCTATCCACCTATCTTAGCTCCTTATGACTTCTAATCCCCTTAGACTACTTCTTCTACCCTTCCACTCTGCTCATGCCATGTCGGGAACACATAAGCCCACTCATTCGTACTTCCTCATTTACATGGAGAGGCGTCCCAAACGATGTAAATCAAGAAATACAAACTCATGGTTCGGTGATTTACGACTTCTTTATTCAAACGAAAAGGCGTCCCAATCCATTTAAATAAAGAAACCATAAACCATCCTACTTATACACTTCCGACATAACACTCGCATTACTATTTCTTGCTTTAACTTTTCATTTCCTAGCTTGGATCCACTTTACTTTAACATTTTTCCCCGGAGGGAATATTACACATGCCAAGGATGTAGGCAATCTTTGCCGGTGAAGGCAATACGTTTTATCCCGAAGGATCTTTAACACATCCCGAAGGATTCTTTAACATTCATTGACTTGGTCATCCCGAAGGATACCACCTTTAACATCCATCCCGAAGGATCATTAACATTCAAACTTTATCACTTTCACATTATCACATTGGATCCAAGCTATTAACATTTAACACACACGTGCTATTCCATTCATTTTATTTTGTGAACGCAAACTCATAGTGCATATGAACTTGCTTATTATAAATACACACTTCTATGTGTTTATCATCTTACATTCTAATTTCGCTTTAGTCATTTTCATCCTCTTACCTTACCCTTTAGTCCACCCGACTCTTTCCACTTTTAAACCTTGCATATGTTAACTTACATTCGTTCATTAGTACCATTCGTTATTCTTGCACGTTTTAGTTATCTACGCATTTTCTGCGTCCTTATACTTTTCACACTAAGTTACGTTCTTTAACCCGTGCTAGCCATTTCCATCTTTTTACCTCACACGTTAGTATACTCAATTCTTTTATACAAGATTTTACACGTATCGCTTACTGCAACACATGCTTTCATTATAATAATTACCGCTAATCGCCTTAGCCGTAATGTAATGATTTTAAGTCAACACCTTAACCTTATGCATACTCATTTCGTTCTTGTTCTTATGCCTTGACTTATCTTATCTTAGTTATTTATGCATTTAAGCAATATCATTCGATTTCATCAATTACGTTCTATCATATCATTCATCCTCGTTATCTTACGTACCCTTAGCCCGTCTCTATACTACCTTAACGTCATTCATTAGGCGTGTATATTGTGTAACAAGACCATATATTGGCTGTTAACATCTTACGAGTCATAATCATTACATGCCATCATTTATTAATCTCATTCTTTACCTTTCATACCTTCCATCCCTACTTCATTAGTTCTTTAGCTTATTTTATCTTTTCACGTTATAGTTTAGCACATTTATAATGTTCCATACTTTAAACATCAACATTTAGATTTACTTATTAGCCCGTCTCTAATACCGAATACCATTCCTATTCTCATTCCATTATCGCTAGGCTAACATACACTTATGAAATCACAACCAATCACCGGCACCGACCAAGGTGCACGGCTAACTAATCACTTTAACATTTCAAGTCCTCCTTGGACTTACATCATATACACATTGGCACATAAGGCACATTCATCATTTATTAATCATTGGTCCACATAACATATCTCACTTTCCTTTTTATAACTTAAACGTTTATCTTGCGCATTTCTTACACCTACGTCCAACATTTCTACGAGTGGTTTAAGTCTAGGCAACCTAAAGGAAACCTAATTCACTTAAACCGAAGCTCTGATACCAATTTGTAACGCCCCGTGCCCGCTTTGACCAAAAACTTTGACTTTTGACGCGGAAACTCTTGACTTTACCGGACTTATACAATTCTTCATCTAAATAACCGGAACTTATAACATTTAAACCCTTTAAAATACTTTGCAAGGACATATACTCGAACACCTTTTAAAACATTTCACATTTTAGCTTTATATCATAACCATACAATCCTTTTGACTGACGATACGCCGCATCCCTTGAGGGATACGCCGTATCAGACCATGCGCCGTATCCACCTAAAGTGATACGCCGCATCAACTTGAACTTCTGATACGCCGCATCTAATGTAGTAGATACGCCGTATCTACCTTAAACTTCTGATACGCCGCATCTACCCATTTGACACAGAACATCAGCAGGAAGACCTGCATAAACTCAACACACCACAAAATACACTTTGACACCTTTTCCACTCTATAAACATTACAGAAATCATTCATTTAACATAACAATCATGTTACGATAACACTTGACCCGTTTACTACTCAAAATGGGTATAAACAAGCTTATGCCAAACACCCCTTTAACTTTGACCATAACATATAACTATACTTTGATATACCATTTGATCACCAAATCGTCATACGACTATTGACATACATTTAGACACTTGTTTACTCGTTACAAAACAACATTTGACTCGCGGGGGTACAAATTCATACATTTGAGCTCGGTATCTACCTAGCTCTATTTCTTACCCATTCTTCTACCAACCGCATATCCAACCTTAATCCTTATCCAAGCCTTCATCTCAACACTTTCGCCTACAAAACATTAAACACTTAAACCGTAAGCACGAATGCTTAGTAAGTAAAACGGGTATAACATAACATTACAACTCATTCTCACATTACACATCATAACCATAAATCCTTCAATACATCGAACATAAACACATACCTTAATCCAACCTTGCCTAATCCATCACTACCTTACACTTACTAACACATAACAACATCACACAAACATTCATTAATCTTAGCATATATGATCATCTAGACACATAATGCATAGAAGTCATCATAATATCATTTTATAGCCGGTTTACTTACCTTGAGTCCAAGCCAAGACTATCACTAACATCATCTTCATCTTTTATCATCATCATCATTACATCCTAGACCATTATCATCATAACATATAATACATAATCATTAGCTATACTCATGGTTAACACCACCATACTAACCTCTAAACACTTCTAATTATCATATAATCATATATTGATTATATGATACTCAATCCCATCATTTACCAACTTAAACCCATTAAAAACTCATCACATAATCATCATTACTTCTTAATTATCTTAAAACACCATTTACCCTTTAATCCCAAATTAGGGTTCACAAACCCTAGATTCTTAATCATCAATTAAACACTAATTAAGCATCATTACTTACTTGATAACCATGCTAGGACAAGCTATAGACTTCATTCTTGAATTATCACCATTAAACCATCATCATCTCATCATCTCATCCTTTCTTTCTCCTTTAGCTCGACACCCACAGAAACACACTCTCTTTTACAGGAGAGTGTGGTATCTTATAGAATAATAGGGAAGTTTCTAGCTACAAGGGCAATTCTGTCCATTCTGCTTATTTAAGGTCGATGCGCCGCATCTATATTTTAGATGCGCCGCATCCATGAATACGCCGTATCTCTTTCTCCAATACGGCGCATGTACTATAACAGGTCGATTCTACTTTCCATTCTACCATACACCGCATGTACTTTCCTAGATGCGCCGCATCTAGGCTATAACATATTAACACTTAACAGTTAACACTATAACCACTTGCCCTTAACAACCACTTTTAGACTCGGTCCATTTCATCTAGGGTGGGGTCCCACTACCCGGGAAACGGGTCTAACAGTAAAAGTCATTAGATGTGATAATGGGACAGAGTTTAAGAATAGAGTTATGGATGACTTCTGCAAGGAAAAAGGTATTAGGAGAGAATTTAGTGTTGCAAGAACTCCTCAGCAGAATGGAGTTGCTGAGAGGAGAAATAGAACACTCATAGAAGCTGCTAGAACCATGTTAGCCGATTCTAAGTTGCCTATCACTTTTTGGGCTGAAGCAGTTAATACTGCTTGCTATGTTCAAAATAGGGTTTTGGTTGTCAAATCTCACAATAAGACATCATATGAACTTTTTAGAGGTTGAACTCCTGCAATAGGATTTCTTAGACCTTTTGGATGTCATGTGACAATTCTGAATACCTTAGACCATCTAGGAAAGTTTGATGGTAAAGCAGATGAAGGATTCTTAGTTGGATATTCTCTTAATAGCAAAGCTTTTAGAGTCTACAACTCAAGAACTAGAAGAGTAGAGGAAAACCTGCATGTGGAATTTTTAGAGAATAAATCCAATGTAGCAGGTGAAGGTCCCAAATGGCTATTTGATCTTGAATCACTAACCAAATCAATGAATTATGTGCATGTTGTTGCAGAAACTAATGATTTTTCAAGTTCACAAACAACAAATGAGGCAGGGTTAGAAAAGGAGACAGATCAAGATTATGTGATGATGCCAATATGGACAAGTACAAGTGTAGCTTCAACTTCAACAAATGATGAACCTTCTTCTGATAAAGCTAAAGATGGGGTTGAAGATGAAAACAAGGAAGATGGAACAAAAGAACAATGGAATGTTTCTACTGATGATAGTATTGTTGAGACAAAGCATTCTACTGCTAGGCTTAATTTTTCTACTGCTGAGCCAAATGTTTCTACTGCTGGCCCATCAGAACCAAATGAAGCAGAATTCTCAGAAGAAGAGATGGATTTCAATAATCTCCCACCTAACTATCAAGTTCCTACTACACCACACACAAGAATTCACAAAGTCCACTCCCTGGACAATGTGATTGGAGATGTACAATCAGGGGTGAAGACAAGGCAACAACTGATGTCTTCAGACCAACAAGGGCTTCTTGATGCCCTTTATGCTTCAAAGCAGCATGAGTTTGCAAACTCTTGCTTGTTTGTATGTTTTCTATCACAAGCAGAACCAAAGAATGTTCTTAAAGCCCTAGATGATTCAAGCTGGGTAGAAGCTATGCAAGAAAAGCTTCTTCAGTTTAAGATTCAGAAGGTATGGGTGCTAGTTGATTTACCCAAGGGTGTAAGGGTAATTGGCACTAGGTGGGTTTTCAGAAATAAAAGGGATAAAAGGGGCATAGTGATTGGGAATAAGGCTAGATTAGTAGCCCAAGGGTACACACAAGAAGAAGGGATAGACTATGAAGAGGTTTTTGCTCCAGTAGCAAGGATTGAAGCCATTAGGTTATTTTTGGCTTATGCTTCATTTATGGGCTTCACAGTTTATCAAATGGATGTCAAGAGTGCATTTTTATATGGTACTATTGAAGAGGAGGTATATGTCTCACAACCTCCAGGGTTTACTGACCCAGATCATCCAGACAAGGTGTACAAGGTAGCAAAGGCTCTTTATGGCCTTCATCAGGCACCAAGAGCATGGTATGAAACACTGGCTTCCTGCTTAATAGAAAATGGATTTCAAAGAGGCAAGATAGATCAGACATTATTCATCAAGAAGCACAAGAATGATCTTTTGCTAGTACAGGTGTATGTGGATGATATCATCTTTGGATTTACAAGGAAGGAGATGTGTTTGGAGTTTGAGAAACTTATGCATGATAAGTTTCAGATGAGTTCCATGGGGGAACTTACATTCTTTTTGGGTCTGCAAGTTAAGCAATCATGTGAAGGCATATTTATTAGTCAAGATAAATATGTTGCAGAGATTCTTAGAAAATTTCAATTTGCTGATTCAAAAGTAGCAAGCACACCAATGGACTCTGAGAAGCCACTTCTTAAAGATTTAGATGGAGAAAATGTAGATGTACACACATACAGATCTATGATAGGCTCTTTGATGTATCTTACATCATCAAGACCTGATATCATGTTCTCTGTTTGTGTTTGTGCAAGATATCAAGTAACTCCAAAGGTTTCTCATTTAACAGTTGTCAAGAGGAATTTTAGATATCTCAAGGGTCAACCTAGGTTGGGTCTATGGTATTCTAGAGAATCACCTTTTGACTTGGTAGCATTTTCAGATAGTGATTATGCAGGTGCAAGCTTGGACAGAAAGTCAACAACTGGAGGATGTCAATTCCTTGGGTGTAGACTTATCTCATGGCAGTGTAAGAAGCAAACAATTGTGGCTACTTCAACAACTGAAGCTGAATAATAGGTTCATGATGGACTGAGTTTGAGCATAAAGGAAGTTTCAAGTGAAATGGAAGCAGCAGAATGATTATACTAGTTGCTGACATAATAGGTTTATGATGGACTGAGTTTGGGAATTCATTAACAAAGGTTTACACCTAAGTTAATTGATTCTTTAAAACTTCTTTCTTGAAACCTGATTATGATGTTTCACATTGACTTGATGGCTCAGTTGGTCAGATAGTAACTGACTCAACTCACTTTCTATCATTTTATACTTTAATTAGTATAATGAGCAAGTCTAAGGACATCTGATAGAAAGAACAACTAGCAAAAGTGAATCTAACACTTGTGTTAGAGGTAACAATTGCTATGAGCTGGAAACCCTGTCAGGAAAGCCTTTTGAATAGGTTTATCTTTACACGGGCAGTTATTTATAACTGAAAACATTGGTTCTCACACAACCAGAGGTTACTTTAAACCGAATTCTTGATTAAGTGTCTGTTACACACTTAATCCCTTCAAAATGGTTGAGAGCAGTATGATTTTTCATAATAAAATCATATTCATACTGCTAAGTCAAAAGTTTCTTAAAAAGGATTTTCAAAGAGGCTCAGAAAAACCATCAAATGATGGATAATGAGTCAATGCCCCATGAATCACCTCTCATAGGAGTTAACACACCTAGAAGTGATGAGGGCAGCACATAAACTCTTAAGGAATTGATGGTGATGAAGCGAAAAGTGTACCGCTTTTAAGGGGTCATTTAAGCCCTAAATCGTATTTATTTGATCAAATATTGCCCTAAATCGTTCCTTTTGTCATTTTAGGTACTTTTGAAGAGAAATCTGGAAAAGGAGGCATTTTGGACGTTTTTGGAGCATAAAAGTGAAGAAAACGACAAAGTCTCAAAAATCGGCTAAAAGTTACCTTTGACGGCGTCAGATTTTACTCTGGACGGCGTCATGGCTTGGCAAGAAAAGGTGGATGTGAAATTTACTCATGATAAGCCAGTGAAAATTGCATGTAAATTCTGACGGCGTCACGCTTTAACCTGATCAAGGGCGTCACGGCTTAATTCAAAGAGGGACGGCGTCACGTTCAAGGTCTGACGGCGTCAAGCCTTGATAAGCCAGAACGGATTTTGGAGAGCTAAAGAGGGACGGCGTCAAGAAGGTCATCCGGGAACCCTAAAAGCGGCGAGGTGACGGCGTCACACTCCATAAGGTGACGCCGTCAGATGTAAAAGTCTATATATAGTTTTCTAATTTTTTGTCATTAGAGAGAGCTTAGTGTGGAATTTTTGGGAGAAAACCCTAAGACGATTTTAGCATCTTTTTCAAGGCTTTTTGCCTTGAGATCTTCCATGTTACATTGAAAGATAAGTTATCAATTAATCATTCAATATGTCTATGTGTTGTTTGATTTTATCTTGTTCTTGTCTTTTGTTTAACATGTTAGGCTAGATTTATCTTGTGTTTGCTTAGATCTAATGAAACCTAGCTATTGATTATTGGTTATTAGTGTGTTGTTAGTTGTATTGGATGATTGTTTATCTATGTTAGGCTTAAGAAAACTGGCTAACTTCCTATTCGGTAACTTGCTTGAACGTCTTAAGAAACATGAACCAAATTCGTACTAAAGGTTTTTATGGTTGTATTTAATGCACAAGCGAATTCTAGTGATCCCATGTTAGGAGCTTCCTAGCCGGCTCGACATAGGAGTGAAGTAGGAGCTTGTAGAGTTGGGGAAGTACGTACGCCACCCCACGATTGGTATTAAGGAATACACCCGTCATCCACGCAACTAATTCACACTAATCAACCGGTAAAAGATAGTTAGGGAGTAAGGAAATCTAAGTGAACACATTTCTCTACACATAAGTTCTCACCAACTTTTTATTTTCAGTTATTTATTTTATTTGCATTCGTAGTAATTTGGGTTAGTTGACTAGCAACTAATTCCGCCCACTCTTTCAAACCCGAGATTTTACTTGCTTTCATAAAAATATAAAAACACAAAAAGAATCTTCCTCAACCCTTAGACCTATTAGAGTAGTTTTTCATACCTAACGAACACTATTCCCTGTGGAGAACGATCAATCCCCCGTACTTACCACTACACTATACTACATCGGTCAGGTACACTTCCTGGTGGGGTTGTAAGCCTCTTGAGATCCCTCGAGAGGTAAAACCTGTTGTAAGGTTGCAAAACCACGCATCAAGTTTTTGGCGCCGTTGCCGGGGAATAGTTATTGTTTAGGTTGAATTTTTACTTTATAGGTCTACTCACTAGATTCCTTTCTAGTGAGATTTTTGCTTTATTTTTCTAGGTTTTCTTTAGTCTATCTATTTTCTTCGTGTCTTTGTTCGTAACCATACCATTCGACATCATGGAAGATGGTAATATCCTTAATCCCAACAACCCACCACCACAACAACCACCACCTCCTAGAGCCCGTACCTTAGGAGAGTATTCCCGTCCTAGCCACCATGGCTATCGAAACACCATTGAGCTCACTCAAGGAGCCAATATCACACCCTTGCGATCCGACACCATCCGGTTGGTGCAAAGCGGATGCGCATTCCATGGACTTCGATCTGAAGATCCTAATCAACACCTCAAGGACTTTCTTAAAATCGTTGATTCTATAGACCTTGATGTTGCCACTCGAGAGACGACCCGATTGCGTCTCTTCCAATTCTCTCTGCGGGACCAAGCTAGTCAATGGCTAGAACGTCAACCCGCAGGATCCATCACCTCTTGGGATGATCTCACCACTCGTTTCCTTGCTCAGTTTTTCCCACCGGGAAGAACTACCAAGCTAAGGAATGATATCTTGATGTTCCAACAACGTCAAGGCGAAACTCTCTACGAGGCATGGACTCGATTCAAGGACTTACTCCAAAAAGTCCCTCACCATGGCATAGAACTTTGGCTCCAAATCCAAATCTTCTATGACCATATCAATCTCTCCACGAGGCAAACCATTGACCAATTGGCCGGTGGCAAGCTACGTGATCTAAGTGCGGAACAATCATGGGCTCTCCTAGAGGATCTTGCTCTTTATGACAACGAAAGTTGGAGTGATCCCCGTGATTTGAATAAAACGGTCAAGGCAATATCTTTGCCTTCGAACAATTCAAGCACTTCCGACCGTAGGATCATAGAACTTGAAGACCAAGTCAAGTTTCTCATGAAATCCTACGAGGTTCCTAAACTTTCAAGCCAAGTGAACAAAATCACTTCTTCATGTGAATTATGTAGTGGTCCCCACGACACTCGTGATTGCATGGAACTCCCCGAACAAGCTTTTGTGGACTACGCATCCTCGCGTACCGACGGAGCGGGAGACAAGTGGTACACTTTCAAACCCGAGCCAAACCATTACGGTGATACATACAACCCTTCATGGAAAAATCACCCGAACCTTAGGTAGAAACAAAACCAAAACGCACAACAACCCAATTCTTCCAACCCACCTAATCATTTTCAATCAAGCGGTTCCAACTCGAACCGTACTTTCAACAACAATCCTTCCGGCAATGGTAGTACCAATAACTTTGAAGGATTGATGTCTCAATTTATGGCATCTCAAGAAGCTCGGATAGCTAGATTCGAATCCGAATTCAATCAGCAACAAACTGAGATGACCAATAAAATTGACAACTTGTTGAAAGCCCTCAATAACCAAGTGCTATCACCTCCACATAAGGACGCTAGGAACACAAATAGCGGACCCCAAGTCAAAGACCCTTCTTCATCCAAACATGTCCACTTCGTCAACGTTGTCACTATTAAACCAATCGATAGGAGCATGGAAGAAAGTGACAAGAATGAGGGTAGGATAGAAATGGAACCTAAGGATGAGGTTAAGAAAGTCGAGGTTGATAAGGAAGTTAAGAAAAGTGAAGTAGAGGAAGTAGATAATGATGAGGACTACTTCAATAGGCTACCCACTAAGGAAGAGCGCGCATATCATACAAACTTATTCGATGACCCCGAGACACCATACTTCCTAGGTAGACCAATCATTGAAATAGGCGACCCTTCTAATCTCAACATACCATGCAACATCGGACATTTGCATGTGTGGAAAGCCTACATCGACCTTAGATCACCCATAAACATCATGACTAGAGCCCACTACAACTTGATAATGAAAAATCAACTTGGGTATAGGATGCTCCCTGACAAGGGTTGGATGAGTAACTTCACGGGAAGAGTTAAGGGATTACCGGTTTATGTAGGAAACTTCGCCTATGTCACCGACTTTGTAATTGTAGAAGATATCCGCCCAATAGTCGATGCGTCCTTAACTCAAGTGGTTTTTGGAAAACCATTTGTTGAGGTCTCTAGAATGACTTATGAACCTTCCTTAGGGATAGTTAGATTTAAGGATGAGACCGATGAAGTAAACTACCAAATGCCATATAAGATAGAACAATTCCAACACTTGTCAAATGTTGAGAAGGAGCTCAAGCAAGCGGTCTACTATAGGAATGATGAGGATAGAAATAAAGGAGTAGACTATGTTATGGAAAGAATATTCGGTTTCTACAAGGATTGTTTGAAATTAGGACCGGAATATAAAACCGGGAATGAAAATGGCCTAGGAACCATGACCAATGATGGAGTCACGTAATGTACGAGACTTTGAGTCTAGCTACAAGACTCGTTAATAAAGAAAAGCGCTTCTTGGGAGGCAACCCAATCTTTATTTGCTTTGTGTGTTTATTTATTTATTTGCTTTGTGTGTTTATTCGTTTGTTTGTTTGTTTTTATTTGTTTCCGTATGTGTGTTTAATTTTTATTAGTATTGATTCATGTTCAAAAGTAATTTGTGAAAATGCTTTATTTTGTTTTTAACTTCGTCTTAACTACATATAAAGGTATTTTGCAAAAAAATAAGTGTAAGGGAAATCTAAATCGGTTTATTAGAACACAAATGAACATGAATCGTAATAATATTAAATTAACATACATATTCGTATTTGTTTGAGTCAAATGCTTGTATCGAGTCATAATGATGTTTTGCAGGATTTCCAGGAAGTAAGGTAAAGGTTTTTCCAGAAATTTTCCAGAAACTTAAAATGAAAATTTTTGTCAGGTCATTTCTGACGGCGTCAGGGTTTATAACCTGACGGCGTCAGATTTAATTTTCAGAAATTTTTGAAAGTTTTGTTTTCATAAAAAGTTTTTTATTAAATCTCTAACTTATAATCTCCAGGAATCTGCAAAATTATCATTCCACAAGCATTATATCCTTATATATAGATTTTTCCCGCCGATGTTATGCAGGTTTTCGTGTCTGTTTTCTCAGGTTTAACAGGTTATTTTGGACAAGGAAATGTTTTGAATCAAGATTATGGCGATGCATTAGTCATGGAGCTTCAACATTACTTTGAAAGAAGATTTAACCGTGTTACTTCATTATCCACCGAGCGAATCAGGGGAGTATTTGATTTCATTCTTTTACTTTATGCTTTTACATCTTGTTATTTGAACATTGGGGACAATGTTCATCTTAAGTGTAAGGGGAGGGTAAAAGTACGATTTTAGAGAATGCTATTACGCTTGATTTTTGTTTGTTTAATAGTAGATGTGTAATAAAACTGAGAGAAATACTTGTTAAGGTAATTTTAGTGCCAAATTTAAAATTTTTTACAACATATAGGAGTGAAACTTTGATCTTAATGAGCGTCTCACGGATTGGAGTTATATGACTAGCACAAAAACCGTACCACTAAAAAATTTTCCACCCCCAAATATGTGAGGTTCGCCCCTAGAATTGGTAGGAAAAGCATTTATGCTATGATGTGTGTACCGGTAGCACTTAGATTCTAGAACTTGCGTTAGGACCATTCCAAGGCCACAAGTGAGACTACATTCGTGTAGTTAGATTTACTACATGATAAGAGGCATTAGGATTAACCCATTGTTTTACACCTGTGTTTTTGTTATAATTACTTTGGCTACATTGGTCAAGTAATTCTCCCACACCCTTTGCGTTGTACTCATTTTTAGTACACGATACCCCTAGTACACCCCTCAGAGCCTATCTTTTCGTTTCGACCTTTAAGCATTTTACTTAAAGGAAGAATTTGTTACACCCCACTAAAATGTACACCCAAATCGCCTTAGCCTACCTTGTATGCACTCATTTTTAGTGCATTATTGTTACAACATTTGTTTAAACCCAAGTTAATTATCTAGTTGATTACATGGTTGCTAAGTCGAGTCATATCCGTGTACATATTGTTTTGGGACGATTGGGACTCATGGGTAAAGTACTAGTGTAATGGAGTAATGGGGAAGAACATCATTTATTACCCCCATATGTGCTAAATATTTTAAAAGTACTCCAAGTTTTTCAATTATCTTAATTCGAGTCATTAGAATAGTTATTTGTAAAGTTATGTAAAAGTTCAAGTGTAAGGGGAATGCAACGCCCCTATGATGTATTATTTTGGATGGTAGGGCAAGAGTGTATGCAAAAAAAAAAAAAAAAAAAAAAAAAAAAAAAAAAAATCGAAAAAATCAAGAAAAATACAAAAAAATGAGAAAAAGAAAAGTAGAAAAAACATACGGACTACCATCCCGTTTCATTTTATGTTTATTTTTATGTTTTTGTTATTTTGTTATTTTGTTTCTAGCTTAAGATTGAGTCGAGTCTTGGCTTAGCAACATTGTATAGTACATGTAATTGATCAAGATCTTTAACTCGCCACCAGTAAAATATCCTTTATCCAACAAAACCGTGTTTTCCTTTTCCCTACACCTAACGTTATAACCCATGTAAAAGCCCTCTTTGATAGTTTATCTTAGGTGCTTACGCCTAGTGGAGGAGGTTTTCGATCCTTTCCCAAGCCTATGGTAATCTATTTGCTATGACAGGTAGTGAGAGATATTATCCGTTTTCATTTATGAGATTTATTTTGATGACACTTGAGAGATGTGAGTATCTAAACACTACTTGTGAGGTGCTAGTTTATAATCTCCGTGCTTATTATGATTGAAGTGGAACGATTATTTGTTGTAATTACTTTTATGTTTGCATTAAATGACCCCTAACCTGTATTTTGATTAGAATAAAAGCGCATTTGCTTGAGGACAAGCAAATCTCAAGTGTAAGGGTATTTGATGAAGCGAAAAGTGTACCGCTTTTAAGGGGTCATTTAAGCCCTAAATCGTATTTATTTGATCAAATATTGCCCTAAATCGTTCCTTTTGTCATTTTAGGTACTTTTGAGGAGAAATCTAGAAAAGGAGGCATTTTGGACGTTTTTGGAGCATAAAAGTGAAGAAAACGACAAAGTCTCAAAAATCGGCTAAAAGTTACCTTTGACGGCGTCAGATTTTACTCTGGACGGCGTCATGGCTTGGCAAGAAAAGGTGGATGTGAAATTTACTCATGATAAGCCAGTGAAAATTGCATGTAAATTCTGACGGCGTCACGCTTTAACCTGATCAAGGGCGTCACGGCTTAATTCAAAGAGGGACGGCGTCACGTTCAAGGTCTGACGGCGTCAAGCCTTGATAAGCCAGAACGGATTTTGGAGAGCTAAAGAGGGACGGCGTCAAGAAGGTCATCCGGGAACCCTAAAAGCGGCGAGGTGACGGCGTCACACTCCATAAGGTGACGCCGTCAGATGTAAAAGTCTATATATAGTTTTCTAATTTTTTGTCATTAGAGAGAGCTTAGTGTGGAATTTTTGGGAGAAAACCCTAAGACGATTTTAGCATCTTTTTCAAGGCTTTTTGCCTTGAGATCTTCCATGTTACATTGAAAGATAAGTTATCAATTAATCATTCAATATGTCTATGTGTTGTTTGATTTTATCTTGTTCTTGTCTTTTGTTTAACATGTTAGGCTAGATTTATCTTGTGTTTGCTTAGATCTAATGAAACCTAGCTATTGATTATTGGTTATTAGTGTGTTGTTAGTTGTATTGGATGATTGTTTATCTATGTTAGGCTTAAGAAAACTGGCTAACTTCCTATTCGGTAACTTGCTTGAACGTCTTAAGAAACATGAACCAAATGCGTACTAAAGGTTTTTATGGTTGTATTTAATGCACAAGCGAATTCTAGTGATCCCATGTTAGGAGCTTCCTAGCCGGCTCGACATAGGAGTGAAGTAGGAGCTTGTAGAGTTGGGGAAGTACGTACGCCACCCCACGATTGGTATTAAGGAATACACCCGTCATCCACGCAACTAATACACACTAATCAACCCGGTAAAAGATAGTTAGGGAGTAAGGAAATCTAAGTGAACACATTTCTCTACACATAAGTTCTCACCAACTTTTTATTTTCAGTTATTTATTTTATTTGCATTCGTAGTAATTTGGGTTAGTTGACT
Organism: Artemisia tridentata subsp. tridentata; assembly: GCA_021014915.2. NCBI lineage: Eukaryota > Viridiplantae > Streptophyta > Magnoliopsida > Asterales > Asteraceae > Artemisia > Artemisia tridentata. The sequence continues at coordinate 37,722,080 of CP139507.1, read as the reverse complement.
AGCAACTAATTCCGCCCACTCTTTCAAACCCGAGATTTTACTTGCTTTCATAAAAATATAAAAACACAAAAAGAATCTTCCTCAACCCTTAGACCTATTAGAGTAGTTTTTCATACCTAACGAACACTATTCCCTGTGGAGAACGATCAATCCCCCGTACTTACCACTACACTATACTACATCGGTCAGGTACACTGCCTGGTGGGGTGTTTAACATGTTAGGCTAGATTTATCTTGTGTTTGCTTAGATCTAATGAAACCTAGCTATTGATTATTGGTTATTAGTGTGTTATTAGTTGTATTGGATGATTGTTTATCTATGTTAGGCTTAAGAAAACTGGCTAACTTCCTATTCGGTAACTTGCTTGAACGTCTTAAGAAACATGAACCAAATGCGTACTAAAGGTTTTTATGGTTGTATTTAATGCACAAGCGAATTCTAGTGATCCCATGTTAGGAGCTTCCTAGCCGGCTCGACATAGGAGTGAAGTAGGAGCTTGTAGAGTTGGGGAAGTACGTACGCCACCCCACGATTGGTATTAAGGAATACACCCGTCATCCACGCAACTAATACACACTAATCAACCGGTAAAAGATAGTTAGGGAGTAAGGAAATCTAAGTGAACACATTTCTCTACACATAAGTTCTCACCAACTTTTTATTTTCAGTTATTTATTTTATTTGCATTCGTAGTAATTTGGGTTAGTTGACTAGCAACTAATTCCGCCCACTCTTTCAAACCCGAGATTTTACTTGCTTTCATAAAAATATAAAAACACAAAAAGAATCTTCCTCAACCCTTAGACCTATTAGAGTAGTTTTTCATACCTAACGAACACTATTCCCTGTGGAGAACGATCAATCCCCCGTACTTACCACTACACTATACTACATCGGTCAGGTACACTGCCTGGTGGGGTTGTAAGCCTCTTGAGATCCCTCGAGAGGTAAAACCTGTTGTAAGGTTGCAAAACCACGCATCAGATGGCTTCATGTACAACATTGTCTGAAAACATGTTCTAATTGGTAGATCAGATGATGGTGAGAGATCTTCCAAACAAGGGAGGAAATGATAAATCTCAGGGGAGGATATATTTTGATACATGGTGAGAGATCTTCCAATCTCAAGGGAGGAAGATTGTCCAATAAAGGAAGATGTGGTTGTGTATGCTCAGAATCAGGGGAGGAAACTCAAATTGATCAAGTTAAAGAAAAGACAAGAGCATACAAGATGATGATGTCAGCTTTTTGAGAAGCTAACATGTCTTATTATTCAGCAAATAATAAGAACAAGCATTCAGTTGATGGATGCTGGGAATAAACTTTTTCAGTTGATGGATACTGGGAATAAGCTCTTCAAATGAAGAAAGTTCAAATGAAGATTCTGGAGTATTATATATATTCAGAAGGGATGAAGCATTCAAATGGAGAAAGTTCTATCTAGGAGCTTTCAGTTTCAATTTCAGTTCACTTCGTTTGTTCATCACTTGCAAAGGCTTGCTGAAAGATGATTTGACTTCTTGGAACAAGCATCCAAGATACACAGCACCATTGCCTCTTATAATTCCTCCATCCAAGAAAATTGCACCATCTTTTATTCAAAGTACTGCTATTGTTCAAAACAAAGAAAGATGATGTTATTGCTGAAAAAGATTCACAGAAGGTAGATGAGTTAGACAGAAAGATACTTAATCTTGAAGAACAGAGGAAAAGCTCAGATCAAGAGTCTGACTATGAAGTGTTTAAAAGATCCTCACAATCAGAATTTAATTCAGAAGAAACATGTTGATTAGGAAAATCACATGTTTAGGGGAGGATTGTTGGGAATTAAATGTTCTAAAGATTAGTATTGGGAATTAAACGTTTACAAGGTTAGTTCTGCTCAAAGAAATATACTAAGTGTCATTCTACTGCTAGTGTATTTGATTCTACTGCTAGTGTTAGAGATTCTGCTGCCGCAAGCATTCTACTGCTAGTGCATCAGATACTGCTGTTGAAGAGATAAGTGTAGCGTATTCTACTGCTGGATGGATAAGTATACAAAGATATTTTGTGTATAAAAGTCAAAGATATACGGTAGAAAATATCTTTGATAGATGTTCAGTCAACAAGTTGTGTACACAGATACAAGTTGTATCTTAAGGACTGACACACTCAAGCAAAGCAAGTAGTTCGACAAGACTTATCATTTATTGTAAAGATCTTCTTTGGACTATAAAAAGAAGATCTTAGACTAGATATTAAGTGTGACTAACCAAGTGCTTAATTCATATGCTTAGAATAACTGTCAAGAACAAAAGAACACAACTTATCATAGAAATCATAAGTCATAGAAACATATAGATTCAAGGTTTGTAACCCTAGTGATAGTGAAGATCACTCGTATTATTATCTTAATAATATTGAATCGTTTGGTGTTAACATTGTGTGTTCATTGTTCATTACTCAAGCATTACTTTCCATTTCCAATAACCAAATAACCTTGTAAGTGTGGTTAAGTAGATTCCGCATACTTAACCATATTAACTCAAAGTATCACATACACAAGTTACAAAGGACTAACATCCTACATAGTGTATCGAATCCTCTCATCTTCAATGTTATTCAATCTAATAACTCACATTAATCTCATTAACCTAATAACTGCAGCTTCTGGTAGATGTAGCCACGCGCCAGAACAAGAAGAGAAAGAGTTTAAGGTTAATTGTTATTATAAGTTTATGGTTTATGGCTATTGTCGTATAGGAGATTTGCACAAGAGCTTAGAAATTTGGGCTGAGAATAGAAAATTTTTGTCTCCTAACATATATATCTTTTCGATTCTTATTACGAGTAATACTTTGTGTAAAGAAGGTAGATTCACTGAGGCACGTGACCTCTTAAGACAACTGAAACAAAGAGGCGATATTTTCCCGAAAGCATTTATTTACAACCCTGTAATTGATGGTTTTTGCAAAGCGGGCAATGTGGATGAGGCTAATTCGATAGTTAAGGAGATGGAGGAGAAAAGATATAAACTTGAGAAGCTGACATTTACCATTTTGATTATTGGGCATTGTGCAAAAGGGCAAATGGTTGAAGCAATAAGTCTTTTTGACAAGATGATGTTAGTTGGTTGTGTCCCAGATTTGGTTACTGTAAATTCGTTGGTGTCACGCCTGTTAAAGGCTGGGATGCCCAAAGAAGCTTTTGTAATAAGGAAAGCTGCATTGGGCGTGCAGGTCCCTCAAACCAAAGCTTTGTATAGGAAAAATGTGGATATACATGTGGCTGTAACTGTGTGACTAATGTGGCTTTTAGAAGTTGCATTCAGACCTACCAAGGTAATTGGTGGCATGCAACAGACTGAACGCATCAGGTGTGCATATTACTCTTATATACTAAAAATGGGAAGCATTTACTGTAGCGAGTACTGTAGCTACAGTGGATGAAACAGTGCCCATGTGAAGTTTAGCCCCTAAGGTGAAAATGTCTTTGCAAGGTACGTCCTTCGGGGACTAACGATGCAACGCGCCGAGAACTTTAGGGACTTTTTACGTAAAAAAACATATTTTTTCCAGAATTAGTTTTCAAAAATAGTCCTTTGGTTTATCGATTTTTTTTCAAATTTAGTACATTTTCAAAAATAGTCCTTTGGTTTCCTTCGGGGACTAACGATGCAACGCGCTGAGAACTTTAGGAACTTTTTACGTAAAAAACCATATTACTCCCAGAATTAATTTTCAAAAATAGTCATTTGGTTTATCGATCTTTTACAAATTTAGTCCAGTTTCAAAAATAGTCCTTTGGTTTATCGATATTTTTCAAATTTAGTCCTTAATGACTAACTTTCAAACAAGACTTACCACCGCATTCCCGCAGCAACGCGTGGGTTTCCCCGCTCGTTATAAGTATATAAAAGCATTATTATTATATTTGGTTGTTACCCTCTGCTAATTGGTATTTAAACCTTTAATGCACTAAAGTGATCGTCATAGGTTATAAACGACCATATGTTGTTTTGTTTTGATTTATTGGTGTTCAGAAAATTTTTAATAAGTTACAGTTGTTTAAGAAAGTTTTTACATATTGTAGGACTTAAGTGTTAATTTTTTGAAAAAAAAAACCTCCAGCCCAGTTTATATTGTATTACAATTACAATTAGAATCCTAATAGGACCTAAACTAGAACCGGCTTAAAGCATTATATAAACTCAATTGATAGCCCAGCAACGAATTCATCATCACATATATCTGCATCTCATTCAATAAAACTCAAGAAATCAACAGGTTTTCTTTTTCAACTCTGTACAAACATATTTATATTTATTAAACATCTTATTCATCAGGTTTTCTTTTACATCTTCGTTGAGGGAACCTTAAAACTTGAACTACCATTATGAATTATTGTTTCTTTGATTTGTTAAAAAACATAGGATTCAACTAAATTAACAAAGCATGAGTTCAAAATTCACTTTTATAAAAAGACCAATGTTTGTAAGTGTTCTGAATTCGTGTGTAATGACGATGGATTGGAATTTATCTCATTCCAAGAATTCTTGGACTCAAAGATCAATCTAAGTTATTTGTTTGGTGAGTATGTTTCAAACCAACCTATATGATATAGAAACTATTTGCATATTACATGCTAATACTGTTTTTGCTATTCTAATTTAGATGTTATTGGTCGATTGATTCAAAATAAATACATCACTCTTTTGAACCCAAAGAATGCACCGTGCGCTTTTTAGTTCATTCCATCTTTTGCTAAAGTGTGATTCATCTTTGTGTTTCAGGTATGATTTACGTAATTACATGCTCAGTTATATTGTTAATGCTGCAATTACTTAGCTATCTAATTGCTCGATTTGTTCTCTTGATTTATATGGTCAAACTCTGTTCTGATGCACTATACAAGTTCAAATCTTAAACTATTATTGTTCATCAAAAACCTGTTTTGGCGTTGTTAATGTAGATCCTTTAAGAATAAAGAAGCATGCTAACGTACAAAGTTTTGGAATTAACTTTGTCCTTAATAAGTAGTAGCACGTTATTAAGAATTATGATTGATGTGGATCACAAAAAGCCCCTCTTCACCCCAGTCAAATGCAGCCAACAACAAAAAAAACCCACAAGATAACATTATTATGTTATCATATGTGATGTCTTAAGCTCAAAACAACAAGTTGGTGTAATGCCTGCTACTTAAGGAGGTGTTTGGTATTTTGAGAAACGCCAAAGAGTGTGCTGAAAAAAAGGTACGTTGAGAACTGAAAAAGAAGCATGACGCATAATCGTGGAAAATTCGATGGGTTGGGCGGATTTGGGTAACGGGTCACATTGGTTTAGCAGGGTTTACATATTGAAAATGTATTTTGGGTGACAGTTGACCCGTTACTTTTTAAACTATTTTTTATATGCAATCTATTTCTAAAACTACTTTCTAACCTGCTTATGCTTACTGTATTGTTTGTATAATTTGCAAAAGGATAATTTATTTATACTATGTATTATCATACATATATTGCATTTGATATTGATTTGGAAATGAAGTTGTGTAAGCATAAAATAATCACATATTACTCGAGTTGTGCACACTAAAAGTTTAAATGAAAATAAAATAAAATAAAAATCAATATGTGAGCTTTTAGTATTGATAATGAGGTAGGTAGCTTTTATAAGAATTTTAAATCTTGGTGTTAAGATATTTCAAAGCTGCAGGTGCCAAAAGGATATTGCGCTAAAAAAGTTATAATTTTTAAAATAATATAAATTCACAACTGCTAGGACTTTTAGTTTCTAAATATCTTAATTCTTGATTATCTTGATTCCTAAATAATTATTAGTTACATTGATTAAGTTATTACTTTGAGATAACGTAGAACACAAGTTCATGTGCGATGGCACTTTGAAGTATTGAACGTGTAAGGGTAAAGGTGATACTTTTTTCATGTACTTCCTACTTAACTGTACCACAAAGAGATGGTTGCTAAATCGCTATTCAATGAATGTTTCGCTTCAAGATACTACTTTAACTTGCAGTTTTGCCCACCACGTCAAATGGGTTGGAGTAGTGGAGACTAAGTTCTATTAAAGAATTGTCATGTCAAATGGGTTGCAAATATGAATGCCTACAATACTTTGTTTTGAGCAGATTTTGGGGATTGTTGTTTCTTTTAATGCGTTTTTTCAGAAGCTGGTATAATTAAAAAATTAGTGTCCTCTATCTTCATTTTTCTTACCCGATGTTGTTGCAGACTAGGAAAGCTATGGCTTCTGCTCTGAATATTGTACAGACTAACCATTCTTTTGTTGATTTTGCTGTTTTGGGTACAATTATCTAACTTTTATGTGGTGTTTCGGAATGCTTTTTTACACTGCTTATTTGATTATTGTGAGATACAACTTATATAGAGTTTTAGTTGTTTTCATAGTATATGCTTACTGACGATGTAGAAAACTATCAACTTATTTTTAAATAGGCAGCATGGTACATGGTACCTGTTTAGTACAAACTGTTTATTAAGCAGATATGCAGTTTCTGATAAGCAATCCCAGACATTTCCTTAATCAAGTCTTTTACTTGGGTATTAGGTTTTCGATTCTAATTTTTTTATTTATAGAGCTTGAAGGACTGTGATCTCTTACAAACATGAATAGGTTGTACTTTAGGTGAATTATTAAGTACAACTGATAAAAGGGCGTTTGGGAATACTTTATATTTCTACTTTGTGCTCATGTACCAAGTAATAAGGGGGTGTTTAGGATTACTTATTCTTTATACTTTTTTGCTTATATATTAATTTTTTTAGCAAAACTTACGACAACTGATAGCATCACAGGTTGTTTGGCAATACTTTCTATTTCAATTAAACTTTTTAGTTGTGGTTGACTGTTTGATGTCTTTATTACAGATGGTGGTGACAAAGATACCATCTTCTGAAAGCACGAATCCGAGGGTTAGGACTTGAGACATTGCATGAGAGACTGAAAGGACCTGTTTGTTTAAATTTATTTTCTTCACTTTGTTAATATTATCTATATGTTTAGTATATGTGGATGGACACAAGTTGTTTGTATACTATTTACAGTCTAAATATAATTCTTTTAAAAATTTATTACCTGCACATGTTTACTTTGTGAAGAAGCATACGTTAGACAAACAAGAGCATATCTCGCAAAAAATTTTAGCATCGAGTTAGGCATGCCTTCTAAATTGTATTCAACAACATACAACATAGTCTGCCTACTTGAAGTTAAAAAATGCACATTCCATCATACCTGAATCCCTTAAGCTTTGACATAATGATTCCAACCTCTACCAAATACTAACGCAAAATACACATTAATATACCTAGCACGAACATAATAAACACGATAATTTGTATGCAGAGACTTCATACTTAATTATGCGGCAGTAACGAAACTAAAACCTTTACTACACCAAACAAACTAAAAGCAAACAAGTATCGTATTGAATATGATGTTGGAAAACAACTTATATCAACAACAATGAGAGTAAAAAAATCCAAATCAAACAGTAATACAATTCACAAATCCGTAACATAAATGCTATCCAAATCCTGTTAAACTATAAAAAGCAAAAAACAGGTAATGAATAAATAATAAGTCATCCTAAAGTACGTTTAGATAATGATATTTTGTACATCCCATCCTATTTAAATACAAACACATAATTTTTCTATCTTGTGATGTTAATCCGGATACCAACACTTAAAAGCCCAATAAATTAATATTATTAACATCTTATTATAATAGTAACGTACTACTACTAACATGATTTAATTTACTAATAAAACGCGTTACTTCTTGCACAAAATTATAGGGTACAAAAATTCATGCGTGCACAAATTTCTATACTATGTTCAAAACTTCATCTCAGAAACGACTAAAAGAAGGAGCACAATATATTATAAGTGACTTTAACTGTGTGACCAACAAAGCATCAATGAGGCTAACAGAACACGGCGCAAAAATATATACTTCAGAAAAGATACTGATGTTACAGTTACAGACGACTTCGAAAGCGAAAGTGATGGTTTCGAGTTTGTTTCGTATGACTCAATTATCAACAACCAAATCAGCAAAGACAAAAGCTTTTGGTAATTTATAGTAAGTCAACAATTTAATATTTCTAAAATGACTAAAAGTAACATTCAATTAACTTTGATGTATAAATTTTTAAACAGATTTTTGACGATGACAATTCCCCTTTGATGATTTGAAGTGCCACATCGAACAATACCTATAAAAAAACAAAAAATATCTACTTATAAAAGATCGAGGATGAAGATAGAATAAATGTTATAAACATCACAAAAACAATATAATTTAGCATATGTGCATTTAATCTTCTACCACGAAAAACATTGTGCTCCAAATAATCTGTCATACCCATATGAATCCGGTTTGTAACTAATTACACACATTGTGAAATGCTCTATTTACATGGCCTAGAGTGTTGATTTTTGCTTTGTGTGTTGAAGTGGAAGATCGAATTCTATTGGTTGGGAGATATTGAGATAAAATCTATTTGAATGCTTATAAATAGTTTTATGCACATTGTATTTTGTTATTTTTTTTATTACAACACAGATGTGTCACAAGAAAAAATATTGATTAGTTATATTTATACGAATTTCTTAGTAATATGTTTTAGATGGTTTTGCACGTAGACTGTTGTATTACCATGACCCTTCAAGACTTCAACATAACTAAAAACCATGATTACAACCTATAAACAAATTGATATGGTTGAAAAACGAGGATTCGAGACTCAGAGTATGAGGTAAAGTTAATAGTCATAGGAATTCATGTTTTTTTTTGTTCTTTTGTTCCTGATATGTGAATGTGATATAAGATGATTGTAGGCTGAATTAGGAAATGTTGGGGTGCTACCTTCTCTAGAAGATCTTGATATCACCTCTTTGCAGATATGATGACATGTCTCGACCAATTGATAGTTCATGTTAGCGTAATAGACAAGTCAATATGAAGTTGATATCTGTTGGTTGTTGCAGATCACAAGGAATGAAGATCTTGAGGAGTTAAGGGAGCTATTTGTTTTTTAATAAATAAAAATACATTATTGAAAATTTTAGAAAAAAACCCGTGCGTACGCGGGCATTATAACTAGTTATTTAATATAAAATTTATATAAATTAACAAAATAATAATTTACTTTTTTATAATATATTTTTATTTTCCTACATCAAATCAAATCAAAATCAAAATCCAATCTTAACTCATATCATAATCCAAATCCCAGACCTGTTTGGCCCACACCACAGTACTTTCCTTATATATATCGGCCCAAATATAGCCCAACCAAATCCTATATATATACATACACAACCCGCAACCTTAACCTTAATCCAAATCAAAATCAAATCATCTCCTAGGGTTTCAACAAACAACAACAATGGAGAACCAATCCAAAAAACGCAAAACCGAAGACCCATCAAACGACACCGTTTCACTCACACAACAAGACGCACGCAAAATCCTTGAACCATTCACAAAGGACCAACTCATAGACGTTTTACAAACAGTCATCACCCGTGACGTGGCAGCCTTAAACACCGTTAGATTAATCGCGGACGCCGATCCGACAAAGCGTAAGCTTTTCGTGCGTGGCATTGGTTGGGAGACAACTACTGTTACATTAGAATCTGTTTTTGGGCAATACGGTGAGCTGGAAGAAGCTGTTGTTATTGTCGATAAGGTTACGAATAAGTCGAAAGGGTACGGTTTCGTTACTTTTAGACATGTTGATGGTGCTGTTAGGGCTTTGGTTGAACCTAGTAAGAAGATTGATGGTAGGGTGACTGTAGCCCAGTTGGCGTCTGCTCGAGATAATACGGATAGTACGGTTTTGAGTAGGAAGATTTATGTAGGGAATGTGCCTTGGGAAATTGGGAGTGAGAGGTTGTTGGAGTTTTTTGCGGCGTTTGGGGAGATTGAGGAGGGTCCGTTGGGGTTTGATAAGCAGTCTGGGAAGGCGAAGGGGTTTGCGTTTTTTGTTTATAAGAGTGAGGAGGGGGCGAGGAGGGCGGTGGTTGATCCGGTTAAGAGTATTGATGGGTATCAGGTTATGTGTAAGATGGCAACTGATGGGAAGAGGGAGAGATCGGGTGGGGTGCAAGGAGGTAATGGGATGATGTCGCCGCGTGGTCCAGTGCCGGGGCTTGTGCATACGGGATATGGTGTGCCAGGTAGATTTTTGATTTTATGTTTATTCGATAGTGGCTATGTTTGGCAAAACCAGCAGTAGGTGTTGGTGCAATTATTAGTATCGTAGGTTTATAAAGGCTTTCGGTAGCATAGCTTTAGATGTAATTATAAACTGTAAAATTATGTAAATGCTAGAAGGCTTCTTTGATTAGCGTTTCAAATAGGAGCGTTCAACCATAATCAACACAGCCAGTGTATATTGGTTTACTGCTAATTGTGTATACTTATTAGAACTGACTGTATTATAATGTTTTGATGCATTACAGGTGGGAGAACATTGTATAGTGGGTATCCCGATGGGCCTTCTTTGCCACCTCATCAAAATCACCCACCTTCAGGAACTGGTATTGGTCCAGGCTATGTAAACCAGGGGCCACCTTCATACAGTAGTAGTGGGTATCCTGCTAATACTGCATACAATAGTGGGGGATATGCTAGTGTGGCGGCTGCTGCTGCGCCGGAGTATCCTGGGCACAATAAGTATATGCCTTCTGTAAACAGAGGGCCACCAATTCAGGGAGGATATGCTGACGGTGGAAACTATGGTACATCTTCAGGTTACCCAACGCAACCTAACATGCCACCGGCTGGTCCAAGAGGTCCTCATGGTGGGATGTACCAGGGTGGGGGTTCATATTATTGAGGTATTACACGTTTTCCTTTTGATTGTTTAATTTTGTTTCTGACTGCATCTATATATTCATGTATGCATCATACCATCTAGAGTTATGCATATTTTCACGTCTGATACGGTGGTAAACTTGTTTGCTTCGATTTTGTATAAGAATATGAGTCTTCATAAAGTTGACTACGTTAATGTGTAAAGTTTTTGGTGTCACATTTGACGTCTCTTTGTTTGGTCGGGTCTTGCACATTACCTGTTCTTGGATCTATTTGCTTCTCTGCATTATGTTCTTTCTTTGTAAGTTGTAGCATCAAATGTGCCAGATTTTGTGTCTTGTTTTTTGTGAAGTGACCTGCGAAAACTAGTTGGCTTGGCTTAGAATGTCTTTCTTTTTGAGTTTTTTTGGAGCCCATTGTGTCGTTTTTTGATTTTTATTTGATCTTACTAATTATGTTTGCCCTTTTATATGGCGGTGTTCTTTTCTCAGAAGGTGCAAGGTAGGTATACTAAAATTTGTATGGTTTTATCCTGTTGTTAACTGTTTTTTGGTGTGAGTTTGGAAGTAATGGATTTAGCTCAATGTGGATATTCAATTCAGGTGTATGAGAGCTTGTTGGACGCAAATGCTTTAAATGGTTGTGCTGATTTCGTGATTGCTGTCAATGGTTGATAATTGGATTGCTGCTACTATCTGCCTATATGATGATTGTTTTTTAGTTTGTTTTTACTGTAGTAAATCTTTCATCTTTGTTGAGAACTTGTAACTTGTTATGGGAGCCCTATACGACATCCTTTACTATAGCTTGTTCGATAATGCTTTTAGGCGAATAATAGATGTTTGTTTATATGCAATATTGCTTCTCTTTGTTCGTATTTCTGTTATCTTTAAGTTTCCTTGTGGTTATGCTTTCACTTGTTCTTTTTTTGGTTTATTAGTTTAGCAACATTCTGCTAATTGCTACTTGAGATTTTGAAGGCTGAAATTTGAATGGAAATATGAGCTTGGATGATTTAGGGGGTGTTTGTGTTATATGTTGGGCTTATTAGCTTAACTATAATTTGAAAAGTCAATAGTCTCAAATTTTGTGGCTTTTGAATTTATCAACTTGAGCTTAGAACATATATAAGATCACAAGCTTAAGTTGATAAGCTCATAAGCCACAAATATTGAACTTATTGGCCTTTTAAGATATATAGAAGCTCATAGGGCCAACATATAAGCTAAGAGAGACACCCCTTAACCGTATTCTATGATGTAGTTGGATCTATTTTTCTCTTGTTTGCATCAAATGATGTTTTTTTGTGCTCACATCTTGAGGTGTACAAGTGGCCCTAAGTTATGTGGATGCGCATACTTGGTCAAATGCTATTTTCATTTTTTGTTTCATCTTGATTTTAGCACAATTGTCGTGTTTGTTTATTTGGCTAATGAAGTTATCATCACTTCTGAAGGATTGTAAATAATCTTATGATACTGGGTCTCTTGGAGGATCATAAATGATTTTATATGGCATCTTCATGTGAAGATGATTGTTGAATACAGTATTCCTTGTTGGCTTTTTTTGAGATGGAAGCTACTTTTGAACTAAGCATTGTCAATGGTCTTGCCAATACTTTATCTGACACTGTTTTGCTCGATTATTTGAATATAATTACATGAAATTTTTTGATACTAGGCAAGAGGTGTCTCATTGGACGAGCCTTGTATTAAAAGAACAATATTTGATAAATACGTTATACCACGGTCAATGTAGAAGGCCCCTTCAAAGTAATGGCAATGTATCAGGAGTTTTGTAGATTAAACATAATATTTGATGACTTGTGGATTTTGATTTACAATTAGCAGCTAATTTGTACAAAAAGCTAATCCTAAGTATAGTCTACATTTCGGAATTTGCAAATTAAATATAGAGGTACATGTTGGTTTTCTGGTTTCCTGAGCTATCCATGATATGATACTTGCACATTGCCTTTAATACGGAGTTCTTGTTTATTATGTAACGTGGGGTATCTGTCATCTTTCCACTACTTGTTTAAGTTAAAATTGCCACGTGAATAAAGTGTTAAAGTCAATTAAATATATATTCTGGTGTTTCCTTGAAATAAAAAGAGAATTTTTATATGCATTCTTATACTGCCTTTGAAGCACAATCTCATAGCTATTGCTTGCATCCCAAGCTCTTCTACATATTCTACATCATGTAGCAACCATACTTGTCATATCATCATCACATTTATCTGGAATTTTTTGCATCGTTAGTTGGCACCAACGTTTTATCTGGAATTTTTTGCAAGACAGAACATTCATAATTTCATAGTATATGACATCAGCAGCACAACATATATTTGCGCTGCATATTTTTCATCTTCTGTTTCATTAAAGTGTTCTTTACCATACACAAATATTTTTTCTTACATACTAGGATACATAACCTTTTATGTGTATATGGTGTGAAACCTTTGACTAATTTACGACCTTTTTAATGTATGTGGATGGTATGAAATCTTTCCTGCTAACTGTCAAGGATAGGGTCGTTGAGAACCATGCAGTCATTACTGAATGGATATTTTCTTTTTGAGAAACAATACTCTGGCGAACATGGTTGTGCTATCTGGAATCCATATCCATGAAGGATCATGGATTGAGCTCAGTTACAACAAACCTGAGCAACCTTTGCAGCTACATGGAACAGGAGTGTTTGGTATAACTCTTTTTGTGATAGCTACTCGCCTACTCCCAACACAGGTCGGAATCCCTTTCTAAGTATATTATATTACTATTTGTGTTCTGTTGGATGCGTTTTCTCTGATATGAACAGGTCTCAGTTTGAAAATTTATTCCAACTTTGGTGGTTAAAAGTGTAAAACCAACCCGTCAAGATCTGGATCACCAAAAACCAAGCAGAGTGAACCCTTACGAACTAGAGGTTTGCAAGTTGCCAAAGTATGCTTTGGTGGATCTGGCTAGCAAGGATTGTAATTCATTTTATGTCGATATTATGTACCTAAATTGTAAAGTTATACACTTCCAGGAAAAATTCGAGCATAGCTTAGGACCACATGCTTTTTGTAGTGTAGTTTGTTTAACGCTAAACCTTTAGAAAGAATTTTGCTGTACCTGGTGCTTATTTTACGCTCTTTGATTAGCAAGGTTGTGATGTTAATGATAGTGTAAAAAAGTTAACACTTGATTGATTATTTGATTTTAGTGTTAACATAAGCGATGCCTAGACTCTAAAGATTAATGAAAACACATTTTTATACTTTTAAGCGCCTATTTTCTCGCAAACACATAATAACCCCTTAGTTTACGTCTAATAATACAAGCTTGAGTTATAGCATGACGCATTTTCTTATAATATCCAAAGACTAAATATGAACATACACAATGTTATTAAGCATTTAAATCTTCATTTTAAGATATTTTCCGAGTATATAATAAGAAAACCGATTGGCTTCGTATTATGTTAATCATAGAATTTATCCTTATAATTGGAACTTAAGCTCATACTAAAAAAATAAACCAAAAAAAACAAGCCAAAACCAGCACTCTCCCTTCATCTGAGAACAAATTGCACAAAAATAGCTATAGTAAGTTGATCATTTCATTAAAGCCGCATAAGTGAAGGATTCAAAGAAAATCAAATACAGTAAAACTAACTTTAATATCTAATACTAAACCTAACTCCTAAGATACTTAATTTCAATCCACGACGACATCCGGATTTGACGTAACTCTGCCGCTCGATGGCCTTCAGGACATCCAATCCATCAACAACCTGACCAAACACAACATGTCCAAAGAGTGATTCAGCAGATCAAACACTTGTCCAAAGAGTGAAGAGGGCTTTTTTTTTTTTTTTTTTTTTTTTTTTTTTTCGTTATGTAACTAAAAATCAAATAAATGTACTTCAAAATCTACCACACATAAAAAAAGCTTCTACCACACCAAACTCTCTCTAACCCATGAAAACAAGTGCAATACCCGTGCAACGGTATACTACTTTTTAGTGACGTTTGTATCAGTTAGAAAGAATATAAAGATATAAAGCTAAAAGATATAAGTAATCAATAACATACAAATTTTGATATTTTGTTATATTACTTAACATTTTTTTTTCTTTACCTCTTTATTTGTTTGACTTATCAAGTATATTACCTGTTCATGTAAAAGAACAAAATGAAAAACCTACAAAGCGTCACATGAGGACATTAGTTTGGTCATTAAACTTTCAAAAAAATAAAACTTTCAAAATTTAAATTTATAACAGTATATATATTTTAGTTTTACATCCTTATTATCATGTTAACTAAAATATAACAAACTCTCCATTTAAGTAGCACTTCTTTTGTTAATTAAACATTATCATGTTGCATGTTGAATGAGTCAAAACTTGAACCATAAACATTTTGAAAATAGATAACATATACTCATATTGTAGTTCAGTTGTTTTTTTTCATCATGCAGTTTTATGTGTAGGCCAATTTGCTTGTTCTATGAAAAAAAAAATACAAAAGAATTGAGTCACAGAGATGAGTGGTTCCTTTATTACTTGTTGACCATATATACTTGCATCAAACTTAACCTCCATGTTGATTGTGATAACCTAACACTCTTGTACTTTATAGGTATGCTAATACAATAGCTTTACACGTTTTTGCATAAAAGTATGATTGTGATAACCTAACAATTTTGTACTTTATAGCTTGCTAACACAGTAGCTCTACACGTTTTTGCATAAAAGTATGGTTACTTGGGTAATAACCATGAGTTACAGACATGGTGGGTCAAATTGTGAAAATGGGTCAATATATTTCTTCAAGTGCAAAGTATAGATTACACAGTAGATAACCATTTTTGTACTTTATATTATTTTGTTCGAGACTAACACAATACCTATACTAACATAGTAGATAACCATTTAAAATGTTTATGATTCATTATTTTGTTCCAGACTTCCAATGCAATATATATTACACAAACAACACCAAGTATTACCCAAGCAACATGAGATAATGCAAGCAAGTATTACCGCAACTTTATTGAAGAACACCTAAAATGAGACAAAAGGAAAACACATACAACTAAAGTAGTATGTCCAACTGACGGAAAAAAAAGAGACTACTAAGATAGTAGCCTAACAATTGAAATATTGCCATCTAAAACAAAAAAGAGACTCCTAAACCCATTCATCATCTTCACTGTGTTCAATTTCCTCGTTTGAATC
The DNA here is from genome assembly GCA_021014915.2 of Artemisia tridentata subsp. tridentata. NCBI lineage: Eukaryota > Viridiplantae > Streptophyta > Magnoliopsida > Asterales > Asteraceae > Artemisia > Artemisia tridentata. The sequence goes on along the minus strand of CP139507.1, from coordinate 37,705,994 downwards.
TTCATCAAATAATCGACACAACCTATTTCTTCCCGTGATTTTGATTTGGTTTTTCTTCTTTCGTTTGATGGGCGCCATTGGGATATCATCATCAGTACTTTCCTGCATGACAAGTTAGAGTATCAATTAATGCACTATGTGAGAGTTTCGTCATAACAAAAGTAAAAGAGTATGATAAGTAAACTAACATGTTCCGGAACTGGCACATCAATGACAACAGTGTTATTTTCGGACACAGTGGCCTCTTGTACAGTTGTTGTTTCATCTGGTTTGTCTTCATCAGCCGCTTGAGCTTCATCTGGAAGATCATCAACGTCAATCACATCGCTCTAGTTCCAGTTTCTCAGGTTATGTTCACGCTTTTTTTTTTTTTTTTTTTTTTTTTTTTTTTTTTTTGCCTCGCGAATTATTTCAACGATATCTTGATATAGAACAAAGTAAATTAAAAAAATAATTATGACGTAAAAAAAAAGTTTAAAATGCATGATCCAATGAACCTACCACCTGGTTGTTGTGGTTGTTTTCCATCATAGCATGAATGATTTCAGCAAGATCATAATCAAAATAGAAGATTAGAATGCATGATTTAAGGAGAATGATACTTAAACTTATTTGTATATGATGTATGAACACATGATATGTACACATGATGGTTCACCATTTTGATTTATATGTAAAGTGTGAAAGTGACAATTGATAATATTTGGTTGTGTTTTGTAGGTGATCAGTGAAAGTGACCCCTCATATATATACTACAAAACTAACACAAACCCTAGGCGATGCATGGGTAAGAGGCGCCAAAATAATGAAATTTAAAAGTTTAAACCTTACGCATCTGTTTCCAATGAATTAGGCTAGGAAATAGTACATATGCATTCCCTCTTTTGTAGGGGACTTTGTTCTATAGCTTCTGCATATCCATAGTAGGGTTTTGCTTGGCGGCAAACAATAAATATTTGTTTTATGTGGCTGAGATTGATTAGTAACATGATCCAATGAACCAAAAAGTAGTCCACGTCATCATATTTTCTCTTAGTAGCGGCAGCAATATATATTATAATGACTTCAACCACATTCAAAAAATGCTATATCCACGAAAAGGCAAACCCACTTCTAAAAATCTACGTCTTTCTTCACCTTCTTGTTTACTTCCGGCATCAATGTCCGGTTAAATTTCTGAAACCTTTTCACATTTTTCGTTTCATTGTCTACAATTTAAATCCAAGGTGGTTCCTCATGTATTTCTAAGGAAGGTCCCCCGAAAAAAATTACATATCGCTTCTAAACAAAATCATCGTCTAAGGCGGTTCCCGGGCACCACCTTGCTAAGCCTCGGTCCGCCTCTGCTTATTTTACGATCTTTATGTTTACCCATAGAATTCATTCCGAACCTACCCCATAACTCATGCCATCTACTCTTTTCACACAAAAGATGTGACATCAATCTCTATTTACACAACCTTTTCCCTATCCAATATAGAAAATGTAAAAAAAAGGCATAATATTATTTTTATCTATTGGTATAAAAGACCAGAAAAAGATTAATCTAAATTATTGTATTAAAAAGTGAAAAACTGAAACATTTTAATAACGTGTGTAAACCACCGTCAAGTTAGCCTAGTGGTCATATATCTTAACATAACATAGTCACTAATTACATATCTTGAGGTTCACTATAAAAAGTTAAAAAACGTTCAGTTCGCACGTTTGAGTTAAAGAGTGGAAATCACCAACTAACCTTTGGGTACGTTTGGTTTGTTGATGGTGTAGGATATGAATTTGGATTAAAATTAATGATTGAGAGAGAAAAATTAAATATTATAGATATTTTATATATATTTTTATTTATGTTTTTTATCAATTTACGTTAACCCACTAACGACCATTTCGTTAGTAAATTACATGTTTGGTCCTTGAGTTTGTATCGTCATTTCACCACCACCACCTGGCACCTCTGCCACCATCGTCCACCTCCACCACCAGCAGCCACCATCACTACCCACCACTACCAGCCGCCGCCACCATCACCACCTTCCACCACCACTACCAACCGCCGCCGCCACTACCCACCACCTCCACCACCACCATCAAACTCCTCCACCACCATCATCCACTACCTCCACCACCATCGTCTGCCACCATCACCACCACCATCAGCCACCACCTCCACCACCACCACCACCACCGTCTGCCACCATCACCACCAACTACCACCACCAAGGTGGTGGGTGGTGGTGGCGGCTGGTGGTGGTGGTGGTGGCTGGTGGTGGTGGAGGTGACGGGTGGTGGTGGTGGCGGGGGTTGGTGGTAGTGGTGGATGGTGGTAGTGGTGGCGGTTGGTGGTGGTGTTGGCGGACGGTGGTGGTGGATGGTGGTGATGGCGGCGGTTAGTGGTGGTGGAGGTGGTGGGGGTGGCGGACAGTGGTGGTGGATGGTGGTGGTGGTGGTGGTGGACGATGGTAGTAGAGGTGGCAGATGGTGGTGGTGAAATGACTATACAAACTCAAAGACCAAACATGTACTTTATTAACGAAATGGTCGTTAGTGGGTTAACGAAAGTTAGTAAAAAAACTATATCGGCTGAAAAAAAAGTTAGCCGCCTTTATGTTCAAGAAAAAAAGTAGACTACCTTGATTGGAAACAGACCTTAAGTTGCATGCCTTTTTGTGCCATTTGCTCGCATAAAATGTGTATAGGGGCTTGGGCTTTTAAAGTAAGTCGGCTTATAAAATAAGCCTCGTTTGTCACACAGACTTATGGAGGCTTATGCCTTATAAAATAAGTCACAAGCCTCCATAAGCCCAAGTCCATAGAAAGGGGCTTATAGAGGCTCATGGCTAGTTAAATGACTTAAATACCTTTAAAAATATAATGAATTATTACGTAAAAGTTGAAAATATATGTGAATTTAATTTGATGTATTTTTACGTGATTTTACATTCATAAGCTTCAGCTCCAACTAATTCGCCAAACAGCTTTACAAAAATATAAACTTCAGCTTGCGGCTTATATAAGCCCCAGCCCCAGCTCTAGCTCAAGCCCCAACCTCAGCCCATTGCGCCAAACATACCCTAGGTAGGAATGAGTTTTGATAGATTGATTCATTTTTTTGTAGCCAAACCACAAACCAAACATGTTATTTAGATGTGGTGCCCATATTAATCCCTTTCTTTCATTCTACACCCCATACCAAACGGCCCTTAACTCATGTGCAATTTGGTATTGATACATGGACTTAGGATCAAATGTGAATAAATTTTAAAATAAGAAGTATGAGAAATAATATAACTAAACATTAGAGATGCATCGACTTAAATTATGTAACACCCCTTAAATTCGGATATCAACAGCGGAAGACTTAATTGGGTGTTACGTAGTGGATCATAATCATAACCATAGAAAATGACTTTAAAAAGACGTTTTAAGTTTATCATTCAAAATACAAGCATTTGAAATACAAAGAAGTTTCATAGTTAACATGTTTATTTAAACTTGAATGATAAAACATTTATTTAGAACCCGTGCCGAGTTTAATGCCCACTCCATGCCTTGAGTTCCAGCCTTTAGTTACCTGAGATAACATGCTAAAAGTCAACAAAAGTTGAGTGATGTTCATAGGTTTAAGTTTAATAGTTGAACACAAAGTATAAGTGTTAATTGCATCGAATTACAATTAAACGAGTTAAAATCAAGTTGTTATTGCATTAAGCTCATGACACGCAACGCTTAACAGGCATAAAAAATGATGTAAAGTATATAGGCCCTCGGGATAGGTATTCGCCAATAACCTATAAGTTTGTTTAAATAAAGTGCGTTTGGGTGGCTCATCCTAGCAGACCCAAACGGGGATTGTCAGTCCCAAATAGATCTATTCACAACTATTTACGTTCACTCGCAAGTGATTAAGGTTCATGATAGAGGGACTTTTGGCAATAGCTACTTAAGCAATAATAACATCAGTCATAGCATACAAAAAGTTTGTGTTCATGTTTGTAGCATGTATCTCCCCACAAAAAGGATTTAAAAGTTTAAGTGTGGGCTATGAACTCACCTTAGTTGTACAGTAGTGGTGGTAGTATCGTAACTCAAACGATGAAAGGAAACGGCTTCAACACACGACCTATATAGTATATGGCAAGTTTTAGTGGTTTGATAGTCTAAGTTTGGTTTATCGCGAATCATAACGTTTAAGGTTTTATCGATTGATAATTAACTTGTAACATTAAAACATGCGTGTTTAAATGATCACGGTTATATATAAAAAAATATAAAGTTATATATATATATATATATATATATATATATATATATATATATATATATATATATATATATATATATATATATATATATATATATAACTCTTGGATATGTGCTCGTTTGTTGAAGTATATAAGCTTGACTAAAGAGATCGTTGATTATAATTCAAAGTTGATTTATGATAAGTTATGTTATGCGTTAAATATTAAGTGACTACGTATATATATATATATATATATATATATATATATATATATATATATATATATATATATATATAAGTTATATAGTTACGTATATAATTATTAGAAAATGTGACGTTAAATATCGACTTGTGAGACTAAAACATATTTGTTTCGGGTTTTGGGTTCGTAAAATATTATTACAAGTATAAAATCAGAAATAACCTTTAGGTTTTTACAAAGTTACACTTTTATACCCTAACGGCATAATCTTTGCACCGTTAGTCCTCGGTTAAGTTTTTATTACATTTTAAGTCTAAAACTTTTAATATTTACATTTTATACTCAAAAGTTCTTAAATTTACAGTTTTCATCACAAGATGTCAAAATGACAGTTTTTACTTTAAGTTTCCAAATTTGGCAGTTTTAGTCCTTCGGTTAGCAAATTTTTGCAAAACAAGTCCGAACTTTATAAAAATCAAAGTTTACTATTTTTATTTCATAAATAAGTTTAAAACAGCTTTTGTAACTTATACAAACTGCTTAATTTGTCGAGAGCTTATTTTTAAGCTTATGGGCTGTTAACGAGCCATAAGTATGGCCCATTATGGGTTTGTGTAAGATACCGTAAAAATCCACTGTGATAAATCTCATTGATCAATAATAATCTGGTATTACCATTTAACAAATCCCATTTTTACGGGGAAATTAAAATTTTTCTTTTATTGTTAACATTACCACGTTACATTTTCGCGACACATACTACGAGACACGAATAAACCACGACACCCTATTTTCACTAAATTCAAACGTCCTAAATAATGACAAGCTTTTCTACAATTTGAATATTTAACTCAATTCCAACTTACCTTCATTTTACCATACGAAGTTATGTATGCAAACTCTTCTTATATGTAATACGTAGATCATGCAAATCCTACTCCATAATAAATCAATCTATTTCTTTTTCACAAGCAAAATGTGTCCACTTGGTTCTATATCTTTTATATACAATCTACCCTTTTATTTTTCTTCTTGATATAGAAATATTACATAGATCTTTCGGATGACACAAACCAAACCGACCCTTTTTATAAAAATATATAATCAATTTATACCTACTATAACCACTTGAGCAATATATTATCTTAACTCATACATATTCTCTGACATATCATACCCTCATGTTTTATACCTTCTCATTTCACACATATTTTATACATAGAAAGGACACCAAAATCTAACAAGATATGGCTTCATCAAACCCATACACGTATTCCACACATTGTTCTTGTAAGATTGCATAAGATATGGGCATATGGCTTCATCAAACCCATACACGTATTCCACACATTGTCCTTGTAAGATTGCATAAGATATGGGCATATGGCTTCATCAAAGCCATACACGTATCCCACACATTCCTTTTATAAACGTGTATTCCACACATTTCTTTTATATACAAGTACATATAGATCCAACTAAATATCTCTCTCTCATTCCTCAAATATCTGGCGCCATTTCCGGCCATCCGGCCACCACCGCCGGTCACACAACTACACCGCCACCATTATCATGATCCTTGTGATCTCCTCCTCACTCCTATGTACTCCACGCGCCAAGAAACTCACCCAAACACCACGTTAACACCACCATTGCTGCCGCTATTAGCCTCCACAGCCGGGTTATTCATGGAGTTAAGACATTGTTTTTGGTTCGAGTTTTCCAGTCACTACACGCCACCACCGCCTTGTTCTTTATCTCTTTCTCGTCATGGTAAAACCGAGAAAACCCGTTTCGATATTATTATTATTTTTTTAGATCCGATTTACTTTGTTGTTGTTTGTCGTGGATTTATAAAACCGAATAAAAACTCGCTATTATTTTGTCATTAAAAACCGGATACAAATTCATTGTTGGAACCGTATCGTGTGGTAAGAACTATTTGAGGTGTTAGTATTGATTTCGTGTAGTAAGATTTAATACCAAAGTGGTGTTTGTTTTGAGTCGGGTTGGGAACGGGTCGGGTCAAAACCCGACTAGCAGTTTCGGTTGAAGTCTCCATTTGAGACTTAGTGTTGTAACAGTTTGATCTTGTCGTGGTTATTATTTATTTTCTGTGATGTTGCGGATAGAGATGGAGTTTAGGCGAGAAGACCATAAGGGTCCATTCGATTGTGTTTTGAGTTGAGGCCGAGACCGCTAGGGTCTCGGCAATATTTTGGTATCGTTGTTGGTTGTCGTTGTTATGTTGTTGGTCTCGGTTCACAAAAGAAAAACCCGCGTAGGGTCTCGCTTGTGGTCTCGGTCTAGCAAGACACCAAGGGGTGTCGAAATGGTATGAAACTTTGTTTTTGCTTCTTATAATGGTTGTGGTTATAATTTGTTGTAGTCGTGTGGTTTATGCGTCTTCGGTTGAGTCTCGGTCGAGAAATAGAACACCACGTAGGTGTTGTTGTTCATTGGTTTAACAATTTTAACACAAGGGGATGTAATACACAAGGGTCCATTAGGTTGTGTTTGACTTTTGGTTTACTAACATGTAGTATGTGTTAACTATGAGTATCATATTTGCGTCTCTGTTCGGGATTGAAATTGACTTGGGCCTAACAGTCATGTGGGTGCATTTAGTGGGTTGATTTGGGCCGAAACCCAAGGTTGGGTGTGTTTAATTGGTCATGGGCTCAATAGCCCACTATGATTGTGATCGGTATTAAAGTCTTAAAGTGGTTAAGTCTTATGGTTAGATGGTTAAATGTGTTCGTGTATTTACTTGCTCACTTGGTACGTTTCGGGTAACTTGAAATTGTGTTTTGAAGTTGGTGGATACATATGCATAACGGAACAAATATTTGGCATTGACTAATATAGTTGGATATTCAGACATTATGAATCATTATCGGACTTGCGATATTAGATAGCGGACTTATTGAACATTTTGACTCGAGACGGTATAATATATTAACTTCAAAACGAACTTAATATATTAAACACGAAACGGACACAAAATCTTCAATAAAACCAAAACTAATATTTACAAGAATAATAATGAGACATAAACTTATTAAATATTGTAATTTCAGTTTTAGTTAATAAGTCTCGACGACTTGAACTAATTTTATTAGTTAAACTTATTTTTATAAAACGTTTATGTTTTATACAAGATATTTGGGATAACGGGGTAGATGTCGAAACTTACAAACTGAGTTATTTTATTTGAGATGGTTGTTTGTCGTTAACTGCTAGGCTTGTCTTCCTTGGTTTGAGTTCTCGTCAGTAGTCTCTTGAGTTTGTTGATGTCTCTTCTTTTTGGCGTGAGTTGTACGTCGAGTCTAGGTTATCTTACCACACCACACGAAACATTTAAACTAAGCTTTTGATAAGTTTTGAAAACTGAGTAATCCACGAAAACTACGACACATTGTCTTTTATAGACTTTATTATTGTGCGAGACGTGTTTTGAGATAACTGTATACGTACTAGGTTGTGCCGATCCTAGACCGTTGTGTATCGTCGTGCTATATGTTTTGAGACCGTTGTGATATGCTCTAGATGCCAGTCGTGTCAGTGTGATCTTTGCTTTGCTATGGCTAAGGTGAGTCGTGGCCCCCTCTATTTTAATACTTGATTTATACTTTTTGGGGGAGATACATGCTTCGAAATATTTTACTCAATTATCAACTACATGATTTATTTTGCGATACAATACTTCTATAAGCACTATGAAAACTCTTATGACTTACCGTGAGTTCATGGCCCCCACTTTTACCGGTTTTCTAACTACTTTTGGGGGAGATACATGCTTTAACTGTTTTAAGTTATCTATATAAAACTCTTATGATTTACTCAAAATCATCCACTATGCTTTACATGTTTGAATCACTCTTGAGAGTAATATATATATCCATTATATGTGCAAATTGCTCGCTAAGCTTAAACACTGAATTTGAGAGATAACATTTTTACACTACATGATGTAACTTGACACTGAGATTCATTGTATGCATTCATATAACAAATGACTGTACTGTTACTTTATTATGATATTTCTACATTTCACTAGAAATAATTGCCAAGACTAAAATTACGCATAATTCATGCACCCTGAAACCTATATTGCCTAAGTTTACTTTATTGCCATAAAGTCCCTCGATCATGAGCCATTAATCACTGCGGTGAGCGCGAATATAGTGAACAGCTTCGAAACCTGTTAGAGGCTGACAACCTATCCCACTAAATACTTTGACGGAATGCCTTATGGTTAGTCGTATTTAGTCGCGATGCACTATATTTGAGAAAAATAGGAATTGGCAAGTCACCTATTAACATGAGGGCTTAATCACCCATCAGTAACCCTGGTGGGGCACCGCCGTTTTACGGAACTGTTAACGTTTTGCGTGTCATGAGGCTTAGGGCAATATAACTTTATGAATATATGAATGTTTCATATATATCCTAGGATACAGCTGTATTTAGAAGACCATCACTTTACACTGATAGATTTCAGACTCTTGATTATAAATTTCACTATGTGTTATGATTATGGATCCTGTACTTGAATTTTAACTGTTATCATATGTGACTTAAATGAGAATTCTACAAAAGACAACCCAAAATGCTTGGTATATCGTTACATTTACAAGCTGACTCAACAGTCTATATCGAGCGTATAACAACGTAGCTCATCTGCATCTATAACTTGAAACTTATGATTTTGGAGATCATACATGATTTGCTTGTGGATTTTTATACAATACAACTGGCTATTTATTTCATGAAGAATTATTATTTACTTCGACAATCACTATACACCTTTTAAATTCATTGAAAGAAAGTTATGTTCTAACAAACTCCACGAACTCACCAACCATTGTGTTGACATTTTAAGCATGTTTATCTCAGGTAATTAACGGAGCAGGACAAGACACGGAGCGGGCATCTTCTACTCTGATAAATAAACTGGTGTAAAATCAAATATGTCATTCTTTCCAAATTATCACATTTTCTCATGGGATTTTCAAATCGAATAATTCACTTTTGTATCAAAAATATTCTTTTGAATGACATATAACTTTCAAAACGCCTCCTTCCGGGCCGTTTTCTGAAATTTAAACCTCGATCCTCACCGTAACACCCTAATTACTTTTCCGCTGTGATGCGCGTGATGTGTCGTTGCGGTTTAGCAGTTTTAATGCCTACTCAAGTTTTAAATTTATATTTAGCCGACTTATCAATAACACACACACTTAACGAGCAGTGTACCCGGTCAGTATGAAGATAATGGTAAGTAGAGTGTCGATCACTAAGAGTGGAACGTATTATCTCGTTATTATAATCAGTATTTTAATATCCTAACGCAAGGGGGTTTCAGCCTGAGAGACTGGCACGGTTTGTTTGCAATTAAATAATAAAATAAACCAATAGGCACGAATCAGCAAGTAGCACACATGTACACAGATAAATACTCGAGACAATAAGAGGGCTGTCCTTATGATTAAGTAGATTGTCACTTGTTTTATTGATAGCTTTATATGAAGTGTATGTAGTTAACCCTTTCTCGTTGGTCCTATTCTTATCGGCGAGTAAACCCTTAATGATTACTTATGTCTAAAAGTTATTCCTAAGTGATCAATTTAGTAATAACCGTGGGAGCCACATTATGTCCCGCAGTCAAATGCCCGCAAGCCACTAATAAACACAGAGGTTATCAATGCACTAATAAGTAGTAACCAAAGACATCAACATATAAACTTTAATTGATGGGAAAGCAAGTATTAAAGGGAGTGCAATCTTTCGTTGTCACATTACACAAGCCACCAATCCTGATGAATTAAAGTTTGCTAACACAATAAAACAAAACTACTTAATGAATTAAACACATGCAGCACCTTCTTACAGCTCTTGTATCTTTGATTTGGGTGTGTCTTGTGCTGCCTCCTTGACTGAATTCGTCCTTTGTTTCTCCTGTTCGGACTTCGGTTTTAGGTTTTCCGGAACTTGTAATTCGTCTGGTCTACGGGGTATTTATAGTTTCTGTCTGAGGGAAGATGCGGCGCATCTACTAAGTAGATGCGGCGCATGTACTTAACTTCGCGTGGGGTCCAAGATTATAATATTCAGGAATATTCGTACACCGCCAGAAGATGCGGCGTAACTCCATGATTAGATGCGGCGCATGTCCTCTTGTATCTTGGATCGTATCTGGTGATATCTTGATAGAGATGCGGCGCATGTTGAGAGTGAGATGCGGCGCATCTGGAGCAGAATTGACTTGATCTTGTCCATGTCAGTAGACTTTCACTTTATGCACGTTTTGCTCCATAATTAGTCCAAAATCGCTAAGTTTCACCAAATGCTTGTTTTTACCTGAGAATTACAAAAGTAAACGATTAAGTATCAATCCTCATATATAATATAGTAAAACAAGTCAAATTAATAGGATAAATGATAGTAATAAAATGTACTTATTTGAGTTCATCAAATATCCCCCCACTTGAACTTTACTTGTCCCCAAGTAAACCTTAGAATTTCTCTTATGAAAATGTATCCTAAAAGATGTTAGGATTTATTTTTATATTTAAGCATGTATTCGTTCATTTCATAATCACACAACTAAACACTTTAACGAATTAGAAGTAAAATAAAATAAGTCGATAAAAGCAAATCTAATCGTTTAACTGTCCAGTCGCGACGAATATTCTATCATAAGCTTGGCAAGTATACACATCTCCACCACTAAAGCTAAGGAATAACAAGTCTAAAGCGGTAAAAAAGGGTTTTTAGGCTTAAGGGTTAATTATTCTCTTTCACTATCGATCTCAAATTCCAGAAAAGGCGACAAAATCACAAATACATGATCGAATCCACGAACACGATACTTGCAATTGCTCAAATCCTTAACTCGAATAGGCTAAAGATAGGTCCAAACTTCACCAATAATAATATATCAAAAAGGGCGACAAAATCATAAATACATAGCCGAATCCACGACTACGATACTTAAGATTGCTCAAATCCCTAATCTCAATAAATCAAAGGTTTGGTTGGATAAAGAATAATAAAGGGCATGGATAACATTTGGGATATAAATTGGTGTAAAATGAAAAATAAACAAAACAAAACAAATAAATTAAAATCCTAAGTGTGGTTAATCACTATCCCAACCATCCCATGAATAAGACTCTTATCATTGAATAACTCACGCTTTAACACTTGAAACACACGCTTTAGGTAGACACGAATTATACTCAACAAAATCTTAATCAAAGAATAAACCTTAATTGGCGTTCCCATAACTGCCAATTCCCATTCAATCCATAGATATAGTACAACAAATAGTGGTGATATCGACCACTTACATAACTTTACATAAGTTGGTTAAAACTAACTTCCAACTTTTCTTTCTTTCTTTTTCTTTTCTCATTTTTTCGATTTTTTTTTTTTTTTTTTTTTTTTTTTTTTTTTTTTTTTTTTTTGACATCAACATATGTGTAAAATTTCACAACTTTTCTATCACTTTCTTTCCGGATAATTTTTCCATACTTTTCATACTTTCAGAAACAACTGTAATAGCGAAAGTAGTAAACACACGAAAAATAAACTCAAAGATATACAATATTTACTTTCACTCCAATTGCATTGTGCAATTTCCCGACCTAACCATAGATAATGAATTACGCACGCGAACACAGGTAATGTAAGGAAACACACTCTGCCTATAGCAATCAACCAACCACGGATTCTAATTTACAGGGTAGGCTAAGGTGTAAGGGTGTAACGAAACATTTTAAACATAGGTGTAAGAAACGAAAGGAATGGCTCTGAGGGTTTTTCTAGGGGTATCTTACTCTAAAAATGAGAGTAACAAAAGGGTTAATACGGGGGTTAACTAACCAGTGTAGTTAGTTAATAACACATAACAAATAATAGGCTATTTGGGTGTAATCCTAGAATTTTACCAATTTAGACAAGTCACTCCAATTATATAAATAATACTTATTATGGTGGTCTCGAATAGTATACAAGCCAAGTTCTAAAGTTTACAAGTCACCGGCACACTCATAGATTTGTGAATTTTGAAAAATCACAATTTTTGAAAATAACGTCATGTGTGCAGTTATGCAACTTAGATCTTAAACAAAAACATGCTAAAAAATTTTAAGTTTGATATATTAAGCACATTTTAAGCATAATTTTTGAAAAAGTTTAGGACAAGTAATTGTTAAGTGTTCTAATTCTCCAATCCCCCCACTTAAGTTAAACAACGTCCTCGTTGTTTGTATAAAAGGTTAAAAACTGGAAAATAAAAGAATTAGAACAGAAAAACTCCCCTGAGATTTGCTCGGTATGATCCTCCATTAGTATAAGAGCAAAAATCAACTTCTTGTGGATTAGAACGTTAAAGCTTCATACTTGATGTATCCACAGGAAATCCAGGAAACTATAATACCACCAACACTTTAAAACACACCTAAGATAAGAAAGGTTCAAACTTGCATAATACATTAGTAGTTAGATAAAAATAAAACTTAAAAATTAAAACTGAAAATCATCAGGTCAGTCGATGCGCCGTATCTTATGGAAGAAGATACGCCGTATCGAGCCTGGGATAAATACGGATCAGAATAAAGATGCGCCGCATCCTTAACCAGGGATGCGCCGCATTAAAATAAACTGATAAATAGTTTTAAAGTCGAAAATAAAAATGCAGAAAAATAAAATAAGATATGACCATTGCAGGAGATGCGTCGCATCTCAGAATTGAGATGCGCCGTATCCTCATGCGGGCCTGACTGACTCGACACAGAAAACAGAATAATAAAAATATAAATCCGGGTTGTCTCCCGGTAAGCACTTGTCTTTATTCCAGAGTCTTCAAGTTAGACTCACGTTCAGCTCTTTACTCTAATACTTCAGGTTCAAACTCCACCACCTCGTTCTCATTATCCTCAATTTTATTATCAAAGTATTTCTTCACACGTTGCCCGTTCACTTTGAATATATAACCATTTTTATCGCATATTTCAATAGTTCCATATGGATACACTTTCTTGACAACGAACGGTCCCGTCCATCTTGATTTAAGTTTACCAGGATACATCTTTAATCTGGAATTAAACAGTAGCACTTTCTCTCCAATAGTAAACGTTTTATCCCCACGTAACCTCGAGTCATGCCATCTTTTAGTTCTTTCTTTGTAGATCTTAGTATTTTTGTAGGCCTCATCTCTTAGTTCATAGAGTTCATTAAGTTCCATGAAACGGTTCTTCGTTGCAGCTTCCATATCCATATTACAGTTCGTCAAAGCCCAATATGCACTTTGTTCAACTTCGACTGGTAGGTGGCATGCTTTTCCGTATACAAGACGAAATGGAGTGCATCCCGTTGGTGTCTTAAAGGCGGTACGGAATGCCCATAAAGCATCATTTAACTTGTCAGACCACCCTTTAGGATTATATCTAGTCGTTTTTTCAAGGATTCTTTTTATAGCTCTATTGGTTACTTCAGTTTGACCATTTGATTGAGGATGGTATGCGGTGGAAACCCTATGATATACTCCATATTTTTGCAAGGCTCTTCCCAGATGGTGATTACAAAAGTGTGTTCCCCTATCACTAATCAATGCTTTAGGAATTCCAAACCTAGAGAACAAACTTTGCAAAAATTTAAGTACTACCTTGCTGTCGTTTGTTGGAGATGCTTGCGCTTCGACCCATTTTGATACGTAATCAACAGCAACCAAAATATATTTATTACCTTTAGATTCAGGAAACGGTCCCATGAAGTCTAATCCCCATATGTCGAAAACTTCACATACATGGATATAGTTTTGCGGCATTTCGTTTCTTGATGTAATATTTCCGGATCGTTGACACGCATCACATCCTTTTATATAATTTTTCGCATCCTCCAACATAGTGGGCCAATAAAATCCCGCATCCAGGATCTTTCTTCTTGTGATGATTGGACCGTGATGTCCCCCTGTTGGCCCTGAATGGCAATGTGCCAATATTGATGCGATGTCATCACCGTCTACACATCTTCGTATAATATTGTCAGGACATAATTTAAAGGCATAAGGTTCATCCCAAATATACTCGTTAGCGCGAGTTATAAACCTTCTTTTCTCGTCGGATGTTAGCCCTTTTGGAATTTCATTTGCAACAATAAAGTTTATAAAGTCGGCATACCATGGTCCATTATTATTGCTCTTAATTCCTACCATCATAAGGTGTTCATCAGGAAAGTCATCAGCTATTTCCCTCTCGTCAAGCACCTCCATATCAGGGTTTTCAAGTCTAGATAAGTGGTCAGCAGCTAGATTCTCGGCACCCTTTTTATCTTTAATTTCAATATCGAATCCTTGGAGCAATAAAACCCACCTAATAAGCCTTGGCTTGGCATCCTGTTTATTGAACAAATACTTCAAAGCAGAATGGTCAGTGTAAACCATAGTTTTTGACAATATAAGATATGATCTAAATTTATCGAATGCAAAAACTACTGCTAAAAGTTCTTTTTCGGTGGTGGTGTAGTGTTCTTGGGCATTATTCAATGTTTTGCTAGCATAATAAATTGGTTTAAATTTCTTATCTATCTTTTGGCCAAGTACGGCTCCAACAGCATAATCACTAGCATCATACATTAGTTCAAAAGACAGATTCCAATCAGGCGAAATTATAATGGGTGCAGAAGTTAGTTTTTCTTTAAGTATATTAAATGCCTTTTTGCAATCTTCAGAAAAATCAAACTTTGCATCCTTTAGCAACAATTGGGTCATAGGCCTAGATATTTTTGAAAAATCCTTTATGAATCTACGATAAAATCCAGCGTGCCCTAAAAAACTTCTAACGCCTTTTACGTTAGTGGGGTAAGGTAGTTTAGCAATTACATCAATTTTAGCTTTATCGACTTCTATACCTTTCCCAGAAATCTTATGTCCTAACACAATTCCCTCTCTAACCATAAAGTGACATTTTTCCCAATTAAGAACAAGGTTAGTTTCTTCACACCTAGCAAGCATTTTATCAAGTTTAAAGAGACAATCATTAAATGAGTTACCGAACACCGAAAAGTCGTCCATGAAGACTTCCATAAAGTCTTCTACCATATCATGGAAGATAGCCGTCATACAACGTTGGAAAGTAGCAGGGGCATTGCATAGTCCGAACGGCATTCTCCTATAGGCGAAGGTTCCATAAGGGCAGGTGAAAGTCGTCTTCTCTTGATCCTCGGGGGCAATGGGTATTTGGAAGAAACCTGAAAAACCATCCAAAAAACAATAATAATCATATCCTGATAGTCTTTCTAACATTTGATCAATAAATGGAAGAGGGAAGTGATCTTTTCGCGTAGCATCATTGAGTTTGCGGTAGTCGATGCAAACTCTCCATCCGGTAACAGTTCTTGAAGGGATTAGCTCATTGTCGTCATTGAGTACTACCGTCATTCCTCCTTTTTTTGGTACAACGTGGATAGGACTGACCCACGAGCTGTCGGAAATTGGGTAGATAAGTCCGGAGTCAAGTAACTTTACGATCTCATTTTTCACCACATCTTGGACTTTTGGATTCAAACGCCTTTGAGGTTGGATAGTTGGTTTGAATTCATCCTCCATAAGGATTTTATGTGTACAAAATGACGGGCTAATTCCCTTAATATCAGACATACTCCACGCTAATGCTCCTCTTCGTTTATATAGTACCTGCAAAAGAGACTCTTTTTCTTTTGGCGTTAAGTCAGATGCAATAATAACGGGTGAATTAGTATTTCCGTTTAAATAAGCATATTCCAAAGTAGAAGGAAGATCCTTAAGCACAGGTTTAACATTATCAATTTCAGTAGCACTAGCGGAATAAACCTGTTCTTTAATTATATCGCTGCTGTCATCAGATAGATGCGCCGCATCGAGGTTTTCGATGCGCCGTATCTCGTCACATACAGCAGAAGCAGCAGCTAAATTATAATCAATAGTATTCTCATCAACTTGATCTTCTATAGCAATTGTGTTTTCCAAATTTTTAAGCAGAAAAGAATCAAGCAAATTACTTTTTAACAATTTCTGAGTAAATTGATTAATCGTGTCATCAGAAACATCGATATTATAACATTCATCATCATCGGAATTATCTTTACTCATAGATTGTTCCATGTTAAACTCAACCTCATCTTTTCCTATGGTAAGAGTTATCTTTTTATTAAAAACATCAATCATGGCCCTAGCAGTGGCTAAAAATGGTCTTCCTAATATTATAGGAGTTCTAGAATTTTCAGGCATATCAAGGATAACGAAGTCGATAGGTAATTCAAATTTATCAACTTTTATTAATATATTTTCCGCTATTCCTAATGGGTATTGTATGGACCTATCAGCTAGTTCTAAGCACATCCTAGTAGGTTTTGGTTCACCAAGACCTAATTTATCATACATAGAAGAGGGCATAAGACTTATACTAGCTCCTAGGTCGGCTAAGGCATTTTCAATATGCAAAATTTTAATTTGACAAGGAATAGTGAAACTCCCTGGATCTTTTTCTTTAGACGGAAGTTTGTTGAGCAATGCCGTTGAGCTTCTTTTCCCCATTGTTATGGTGCAAGCCTCTTCGAGTTTAGACTTGTTTGTAAGCAAGCTTTTCAGATATTTAGCATATTTCGGCATTTGCACTAGGGCTTCCATAAATGGTATGCTTAGCTGCAGCTGCTTGAGATTCTATAGGAATTTCTTTTGATAGGCATCTTCTTTCTCTTTCCTTACCCTATGTGGGAAGGGTGGTGTTGATCGTTTAGGTTCAACAGAAGGTTCTCTTCTAATTACAGGTTCTGGATCAGTCTCTTTTGGTTGCTCTTGCTCAGGTGGTAAAGATTCAGGGGAAATTTTGTTTGTACTGTCATCCTCGGGTGTTTCTCCGATTTGAAAGGTTGACTTTCCGCCTCTAGTTGTAATTCCTTTCAGATCGTGCCTTACCAAAAGAACCTTGTTAAGCACTGTTGACAATTGGTGCACTTCAATTGCCAAACCATTGATCATATTGTTTTGTTCCTTTAGCAACAGCTCATGACTGCCTTTGAATTCAGTGATAAAGTTCCTTGCTTCATGATGTTCTTGTTCATTGGCTTGAGCGATTAGTAGTGCAAACTCTTCCATAGTAAGGTTTCTTTGGGGTCTTCCGAACCAGTTTGGGAAAATATCGAACATTGTTCCTGAAAATTAAGAACAAGAAGATTTCAAAGTAAAAGTTTCCTAGTATAAGGGTAAGTCAGAATATTTTCCGTTCGGAAATTAGAAAAGAATAAAAGTTGCTGATATCTGCAGACGATGCGCCGTATCCAAAAAGTTGGATACGCCGTATCTTAATACGTTAAAATTTAATCAGACTTTATCCAGAAAATAGATACGCCGCTTTAGAATTTATGAATGCGCCGTATCGAATTAATTAATCAAAAATCAGCTTATCTAATTAAAATTAAATACGTCGTATTAACGAAAGTTAATGCGCCGTATTTTCGTTACGTTTAAAAATAAAAGATTTTTGATTCAGAAAGATGCGCCATATCGACAGAGATCGATACGCCGTATCTGTTTAATAATTCGCAAACTATTTTTAATTAAAATAATAGATACGCCGTATCTGCTAAAGCAGATGCGTCGTATGGCGTTAACGTTTAGAAATTTTTTTTTTATATAAAACAGATACGCCGTATCTGCTAAAGCAGATGCGTCGTATTACTTTATCGCTTAGAAAAATTTTCTTATTAAAAACAGATACGCCGTATCTTGGGGAAAAGATGCGTCGTATCGAATTAATTAAACGCGTTGTATTTTTAAAAAAATTAAACGCAATACGCCGTATCTGAGAGATCAGATGCGCCGTATCGTTTGATTTAGCACAGTACAACGATAGCAGAACAGAAAAAATACGAAAAATAAAAACAAAAAATTAAACACACAAACAAAAATAAACACACAAAAATAAAAGAAAACAATTAACACACAATACAACAAATATGCAAAATAGTACAATGATGCAATTAATCTAATAAAAAGAAAAACCTAATTAAAATACTAATTAAATTAACAGATAATAACAATTCACTCCCCGGCAACGGCGCCAAAAACTTGATGCGCGTGATGTGTCGTTGCGGTTTAGCAGTTTTAATGCCTACTCAAGTTTTAAATTTATATTTAGCCGACTTATCAATAACACACACACTTAACGAGCAGTGTACCCGGTCAGTATGAAGATAATGGTAAGTAGAGTGTCGATCACTAAGAGTGGAACGTATTATCTCGTTATTCTAATCAGTATTTTAATATCCTAACGCAAGGGGGTTTCAGCCTGAGAGACTGGCACGGTTTGTTTGCAATTAAATAATAAAATAAACCAATAGGCACGAATCAGCAAGTAGCACACACGTACACAGATAAATACTCGAGACAATAAGAGGGCTGTCCTTATGATTAAGTAGATTGTCACTTGTTTTATTGATAGCTTTATATGAAGTGTATGTAGTTAACCCTTTCTCGTTGGTCCTATTCTTATCGGCGAGTAAACCCTTAATGATTACTTATGTCTAAAAGTTATTCCTAAGTGATCAATTTAGTAATAACCGTGGGAGCCACATTATGTCCCGCAGTCAAATGCCCGCAAGCCACTAATAAACACAGAGGTTATCAATGCACTAATAAGTAGTAACCAAAGACATCAACATATAAACTTTAATTGATGGGAAAGCAAGTATTAAAGGGAGTGCAATCTTTCGTTGTCACATTACACAAGCCACCAATCCTGATGAATTAAAGTTTGCTAACACAATAAAACAAAACTACTTAATGAATTAAACACATGCAGCACCTTCTTACAGCTCTTGTATCTTTGATTTGGGTGTGTCTTGTGCTGCCTCCTTGACTGAATTCGTCCTTTGTTTCTCCTGTTCGGACTTCGATTTTAGGTTTTCCGGAACTTGTAATTCGTCTGGTCTACGGGGTATTTATAGTTTCTGTCTGAGGGAAGATGCGGCGCATCTACTAAGTAGATGCGGCGCATGTACTTAACTTCGTGTGGGGTCCAAGATTATAATATTCAGGAATATTCGTACACCGCCAGAAGATGCGGCGTAACTCCATGATTAGATGCGGCGCATGTCCTCTTGTATCTTGGATCGTATCTGGTGATATCTTGATAGAGATGCGGCGCATGTTGAGAGTGAGATGCGGCGCATCTAGAGCAGAATTGACTTGATCTTGTCCATGTCAGTAGACTTTCACTTTATGCACGTTTTGCTCCATAATTAGTCCAAAATCGCTAAGTTTCACCAAATGCTTGTTTTTACCTGAGAATTACAAAAGTAAACGATTAAGTATCAATCCTCATATATAATATAGTAAAACAAGTCAAATTAATAGGATAAATGATAGTAATAAAATGTACTTATTTGAGTTCATCAAATATCCCCCCACTTGAACTTTACTTGTCCCCAAGTAAACCTTAGAATTTCTCTTATGAAAATGTATCCTAAAAGATGTTAGGATTTATTTTTATATTTAAGCATGTATTCGTTCATTTCATAATCACACAACTAAACACTTTAACGAATTAGAAGTAAAATAAAATAAGTCGATAAAAGCAAATCTAATCGTTTAACTGTCCAGTCGCGACGAATATTCTATCATAAGTGTAGGAATTAACCTTCTTGATTGTGTGGATCTATTCGGGTGGTCTTGGATCTTGAAAGATCAAGAAACCCATTGTGAGTTAGTGAGATGTTAGAGAGAGAGAGAGTGGGAGACTCTTTGAGAGAAAACTGAATATGTTAGATTCAATGTGTGAAGAGTTCCAACCCTTCCCAAGTGTGGGAAGGGGTATTTATACTTCTACATATTGTTGCCCCTAGTGGGCTGTGAGTTGAAGTGGGAAAACTGACCAGTGAGAAACTACCTACCACTCACAAAATATAGATATACTAATCTAATAAAACTTATAAAATAATAATCTAAGTTATATAATACTACGAGTATATAAATGCTAATTAGATGCTCGGGGTGACCGAGCCTTCATCTGAATATTTATATTCCTAACAATCTCCCCCTAAGGGAGGTCACCCCGGAAATAATAATTCGAATTCTAGCATTCTTTCTTCTGAACTTGTCTTTATAGCTCGTAGTCTTTGATTCTTCAAAGTCTTGAAACTTTGTGCTTTCAGCAGTGATCTTGTGATGACCTTTCTTTGTCTTGGATGATCTTTGAGTATTCTTCGACTTTATCATCCAACATTTGTTTCCAAGTCATCTTTCAGGAGTATGTTTCCATGTGATGTATAAATCTTTGAGCCGACATGTTCACACTATTTGGTGTCATGATCTTTAGCATCAGAGTTTGCAGAAGCCGTGTTAAAGGTCTTTTAGGTTGATCATGACTTTGTTGAGTTACAATGATGATGTAGTGTGAACATGTGGTAGAGGATTGGCATCTTTACTGCAACCAGCTACAACCGCATTCAGCTGCAACTCCAATCAGCTACAACCGCAAACAGCTGCAACAGCAATCAGCATCAACCGCCAGAAGTTCCTGCATACGACAGTTAGCAATAAAACGTCCGGTACTTACAAGTTCGGACTTCGAGATTGTTAACAGCATAGTGTGAAAACTCTCTCTAATCCTTACCAAGACCGTTCCTAATCGAAAACCCACAGAGGGCTTTTTAAGATCGAACCGTAGCACATCAACGATTAGGTGAGTCGCTGGAGATCACTCCACGACTGTAGACCGTTTGAAACCGCCATGACCACTAAGCGTAATCCATAAAGAATTACCGAAGTGACCTGCTTTCAGGGCTGCTTGATGTTGACCCTGGCAGGAATTTCCATTCAATCATTGAGAATTACCATCGTAAATTCTCTCATAAATGTTCTGGCAGATTGCTAAGATCTGCGTAGGACTCTTAAGTTTACAACTGGTGTCCTTAATGTTGAACACCCAGTGTAGAAATAATTCGTGTCCCTATGAGATCTTATTATGCATCTCGTGGCTCTAGACTCTATAGTGCGTTTTGATTTAGTGAGCGGAGGCTGGAGAGGACTGCCACCTATTCAATATCATCTAACTCGGAGTGAGAGAGACGATAGGAATGTATTGAACTCCGTGACAATTGAAACAAGAATCCTTTGAGGGACCTTGAGTGGCTAGGGAGGGTTGTGCAGCGTATCACTGGGTCCATGATACTTTGTCTTCAATGCCAGCAATCAACTAAGTGATTCTGACAGCATATGTATTGACCCGGTTTCTGCCTAAGTTGTAAGGAGGGCTATTTCTTTTCACCCTTTCTCTTTACAATTCTTTTTCATTCTTCAACCCCTTCAGTGCATACCGAGACTTCATTACTAGTACCTTGTTGGGTTTGTTCCAGTACTAGCTCCATCTCAGTCGGCACTCTTCCCTTAATCACACTTTTCTCCTTTTTAATCATACCTAAGGACTTCTACACTAACTAGTGGATTGTCCCTGGGTATATCCCTCCGGCTCTGGCGGGATCGTGGGAACTTGAGCCTAACCTAACCATCCTTATAACTCCATGCATTAATTAAAATGGTCGGTCTTTGGTGTACTTCCACGATTGCCATAAACCAAATCTTTGAAAAATCTCTCAAAGTGTTCATGATTCTGAAACACATTTTTGCAAACACTTGAGAGTTTTATATTTTTCAAATGCTCCCCCTCAACATGTGCTCAAATGATTGTTTTATAAATTTGCACATGTCAGGTGAAGCTCGCACTTTTGAATTGATTGATTTTCCAAAAACATGATCATCGCGAGACACGCTTACATCACTAGTAAACTAGCTTGAAATTATTACCCGTCCAGATCATATTAAAGGAAGATCGCTCGAAATCGGTACATTCTACTCAGACACATCCTTTGCGAGACACGCTTACATCACCAGATAAACTGGCTTGAAATTATTACCCGTCCAGGACATGTCCTTTCGACTACTGACTTTAGCTATCGTCAATTCATTGGTAAAGTCTGAGTCACGATCTCATGTTATGCCAAATCCTTTATGTTTATTCGCTCCCCCTCAATATGTGCATCGATATACGAAAGAGTTTAGCACATATGGGAGAGCTTACACTTAAATCCAAAACATCACATTTTCATCAGGTTTCATATTTAAATCACATTCTCTCCCCCGATCAAAAATTTCAAACCTTTTGAGATTTGTGATCCCAATTGATTTAAATAATTTAGAAAAACATGGGAGAAAATGTGGTCAGGTTTAACATGTTCTGATGATGAAACATACTTTGCTCCCCCTTAATCTAAGAGGGAGATTCACTGCTCATTTTGCACAAGTTAACTATTATGACACAAATGATATTGACCTTTTTGCTCAAATGATGTAATCACCCACTTTTCTGAGTGAGTCAATGGTCAACATCGATTATCCATCCACCAACAAATCTTCTCAAGTGTCGTTGATCCCCACTTGGCGAGACCAAAATAGATATATGGTGGTGGCGGTGGTGAAAGTGTTGTTGTTGTTGCTGCCGATGTTGTTGTCGTGGTGAATTCCGAGCCAATCAATAGAGTTTGAACGTCTGATTAAATGGTTAGAATGGGAACTGGCACAGTCATTTTGGCTATGGAATCTGCATAAGAATATCAACACAGATATACATGCATACAGATACACTATTCCTTAATAGCTACCCTTCAGCAGCTTGCCACATTATAATACCAAGTTCATCTTATAATCAAACCCCAATCAGGAACTACGTCAAACCCCTATCTAGCATGAAGAGCAAATAGCAATCATGAACATGGCAATTCACACGAATTTCAATATTCAATTCAGGATCTTAGGAACACGATTCTAACATAATAGCAATCTATCTAAGCGAATCCTGAGAACATATGCACAATATCAACAACCATTAAGCAGCAGAGACAAACAACATTTGAAACTCATTCATTTAGATCATACAACTGCCAGTGGAGTATTCAAAAACATCAAACACAACTGGTTTTCTAACTTCTTTTAGGTTTTGAGTCTTAAAGCATTTTGGGGATTATACGAGGATACCAAAGTAACACAAATGAACCTTCTAGATACATAAAGCTAGGAAACTATAAGCAAATTGCACACAATGTCCTAAACTTTCTAGCAACTAACACACTTGGTCATTTGATATATTTAAGCAAGATCCTCTTCAACTAATTCCCCATTAATTACAAAACCATTTCTAACAAGTATGATTTAACCAATAAACCCGTTTGATGATATAAAATTTGAATTCACTCTCCCCCTCAATCAATGACCCGTATTCTAGTTGAACCTCAACTAAAATCACTCTTAACCCCACAACTCATCAAACAAGAACTGTCGTGAGGTTTTGTAGTCGTTGATTGAGTGACAAATTTTATGCATAATCCAAGTATAAACAAATTTCATACAACACATATTCACCAAGTGTCTCACAAATAATTTTCAGAAGAATCATAGAATGAAAACTATTTGTATGCAAAGAAGACTTCTCTTCTTTTACAAGAAATGATGCACTGAAACGTACATCAGATCGAAGAAACATGGATATAAAGTAATCCATGCCCAGGTGAACATCACCCAGTTGGAGGAACAGCCGTCTTTTTGGCGACGTGCTTTCCCCAGTTTGAAGCGCGGGTTGCTATCTAAAGTAATAGCAAGCCATTTAGACATGTTTTAACAATCCATTTTCAACTTCTGCTCGAGCTTCATTTAAAGACCCGTGCCATTATTGAATGACATTTCTAAGTCCGTAAATGTTATCGATAAACAGAAGACATGCCTAGGTGAAACTATTTTTGGTATTTTCTATTTTTCAATTTTTATGGGTTTTTCTGATTTTAAGTTTCTCTATTTACAATTAGCAAGATTTTCTATATATCTATTTACAAGATGGTATAAGATATGAACAAGTATATATATACAAGGATACGAACCAGAAACCATTACTCCTCAGCATTCTGAATCTTCTCCGCATTCATCACTTGACTTGCTGGAGAGCAATGTGAGCACTTTCAATCAGGGAATGATTCTGGTTCAACACTCTCCCCTAATTAGTGCACTCCCCCAATCTGACAACCTCTGATGAACACCCAAAAATAGGAAGAAGAAGAAGCCTTTGGATGAACACCCATAATAAGAAGAAGTCTTTTGATAACCAAATGCATGCCGTCTTTAATCTTCTAACACTCCCGTCCTTGATTGACGCCGTCAAAAACCTTATGCATCTTTTCGGTAGTTTAAGTTGAGCCACAACTGAAATCTAGCTTAACCTCACAACTCATCAAACAAGAACTGTCATGAGGTTAGGTTAACATCAAGTTGGACTTAACCTAAAACTACGGAACAACTTGAACCTAACTTAACTCCACAACTCATCAAACAAGAACTGTCATGGGATTAAGTTAAATATCAAGTTGTAAGAAAAGAGCTCAACATTCTTGAATGTAGAGAAGACTGAAGACTCGACCTTCTTCAAGATTGCCCAATGTGGAGGAATAGAATACCAATCATTTTCATCTCACCAAATGTCTTCCAGTACCCTTACATATAACCCATCAGCCCGCAGCATACACATGAGAAGATAACTCCCAACAGAGAATGAAGAATAGACTGATGACTCGACCTTCTTCAGTCTTTAGTATAACACCAAAGTAACAAGTTGAACCACTGATCATCTATAGAATGTATCCATATTTGGATATTAAGCCCTGATCACATGAACCTGTTGTGCGTCCTTGATGTACACATTCTCTCTCCCCTGATGGTTACGATTAATCAGCACATAACGTAGCAGTGAAACGATAATACCAAGGTAACAAGTTGAACCACTGATCATCTACAGTATTTATCCATCCTGGATATTAAGCCCTGATCACGTGAACCTGTTGTGCGTCCTTGGTGTACACATTTCTCTCCCCCATGATGGTTACGATTAATCGGAATCATCATCATGATGTGTACATGCAGCCTAATGAAGTGTGCATGAAGCATTGACTAGAAACCCTTTGTTACTGATTGTACCAGCCCGTGAGACGATGTAGATTAGCATTCCTTGACCATGTTCTTCAACACCTTGATAGAGGAAGAAGATGTGTTGGAGAACCATGGTTTGCACGACTCCTGAACTGACGTATTCAGGAGTCGTATGACCATTTCTCAATCATCAATCAACATGTAGAATCATATTCACCCTTTCCCCCCCTCAAAAATTGCATATGCCTGCCAACTGCAACTTTTTGATGATTGAACTAGTGAATATGAATACCATCAACGATAAGGAACTCCGCTTGACGGTTCTTGAAGACTAACACGTTGTTTATTCACCCTTTCCCCCCCTCAAAAATTGCATATGCTTGTCAACTGCAATTTTTGGTTGAACAAGTGAATAAGAATATACTCCAAGGTGCGCCGATCCACTTGAAGACTGAATAAGCACGGAAAGAGCATGAAACTTGTTGATGAGAATGGCCATAAATAAGAAGACTCCTCTTCTTTTGAAGATAAAGTGCACTCAAGCGTACACTCTTCTTTTCTTTGATGAACGAGGCCTGAACAGATATGAACAGACGTCATTTGATGAAGAACGAGGCCTGCACTGAAGTATGCAGACGTCATTATCTCTCTCTTTACTTCTTCTCTCATCTAACTCGTTACCAACCCCATTATCATTCTGTCGGCTTGATGTCGTGACCACTGATGGAGAAAACCCAATATGATGAACTTGATACTGAAGTAATATAACCCGAACTTGTGACTTAAACTTGTACTAATGCGTGACAAAGAGCGGTGTAGAGACTTCGTGCAACATCGAATCCCTAAGTACTCTATACTCTTCAACCAACCAACCATCAAGTATAAGACGTACATCACCTCTTGGATATCCACCACTTCGTGTGACACTGAGCACTACAACGTGACTCCTTAAAGTGATAGTTATTTTGTAATAGGGAGAAAGAAAAAATAACTAGATATCCAAGTCCTTGTCATTGTATTGAAAGCTCGAACAAGGATCTCGAAGAATCTTCATCCAACCTCCCCGATATCTTCAGATGCTAAGTACACTCACCCATGAAATTTCACTTCAGCCTCAAATAAATAATACTGAACTAACCCCGTAGTCACATCTTGACAATTAAATGCCTCGATCCAGCCATTTGTGATGTAATAGCTGAACTTCGATAATGGTTTTAACCCGATCCTGGTCAAGAGCGCATAGTCCATCATCACGGAATTTTACAAATCTATGGTTTAAACCGAGAAATAAGTTCTTTCGCGGGATTTTACAAAACCAAGAAGAAACCGTGAGACAGTAACCGATTGAATGTGGCGTGACTGATTTGGTTTTGGTGAACATCAGTTTGGGTTAAGAATATTTCGTGAGAATTACAGATCACATCACAACCTTTTAAAACCTTTGGCCAACTAACCAACCTTGAACCCAGATTAGAGACCACTTGATGAAGGAAACCCGACGTACCAATACTGAAGCCAGAAGAAGAAATCCCCAAATTTGTAACTTAAGCTTGCACTAATGTTGGAAGAACGGTGTAGAGAATTAATGCACCAAGCAGATCTCTAAGTGCTCAATACCCAACCAAAGTATGAGACATTAACACCTCTTGCGATTATCGACAACGTCAATGACGTGTGACACTGAGTACTCCAGTAACTCTTAAGTGATAGTTACCCCGACTGCTGGTAACTAGATAACCCAAGTCTTCAACTTAAATTTTTTCGCACGAGCAAGATATCATTGAAAGTCATGCATCCAACCAACCCCGACTTCAAGATAAAATAAGTAGACGCCTTCGAGAACTACAACTTTAATCACAAATAAAGAATACCAGATTAACTTTGTGGTCATCTTGTGCTGTTGACTAGCCAGAAAGGAAAAGAAACATGCGCAAATACTTAGAGGAGCCCATGACTCATAGTCAGTCCTATCAAACAAAGCTATCTGATCCAGCTACTTGGATGAGGAATAGTTTTCGTACTGTGTACAGGATTTTACAGTTCTTGAGATTTATCTGAGAAATAAATTCAAGAGCTAACTGCACAACAGTAAGTATCAAACTGCTGTAGACTGAACCACTGAATCCTGAATCGCTACGATCTGACCCGCTGTAACCGACACAGCTAAGATTCAAACCGCTGGAGACTGAACCGATACGATCTGACCCGCTGTAACCGGAACCGCTAAAATTCACATCGCAGGGGACGGAACTTCTAGGAAACTTGCGATAATTCTCCCCCTCAAAAAGGACATGAAATGACCTTTTTGCCAAAGCTGAGAATCCGTGATGTTTGTGAAATTGACAGGCACAAAACATGGAAAGAGACAAATGAAACTACAGCAACGAAGAAGGTGATTAAGACTCTCTTGTAGTAACCCCTTGCTTTCCTCATCATCAATGGTTTAGAAGATTAACAATTCATTGAAGCTCGTAATATGCCAAAACCGCTTGATGAAATGCATATGACTTTAAAAGTGAGTAAAAGGTTAAAACATGTCTCCAAACAACTCACCTCTTGTCTTTATGCCTGACTACCTCTTGAGAAGATCTTGAACAACAATCCCATTAGAAGCTTGAGAAACAACAATCACTTGATGAAGCTTGATAAAGAACAAGTCCGCGACTTAAACTTGCACTAAATTATGAATTAGAACCTATATTGAGCACAACAACGTAACTCCTTTAAATATAGGTAGTGATATATACCCAACCTTCCATCCTTAATTGTATATATCCACTTCATGAACATCCAAGTCTAATCACCTTAAATTGCAAATTGTGATTTAGAACCTATATTGAGCACAACAACGTAACTCCTTTAAATATAGGTAGTGATATATACCCAACCTTCCATCCTTTATTGTATATATCCACTTCTTGAACATCCAGGTCTAATCACCTGAAATACGCTTGAGCAAGGGTCAACAAACATCATGCATCCATCCACCCCGAGATGTTTGTGACACTAAGTACACCAACCCGTGAATTAACAAACCAACCAAGTTACCATAATATCCTAATTCCTGCTGATCTTGAAGCACAAACTTATCCCGAAAAAGCAGTCAAACCCCGTAAGTTTCATAATGTCTACATTCAAGTCTAGCCTACTTGTCCAATATTAATTTCACGGGATTTTACAGCTCTTGAGATTTAAACCGAGAAATCGAATCTTTCGCGGGATTTTCTAAAATCTACAAGAGAAACCGTGAAATCAACCTGAATACCCAAGAGTGAGGTGCAATACCAATCTTCGAAATTCAAATCACAGAAGTCAAATCACAACTTGATCAAATCGCAACAAGTCGAGTCACAGATTGTCAAATTGCAACAAGTCAGATTGCAATCAACCAAGTCACAATAAGTCAAATCGCAAGTGTCAACTCGCAACGTCATATCGTAACTGGTTAAATCGAAATCCGTCAAGTCGCAACAAGTCAAAAAGCAACTTGTCAACTCGCAATTAACCAAATCGCAATTTGTCAACTATAGCTCAAATAGCAAAGATCAACTTGCAGGGTCACTCAAATTGTGGGCACTAATAGGACCGAGCAGCCAAATCCACTATCCTGTAATCACATTGATATTCATGAACCCAAGTACTAGCCGTGACGTGTGAGTCCATGTGACAATAATAACCGAAATGCCACTCCTTTTAACAATCAATTGTAACAGGAATAAATTAACACAATGTATGAAGAGTACATTTGTTAATTATGTTTCAGCCACAACTGTTAAATTGATTTGGATAAACACAACTCCCCAATCCACGCATCATGTACTTCAGTCCATAATATCATAAGTACCATAACAATCCGATGATAAGTAACCACAGCCCAACACAAAGGATCCAAATCCAAACTTTAATTTCACACACCCATATAGAAGCAAGTTTCGGCTAAATAATTCTTTTGTGAGTCCAGTCCAAATCACTCAAATAGTCCAGCCCATTTAACCAATCATGAGACCCAATCCATTTCACTCTTAACCCTACTAATCCGGTATTTAACCCCCACATTTAGCATAACTCAAACCCTAATCCAATAATAATTCGCCCCTCTCATCACACTCAACATCCTCTCACCCAAACCCTAATCTCCATCTTCATTACCAACTAATCCGCCTCTCTCCTCATCCAAAGAATAATCGATCAGTAAGGTGCCTACAACACAACCCTTAACCTCTCATCATCTTCAAATATACACGACACCTCATATTTCCTTATGATGTTCAAACCGGATCAAGATACACTTCTTCAAAGGTAAGTGTTATGATGTACTTTTTATTTTAATAACCGAATCAAAAAGAAGATTAAAGCATTTGATTGTTTTGATTTTTCTTTTAATGTTCGGATATTAACATGAGGCTTGGACCTCAACTTGATCTCAAAGGGTTGTATATTCATTTATCTTGATCGACCGAAAGAAAAAAAGAAATAACATTATTGTTATATTCTTTTATCTTGTTTGTGTCGTATATTAAATGAAGCGAAGCTTCAATATGATCAATGATGGTTTCTCATACTTTCGTGGGTTAGACCTTAGAGAGTCGCGATGTATCTTGAATCCAACGAAAGAGGAAAAGAAACTGAGGTCTTGTAATTAGTCATCCCTTTATGAGGTTGGTGTTGTGAAATTTTCTTTTTCTGAAAATGGTACGATTATGTAGATGTAGTTTACTTTGAATGAGTTTCGTTGATTATGTTTATTTGCTTTGAGTGATTTCTGTTGAGGTGTATGTTTCGAGTGATTAGGATAGAATGAAATTTGTTGTTGAGCATTTCAAGTGGATTTGTTGGTTCTGGTTCGAAGTAGATTATGTTTTGGGTTGAACTTCTTGTTGTTGACTGTGACATCAGTGGTTGACTGAGTAATATTTGTTGTGAATATTGAGACAAACCGAGTTTATGACCAAGTAGACAAACACACAAACAAACCGCGTCGTCTTATATACACAAACCGAGTCCATTGTTAAACAGACAAACCGAGTCCGTGAAAAATAGACAAACCGAGTTCGTGTTTGAGTGGACAAACCGAGTATACTTTACATACACAAACCGAGTGCGTGATTATACACACAAACCGAGTTCGTGGTTAAACATACAAACCGAGTACACACTATGTACACAAACCGAGTTCGTGATGAGATGGACAAACCGAGTCCAGGGTTAAACAGACAAACCGAGTCTGTAAGCCAATAGACAAACCGCGTTTTTGACCAGTCAAACCTGTCACTTTCGTACTTTTTGTCCTCATTATCCATTTTTGGTAACTGTCCAAACTTTACTCCCAAGAAGACACAAACCGAGTTATAGAACACCACTTTAGACACAAACCGCATCCAAGAACACCCATTCTTTAAACCCAGATCTGTTTCACATTACATCATCCAAATCGAAACTTAACCCATCTAATCTCTTCTCAATAATGAACACCATAAAACTTAAACACGAAACAACACAATTTCGACTCATGGCCAGACCATTTAAAACCCAAGAGATGTTCGAACCACAATCGACTATCATGCGTATTGTAAAACAAAAACGCTCATATTTAGTGAACTAATTTTCACAAGAGATGTTCGACCCATATGAACTGGAAGCAAACCCAGATCCATATTCGACTATCATGCGTATTGTAAAACAATAAGACTCATTTTTGGTGGACTAATTTTCACAAGAGATGTTCGACCCACATGAATTAGAAGCAAACCCAGATCCATATTTGCAGCCCACACAATGATTTGAACCATGTACAATCTACTACAATTAACACAATGATTTGAACCATGTACAATCTATAACAATGATTTGAACCACACAATGATTTGAACCCAGATCCATATTTGCAGCCCACAATGGTAATAACAGTGTTGACCACATATGACAATTTCAACAATATTACTAAACAAGTGAAGCCCACAAAAAAAACAACAGTCAAGTGATTCGAACAACAAAAATGAGTAAAGCAGTTTGTGTAGAGAAAATTGGTACGAACAACAAAAATTATAATATCAACACACAATCAATCGACCTAACCATGGACCACAGATCTGACCAAGATGAAACCATGGCTCTTGATACCAATTGTAGGAATTAACCTTCTTGATTGTGTGGATCTATTCGGGTGGTCTTGGATCTTGAAAGATCAAGAAACCCATTGTGAGTTAGTGAGATGTTAGAGAGAGAGAGAGTGGGAGACTCTTTGAGAGAAAACTGAATATGTTAGATTCAATGTGTGAAGAGTTCCAACCCTTCCCAAGTGTGGGAAGGGGTATTTATACTTCTACATATTGGTGCCCCTAGTGGGCTGTGAAGTGAGCTGACAGTGGGGAAAGCCCCGACCCACTCCACAAATATAGATACTACTAATCTAATAAAACTAATAATACTAATAATACTAAGCTTATATAAATAAGCCTACGAGCTATATAAATGCTAATTAGATGCTCGGGGTGACCGAGCCTTCATCTGAATATTTATATTCCTAACATGGTGCAATAAGCTTGGCAAGTATACACATCTCCACCACTAAAGCTAAGGAATAACAAGTCTAAAGCGGTAAAAAGGGTTTTTAGGCTTAAGGGTTAATTATTCTCTTTCACTATCGATCTCAAATTCCAGAAAAGGCGACAAAATCACAAATACATGATCGAATCCACGAACACGATACTTGCAATTGCTCAAATCCTTAACTCGAATAGGCTAAAGATAGGTCCAAACTTCACCAATAATAATATATCAAAAAGGGCGACAAAATCATAAATACATAGCCGACTCCACGACTACGATACTTAAGATTGCTCAAATCCCTAATCTCAATAAATCAAAGGTTTGGTTGGATAAAGAATAATAAAGGGCATGGATAACATTTGGGATATAAATTGGTGTAAAATGAAAAATAAACAAAACAAAACAAATAAATTAAAATCCTAAGTGTGGTTAATCACTATCCCAACCATCCCATGAATAAGACTCTTATCATTGAATAACTCACGCTTTAACACTTTAAACACACGCTTTAGGTAGACACGAATTATACTCAACAAAATCTTAATCAAAGAATAAACCTTAATTGGCGTTCCCATAACTGCCAATTCCCATTCAATCCATAGATATAGTACAACAAATAGTGGTGATATCGACCACTTACATAACTTTACATAAGTTGGTTAAAACTAACTTCCA
The DNA here is from genome assembly GCA_021014915.2 of Artemisia tridentata subsp. tridentata. Classification (NCBI taxonomy): domain Eukaryota; kingdom Viridiplantae; phylum Streptophyta; class Magnoliopsida; order Asterales; family Asteraceae; genus Artemisia; species Artemisia tridentata. The sequence goes on along the minus strand of CP139507.1, from coordinate 37,673,315 downwards.
ACTTTTCTTTCTTTCTTTTTCTTTTCTCATTTTTTCGATTTTTTTTTTTTTTTTTTTTTTTTTTTTTTTTTTTTTTTTTTTTTTTTTGACATCAACATATGTGTAAAATTTCACAACTTTTCTATCACTTTCTTTTCGGATAATTTTTCCATACTTTTCATACTTTCAGAAACAACTGTAATAGCGAAAGTAGTAAACACACGAAAAATAAACTCAAAGATATACAATATTTACTTTCACTCCAATTGCATTGTGCAATTTCCCGACCTAACCATAGATAATGAATTACGCACGCGAACACAGGTAATGTAAGGAAACACACTCTGCCTATAGCAATCAACCAACCACGGATTCTAATCTACAGGGTAGGCTAAGGTGTAAGGGTGTAACGAAACATTTTAAACATAGGTGTAAGAAACGAAAGGAATGGCTCTGAGGGTTTTTCTAGGGGTATCTTACTCTAAAAATGAGAGTAACAAAAGGGTTTATACGGGGGTTAACTAACCAGTGTAGTTAGTTAATAACACATAACAAATAATAGGCTATTTGGGTGTAATCCTAGAATTTTACCAATTTAGACAAGTCACTCCAATTATATAAATAATACTTATTATGGTGGTCTCGAATAGTATACAAGCCAAGTTCTAAAGTTTACAAGTCACCGGCACACTCATAGATTTGTGAATTTTGAAAAATCACAATTTTTGAAAATAACGTCATGTGTGCAGTTATGCAACTTAGATCTTAAACAAAAACATGCTAAAAAATTTTAAGTTTGATATATTAAGCACATTTTAAGCATAATTTTTGAAAAAGTTTAGGACAAGTAATTGTTAAGTGTTCTAATTCTCCAATCCCCCCACTTAAGTTAAACAACGTCCTCGTTGTTTGTATAAAAGGTTAAAAACTGGAAAATAAAAGAATTAGAACAGAAAAACTCCCCTGAGATTTGCTCGGTATGATCCTCCATTAGTATAAGAGCAAAAATCAACTTCTTGTGGATTAGAACGTTAAAGCTTCATACTTGATGTATCCACAGGAAATCCAGGAAACTATAATACCACCAACACTTTAAAAACACACCTAAGATAAGAAAGGTTCAAACTTGCATAATACATTAGTAGTTAGATAAAAATAAAACTTAAAAATTAAAACTGAAAATCATCAGGTCAGTCGATGCGCCGTATCTTATGGAAGAAGATACGCCGTATCGAGCCTGGGATAAATACGGATCAGAATAAAGATGCGCCGCATCCTTAACCAGGGATGCGCCGCATTAAAATAAACTGATAAATAGTTTTAAAGTCGAAAATAAAAATGCAGAAAAATAAAATAAGATATGACCATTGCAGGAGATGCGTCGCATCTCAGAATTGAGATGCGCCGTATCCTCATGCGGGCCTGACTGACTCGACACAGAAAACAGAATAATAAAAATATAAATCCGGTTTGTCTCCCGGTAAGCACTTGTCTTTATTCCAGAGTCTTCAAGTTAGACTCACGTTCAGCTCTTTACTCTAATACTTCAGGTTCAAACTCCACCACCTCGTTCTCATTATCCTCAATTTTATTATCAAAGTATTTCTTCACACGTTGCCCGTTCACTTTGAATATATAACCATTTTTATCGCATATTTCAATAGTTCCATATGGATACACTTTCTTGACAACGAACGGTCCCGTCCATCTTGATTTAAGTTTACCAGGATACATCTTTAATCTGGAATTAAACAGTAGCACTTTCTCTCCAATAGTAAACGTTTTATCCCCACGTAACCTCGAGTCATGCCATCTTTTAGTTCTTTCTTTGTAGATCTTAGTATTTTTGTAGGCCTCATCTCTTAGTTCATAGAGTTCATTAAGTTCCATGAAACGGTTCTTCGTTGCAGCTTCCATATCCATATTACAGTTCGTCAAAGCCCAATATGCACTTTGTTCAACTTCGACCGGTAGGTGGCATGCTTTTCCGTATACAAGACGAAATGGAGTGCATCCCGTTGGTGTCTTAAAGGCGGTACGGAATGCCCATAAAGCATCATTTAACTTGTCAGACCACCCTTTAGGATTATATCTAGTCGTTTTTTCAAGGATTCTTTTTATAGCTCTATTGGTTACTTCAGTTTGACCATTTGATTGAGGATGGTATGCGGTGGAAACCCTATGATATACTCCATATTTTTGCAAGGCTCTTCCCAGATGGTGATTACAAAAGTGTGTTCCCCTATCACTAATCAATGCTTTAGGAATTCCAAACCTAGAGAACAAACTTTGCAAAAATTTAAGTACTACCTTGCTGTCGTTTGTTGGAGATGCTTGCGCTTCGACCCATTTTGATACGTAATCAACAGCAACCAAAATATATTTATTACCTTTAGATTCAGGAAACGGTCCCATGAAGTCTAATCCCCATATGTCGAAAACTTCACATACATGGATATAGTTTTGCGGCATTTCGTTTCTTGATGTAATATTTCCGGATCGTTGACACGCATCACATCCTTTTATATAATCTTTCGCATCCTCCAACATAGTGGGCCAATAAAATCCCGCATCCAGGATCTTTCTTCTTGTGATGATTGGACCGTGATGTCCCCCTGTTGGCCCTGAATGGCAATGTGCCAATATTGATGCGATGTCATCACCGTCTACACATCTTCGTATAATATTGTCAGGACATAATTTAAAGGCATAAGGTTCATCCCAAATATACTCGTTAGCGCGAGTTATAAACCTTCTTTTCTCGTCGGATGTTAGCCCTTTTGGAATTTCATTTGCAACAATAAAGTTTATAAAGTCGGCATACCATGGTCCATTATTATTGCTCTTAATTCCTACCATCATAAGGTGTTCATCAGGAAAGTCATCAGCTATTTCCCTCTCGTCAAGCACCTCCATATCAGGGTTTTCAAGTCTAGATAAGTGGTCAGCAGCTAGATTCTCGGCACCCTTTTTATCTTTAATTTCAATATCGAATCCTTGGAGCAATAAAACCCACCTAATAAGCCTTGGCTTGGCATCCTGTTTATTGAACAAATACTTCAAAGCAGAATGGTCAGTGTAAACCATAGTTTTTGACAATAGAAGATATGATCTAAATTTATCGAATGCAAAAACTACTGCTAAAAGTTCTTTTTCGGTGGTGGTGTAGTGTTCTTGGGCATTATTCAATGTTTTGCTAGCATAATAAATTGGTTTAAATTTCTTATCTATCTTTTGGCCAAGTACGGCTCCAACAACATAATCACTAGCATCACACATTAGTTCAAAAGACAGATTCCAATCAGGCGAAATTATAATGGGTGCAGAAGTTAGTTTTTCTTTAAGTATATTAAATGCCTTTTTGCAATCTTCAGAAAAATCAAACTTTGCATCCTTTAGCAACAATTGGGTCATAGGCCTAGATATTTTTGAAAAATCCTTTATGAATCTACGATAAAATCCAGCGTGCCCTAAAAAACTTCTAACGCCCTTTACGTTAGTGGGGTAAGGTAGTTTAGCAATTACATCAATTTTAGCTTTATCGACTTCTATACCTTTCCCAGAAATCTTATGTCCTAACACAATTCCCTCTCTAACCATAAAGTGACATTTTTCCCAATTAAGAACAAGGTTAGTTTCTTCACACCTAGCAAGCATTTTATCAAGTTTAAAGAGACAATCATTAAATGAGTTACCGAACACCGAAAAGTCGTCCATGAAGACTTCCATAAAGTCTTCTACCATATCATGGAAGATAGCCGTCATACAACGTTGGAAAGTAGCAGGGGCATTGCATAGTCCGAACGGCATTCTCCTATAGGCGAAGGTTCCATAAGGGCAGGTGAAAGTCGTCTTCTCTTGATCCTCGGGGGCAATGGGTATTTGGAAGAAACCTGAAAAACCATCCAAAAAACAATAATAATCATATCCTGATAGTCTTTCTAACATTTGATCAATAAATGGAAGAGGGAAGTGATCTTTTCGCGTAGCATCATTGAGTTTGTGGTAGTCGATGCAAACTCTCCATCCGGTAACAGTTCTTGAAGGGATTAGCTCATTGTCGTCATTGAGTACTACCGTCATTCCTCCTTTTTTTGGTACAACGTGGATAGGACTGACCCACGAGCTGTCGGAAATTGGGTAGATAAGTCCGGAGTCAAGTAACTTTACGATCTCATTTTTCACCACATCTTGGACTTTTGGATTCAAACGCCTTTGAGGTTGGATAGTTGGTTTGAATTCATCCTCCATAAGGATTTTATGTGTACAAAATGACGGGCTAATTCCCTTAATATCAGACATACTCCACGCTAATGCTCCTCTTCGTTTATATAGTACCTGCAAAAGAGACTCTTTTTCTTTTGGCGTTAAGTCAGATGCAATAATAACGGGTGAATTAGTATTTCCGTTTAAATAAGCATATTCCAAAGTAGAAGGAAGATCCTTAAGCACAGGTTTAACATTATCAATTTCAGTAGCACTAGCGGAATAAACCTGTTCTTTAATTATATCGCTGCTGTCATCAGATAGATGCGCCGCATCGAGGTTTTCGATGCGCCGTATCTCGTCACATACAGCAGAAGCAGCAGCTAAATTATAATCAATAGTATTCTCATCAACTTGATCTTCTATAGCAATTGTGTTTTCCAAATTTTTAAGCAGAAAAGAATCAAGCAAATTACTTTTTAACAATTTCTGAGTAAATTGATTAATCGTGTCATCAGAAACATCGATATTATAACATTCATCATCATCGGAATTATCTTTACTCATAGATTGTTCCATGTTAAACTCAACCTCATCTTTTCCTATGGTAAGAGTTATCTTTTTATTAAAAACATCAATCATGGCCCTAGCCGTGGCTAAAAATGGTCTTCCTAATATTATAGGAGTTCTAGAATTTTCAGGCATATCAAGGATAACGAAGTCGATAGGTAATTCAAATTTATCAACTTTTATTAATATATTTTCCGCTATTCCTAATGGGTATTGTATGGACCTATCAGCTAGTTCTAAGCACATCCTAGTAGGTTTTGGTTCACCAAGACCTAATTTATCATACATAGAAGAGGGCATAAGACTTATACTAGCTCCTAGGTCGGCTAAGGCATTTTCAATATGCAAAATTTTAATTTGACAAGGAATAGTGAAACTCCCTGGATCTTTTTCTTTAGACGGAAGTTTGTTGAGCAATGCCGCTGAGCTTCTTTTCCCCATTGTTATGGTGCAAGCCTCTTCGAGTTTAGACTTGTTTGTAAGCAAGCTTTTCAGATATTTAGCATATTTCGGCATTTGCACTAGGGCTTCCATAAATGGTATGCTTAGCTGCAGCTGCTTGAGATTCTCCAGGAATTTCTTTTGATAGGCATATTCTTTCTCTTTCCTTACCCTATGTGGGAAGGGTGGTGTTGATCGTTTAGGTTCAACAGAAGGTTCTCTTCTAATTACAGGTTCTGGATCAGTCTCTTTTGGTTGCTCTTGCTCAGGTGGTAAAGATTCAGGGGAAATTTTGTTTGTACTGTCATCCTCGGGTGTTTCTCCGATTTGAAAGGTTGACTTTCCGCCTCTAGTTGTAATTCCTTTCAGATCGTGCCTTACCAAAAGAACCTTGTTAAGCACTGTTGACAATTGGTGCACTTCAATTGCCAAACCATTGATCATATTGTTTTGTTCCTTTAGCAACAGTTCATGACTGCCTTTGAATTCAGTGATAAAGTTCCTTGCTTCATGATGTTCTTGTTCATTGGCTTGAGCGATTAGTAGTGCAAACTCTTCCATAGTAAGGTTTCTTTGGGGTCTTCCGAACCAGTTTGGGAAAATATCGAACATTGTTCCTGAAAATTAAGAACAAGAAGATTTCAAAGTAAAAGTTTCCTAGTATAAGGGTAAGTCAGAATATTTTCCGTTCGGAAATTAGAAAAGAATAAAAGTTGCTGATATCTGCAGACGATGCGCCGTATCCAAAAAGTTGGATACGCCGTATCTTAATACGTTAAAATTTAATCAGACTTTATCCAGAAAATAGATACGCCGCTTTAGAATTTATGAATGCGCCGTATCGAATTAATTAATCAAAAATCAGCTTATCTAATTAAAATTAAATACGTCGTATTAACGAAAGTTAATGCGCCGTATTTTCGTTACGTTTAAAAATAAAAGATTTTTGATTCAGAAAGATGCGCCATATCGACAGAGATCGATACGCCGTATCTGTTTAATAATTCGCAAACTGTTTTTAATTAAAATAATAGATACGCCGTATCTGCTAAAGCAGATGCGTCGTATGGCGTTAACGTTTAGAAAATTTTTTTTTATTAAAAACAGATACGCCGTATCTGCTAAAGCAGATGCGTCGTATTACTTTATCGCTTAGAAAAATTTTCTTATTAAAAACAGATACGCCGTATCTTGGGGAAAAGATGCGTCGTATCGAATTAATTAAACGCGTTGTATTTTTAAAAAAATTAAACGCAATACGCCGTATCTGAGAGATCAGATGCGCCGTATCGTTTGATTTAGCACAGTACAACGATAGCAGAACAGAAAAAATACGAAAAATAAAAACAAAAAATTAAACACACAAACAAAAATAAACACACAAAAATAAAAGAAAACAATTAACACACAATACAACAAATATGCAAAATAGTACAATGATGCAATTAATCTAATAAAAAGAAAAACCTAATTAAAATACTAATTAAATTAACAGATAATAACAATTCACTCCCCGGCAACGGCGCCAAAAACTTGATGCGCGTGATGTGTCGTTGCGGTTTAGCAGTTTTAATACCTACTCAAGTTTTAAATTTATATTTAGCCGACTTATCAATAACACACACACTTAACGAGCAGTGTACCCGGTCAGTATGAAGATAATGGTAAGTAGAGTGTCGATCACTAAGAGTGGAACGTATTATCTCGTTATTCTAATCAGTATTTTAATATCCTAACGCAAGGGGGTTTCAGCCTGAGAGACTGGCACGGTTTGTTTGCAATTAAATAATAAAATAAACCAATAGGCACGAATCAGCAAGTAGCACACACGTACACAGATAAATACTCGAGACAATAAGAGGGCTGTCCTTATGATTAAGTAGATTGTCACTTGTTTTATTGATAGCTTTATATGAAGTGTATGTAGTTAACCCTTTCTCGTTGGTCCTATTCTTATCGGCGAGTAAACCCTTAATGATTACTTATGTCTAAAAGTTATTCCTAAGTGATCAATTTAGTAATAACCGTGGGAGCCACATTATGTCCCGCAGTCAAATGCCCGCAAGCCACTAATAAACACAGAGGTTATCAATGCACTAATAAGTAGTAACCAAAGACATCAACATATAAACTTTAATTGATGGGAAAGCAAGTATTAAAGGGAGTGCAATCTTTCGTTGTCACATTACACAAGCCACCAATCCTGATGAATTAAAGTTTGCTAACACAATAAAACAAAACTACTTAATGAATTAAACACATGCAGCACCTTCTTACAGCTCTTGTATCTTTGATTTGGGTGTGTCTTGTGCTGCCTCCTTGACTGAATTCGTCCTTTGTTTCTCCTGTTCGGACTTCGGTTTTAGGTTTTCCGGAACTTGTAATTCGTCTGGTCTACGGGGTATTTATAGTTTCTGTCTGAGGGAAGATGCGGCGCATCTACTAAGTAGATGCGGCGCATGTACTTAACTTCGTGTGGGGTCCAAGATTATAATATTCAGGAATATTCGTACACCGCCAGAAGATGCGGCGTAACTCCATGATTAGATGCGGCGCATGTCCTCTTGTATCTTGGATCGTATCTGGTGATATCTTGATAGAGATGCGGCGCATGTTGAGAGTGAGATGCGGCGCATCTAGAGCAGAATTGACTTGATCTTGTCCATGTCAGTAGACTTTCACTTTATGCACGTTTTGCTCCATAATTAGTCCAAAATCGCTAAGTTTCACCAAATGCTTGTTTTTACCTGAGAATTACAAAAGTAAACGATTAAGTATCAATCCTCATATATAATATAGTAAAACAAGTCAAATTAATAGGATAAATGATAGTAATAAAATGTACTTATTTGAGTTCATCAAATATCCCCCCACTTGAACTTTACTTGTCCCCAAGTAAACCTTAGAATTTCTCTTATGAAAATGTATCCTAAAAGATGTTAGGATTTATTTTTATATTTAAGCATGTATTCGTTCATTTCATAATCACACAACTAAACACTTTAACGAATTAGAAGTAAAATAAAATAAGTCGATAAAAGCAAATCTAATCGTTTAACTGTCCAGTCGCGACGAATATTCTATCATAAGCTTGGCAAGTATACACATCTCCACCACTAAAGCTAAGGAATAACAAGTCTAAAGCGGTAAAAAGGGTTTTTAGGCTTAAGGGTTAATTATTCTCTTTCACTATCGATCTCAAATTCCAGAAAAGGCGACAAAATCACAAATACATGATCGAATCCACGAACACGATACTTGCAATTGCTCAAATCCTTAACTCGAATAGGCTAAAGATAGGTCCAAACTTCACCAATAATAATATATCAAAAAGGGCGACAAAATCATAAATACATAGCCGAATCCACGACTACGATACTTAAGATTACTCAAATCCCTAATCTCAATAAATCAAAGGTTTGGTTGGATAAAGAATAATAAAGGGCATGGATAACATTTGGGATATAAATTGGTGTAAAATGAAAAATAAACAAAACAAAACAAATAAATTAAAATCCTAAGTGTGGTTAATCACTATCCCAACCATCCCATGAATAAGACTCTTATCATTGAATAACTCACGCTTTAACACTTGAAACACACGCTTTAGGTAGACACGAATTATACTCAACAAAATCTTAATCAAAGAATAAACCTTAATTGGCGTTCCCATAACTGCCAATTCCCATTCAATCCATAGATATAGTACAACAAATAGTGGTGATATCGACCACTTACATAACTTTACATAAGTTGGTTAAAACTAACTTCCAACTTTTCTTTCTTTCTTTTTCTTTTCTCATTTTTTCGATTTTTTTTTTTTTTTTTTTTTTTTTTTTTTTTTTTTTTTGACATCAACATATGTGTAAAATTTCACAACTTTTCTATCACTTTCTTTCCGGATAATTTTTCCATACTTTTCATACTTTCAGAAACAACTGTAATAGCGAAAGTAGTAAACACACGAAAAATAAACTCAAAGATATACAATATTTACTTTCACTCCAATTGCATTGTGCAATTTCCCGACCTAACCATAGATAATGAATTACGCACACGAACACAGGTAATGTAAGGAAACACACTCTGCCTATAGCAATCAACCAACCACGGATTCTAATCTACAGGGTAGGCTAAGGTGTAAGGGTGTAACGAAATATTTTAAACATAGGTGTAAGAAACGAAAGGAATGGCTCTGAGGGTTTTTCTAGGGGTATCTTACTCTAAAAATGAGAGTAACAAAAGGGTTTATACGGGGGTTAACTAACCAGTGTAGTTAGTTAATAACACATAACAAATAATAGGCTATTTGGGTGTAATCCTAGAATTTTACCAATTTAGACAAGTCACTCCAATTATATAAATAATACTTATTATGGTGGTCTCGAATAGTATACAAGCCAAGTTCTAAAGTTTACAAGTCACCGGCACACTCATAGATTTGTGAATTTTGAAAAATCACAATTTTTGAAAATAACGTCATGTGTGCAGTTATGCAACTTAGATCTTAAACAAAAACATGCTAAAAAATTTTAAGTTTGATATATTAAGCACATTTTAAGCATAATTTTTGAAAAAGTTTAGGACAAGTAATTGTTAAGTGTTCTAATTCTCCAATCCCCCCACTTAAGTTAAACAACGTCCTCGTTGTTTGTATAAAAGGTTAAAAACTGGAAAATAAAAGAATTAGAACAGAAAAACTCCCCTGAGATTTGCTCGGTATGATCCTCCATTAGTATAAGAGCAAAAATCAACTTCTTGTGGATTAGAACGTTAAAGCTTCATACTTGATGTATCCACAGGAAATCCAGGAAACTATAATACCACCAACACTTTAAAACACACCTAAGATAAGAAAGGTTCAAACTTGCATAATACATTAGTAGTTAGATAAAAATAAAACTTAAAAATTAAAACTGAAAATCATCAGGTCAGTCGATGCGCCGTATCTTATGGAAGAAGATACGCCGTATCGAGCCTGGGATAAATACGGATCAGAATAAAGATGCGCCGCATCCTTAACCAGGGATGCGCCGCATTAAAATAAACTGATAAATAGTTTTAAAGTCGAAAATAAAAATGCAGAAAAATAAAATAAGATATGACCATTGCAGGAGATGCGTCGCATCTCAGAATTGAGATGCGCCGTATCCTCATGCGGGCCTGACTGACTCGACACAGAAAACAGAATAATAAAAATATAAATCCGGGTTGTCTCCCGGTAAGCACTTGTCTTTATTCCAGAGTCTTCAAGTTAGACTCACGTTCAGCTCTTTACTCTAATACTTCAGGTTCAAACTCCACCACCTCGTTCTCATTATCCTCAATTTTATTATCAAAGTATTTCTTCACACGTTGCCCGTTCACTTTGAATATATAACCATTTTTATCGCATATTTCAATAGTTCCATATGGATACACTTTCTTGACAACGAACGGTCCCGTCCATCTTGATTTAAGTTTACCAGGATACATCTTTAATCTGGAATTAAACAGTAGCACTTTCTCTCCAATAGTAAACGTTTTATCCCCACGTAACCTCGAGTCATGCCATCTTTTAGTTCTTTCTTTGTAGATCTTAGTATTTTTGTAGGCCTCATCTCTTAGTTCATAGAGTTCATTAAGTTCCATGAAACGGTTCTTCGTTGCAGCTTCCATATCCATATTACAGTTCGTCAAAGCCCAATATGCACTTTGTTCAACTTCGACCGGTAGGTGGCATGCTTTTCCGTATACAAGACGAAATGGAGTGCATCCCGTTGGTGTCTTAAAGGCGGTACGGAATGCCCATAAAGCATCATTTAACTTGTCAGACCACCCTTTAGGATTATATCTAGTCGTTTTTTCAAGGATTCTTTTTATAGCTCTATTGGTTACTTCAGTTTGACCATTTGATTGAGGATGGTATGCGGTGGAAACCCTATGATATACTCCATATTTTTGCAAGGCTCTTCCCAGATGGTGATTACAAAAGTGTGTTCCCCTATCACTAATCAATGCTTTAGGAATTCCAAACCTAGAGAACAAACTTTGCAAAAATTTAAGTACTACCTTGCTGTCGTTTGTTGGAGATGCTTGCGCTTCGACCCATTTTGATACGTAATCAACAGCAACCAAAATATATTTATTACCTTTAGATTCAGGAAACGGTCCCATGAAGTCTAATCCCCATATGTCGAAAACTTCACATACATGGATATAGTTTTGCGGCATTTCGTTTCTTGATGTAATATTTCCGGATCGTTGACACGCATCACATCCTTTTATATAATCTTTCGCATCCTCCAACATAGTGGGCCAATAAAATCCCGCATCCAGGATCTTTCTTCTTGTGATGATTGGACCGTGATGTCCCCCTGTTGGCCCTGAATGGCAATGTGCCAATATTGATGCGATGTCATCACCGTCTACACATCTTCGTATAATATTGTCAGGACATAATTTAAAGGCATAAGGTTCATCCCAAATATACTCGTTAGCGCGAGTTATAAACCTTCTTTTCTCGTCGGATGTTAGCCCTTTTGGAATTTCATTTGCAACAATAAAGTTTATAAAGTCGGCATACCATGGTCCATTATTATTGCTCTTAATTCCTACCATCATAAGGTGTTCATCAGGAAAGTCATCAGCTATTTCCCTCTCGTCAAGCACCTCCATATCAGGGTTTTCAAGTCTAGATAAGTGGTCAGCAGCTAGATTCTCGGCACCCTTTTTATCTTTAATTTCAATATCGAATCCTTGGAGCAATAAAACCCACCTAATAAGCCTTGGCTTGGCATCCTGTTTATTGAACAAATACTTCAAAGCAGAATGGTCAGTGTAAACCATAGTTTTTGACAATATAAGATATGATCTAAATTTATCGAATGCAAAAACTACTGCTAAAAGTTCTTTTTCGGTGGTGGTGTAGTGTTCTTGGGCATTATTCAATGTTTTGCTAGCATAATAAATTGGTTTAAATTTCTTATCTATCTTTTGGCCAAGTACGGCTCCAACAGCATAATCACTAGCATCACACATTAGTTCAAAAGACAGATTCCAATCAGGCGAAATTATAATGGGTGCAGAAGTTAGTTTTTCTTTAAGTATATTAAATGCCTTTTTGCAATCTTCAGAAAAATCAAACTTTGCATCCTTTAGCAACAATTGGGTCATAGGCCTAGATATTTTTGAAAAATCCTTTATGAATCTACGATAAAATCCAGCGTGCCCTAAAAAACTTCTAACGCCTTTTACGTTAGTGGGGTAAGGTAGTTTAGCAATTACATCAATTTTAGCTTTATCGACTTCTATACCTTTCCCAGAAATCTTATGTCCTAACACAATTCCCTCTCTAACCATAAAGTGACATTTTTCCCAATTAAGAACAAGGTTAGTTTCTTCACACCTAGCAAGCATTTTATCAAGTTTAAAGAGACAATCATTAAATGAGTTACCGAACACCGAAAAGTCGTCCATGAAGACTTCCATAAAGTCTTCTACCATATCATGGAAGATAGCCGTCATACAACGTTGGAAAGTAGCAGGGGCATTGCATAGTCCGAACGGCATTCTCCTATAGGCGAAGGTTCCATAAGGGCAGGTGAAAGTCGTCTTCTCTTGATCCTCGGGGGCAATGGGTATTTGGAAGAAACCTGAAAAACCATCCAAAAAACAATAATAATCATATCCTGATAGTCTTTCTAACATTTGATCAATAAATGGAAGAGGGAAGTGATCTTTTCGCGTAGCATCATTGAGTTTGCGGTAGTCGATGCAAACTCTCCATCCGGTAACAGTTCTTGAAGGGATTAGCTCATTGTCGTCATTGAGTACTACCGTCATTCCTCCTTTTTTTGGTACAACGTGGATAGGACTGACCCACGAGCTGTCGGAAATTGGGTAGATAAGTCCGGAGTCAAGTAACTTTACGATCTCATTTTTCACCACATCTTGGACTTTTGGATTCAAACGCCTTTGAGGTTGGATAGTTGGTTTGAATTCATCCTCCATAAGGATTTTATGTGTACAAAATGACGGGCTAATTCCCTTAATATCAGACATACTCCACGCTAATGCTCCTCTTCGTTTATATAGTACCTGCAAAAGAGACTCTTTTTCTTTTGGCGTTAAGTCAGATGCAATAATAACGGGTGAATTAGTATTTCCGTTTAAATAAGCATATTCCAAAGTAGAAGGAAGATCCTTAAGCACAGGTTTAACATTATCAATTTCAGTAGCACTAGCGGAATAAACCTGTTCTTTAATTATATCGCTGCTGTCATCAGATAGATGCGCCGCATCGAGGTTTTCGATGCGCCGTATCTCGTCACATACAGCAGAAGCAGCAGCTAAATTATAATCAATAGTATTCTCATCAACTTGATCTTCTATAGCAATTGTGTTTTCCAAATTTTTAAGCAGAAAAGAATCAAGCAAATTACTTTTTAACAATTTCTGAGTAAATTGATTAATCGTGTCATCAGAAACATCGATATTATAACATTCATCATCATCGGAATTATCTTTACTCATAGATTGTTCCATGTTAAACTCAACCTCATCTTTTCCTATGGTAAGAGTTATCTTTTTATTAAAAACATCAATCATGGCCCTAGCCGTGGCTAAAAATGGTCTTCCTAATATTATAGGAGTTCTAGAATTTTCAGGCATATCAAGGATAACGAAGTCGATAGGTAATTCAAATTTATCAACTTTTATTAATATATTTTCCGCTATTCCTAATGGGTATTGTATGGACCTATCAGCTAGTTCTAAGCACATCCTAGTAGGTTTTGGTTCACCAAGACCTAATTTATCATACATAGAAGAGGGCATAAGACTTATACTAGCTCCTAGGTCGGCTAAGGCATTTTCAATATGCAAAATTTTAATTTGACAAGGAATAGTGAAACTCCCTGGATCTTTTTCTTTAGACGGAAGTTTGTTGAGCAATGCCGCTGAGCTTCTTTTCCCCATTGTTATGGTGCAAGCCTCTTCGAGTTTAGACTTGTTTGTAAGCAAGCTTTTCAGATATTTAGCATATTTCGGCATTTGCACTAGGGCTTCCATAAATGGTATGCTTAGCTGCAGCTGCTTGAGATTCTCCAGGAATTTCTTTTGATAGGCATCTTCTTTCTCTTTCCTTACCCTATGTGGGAAGGGTGGTGTTGATCGTTTAGGTTCAACAGAAGGTTCTCTTCTAATTACAGGTTCTGGATCAGTCTCTTTTGGTTGCTCTTGCTCAGGTGGTAAAGATTCAGGGGAAATTTTGTTTGTACTGTCATCCTCGGGTGTTTCTCCGATTTGAAAGGTTGACTTTCCGCCTCTAGTTGTAATTCCTTTCAGATCGTGCCTTACCAAAAGAACCTTGTTAAGCACTGTTGACAATTGGTGCACTTCAATTGCCAAACCATTGATCATATTGTTTTGTTCCTTTAGCAACAGCTCATGACTGCCTTTGAATTCAGTGATAAAGTTCCTTGCTTCATGATGTTCTTGTTCATTGGCTTGAGCGATTAGTAGTGCAAACTCTTCCATAGTAAGGTTTCTTTGGGGTCTTCCGAACCAGTTTGGGAAAATATCGAACATTGTTCCTGAAAATTAAGAACAAGAAGATTTCAAAGTAAAAGTTTCCTAGTATAAGGGTAAGTCAGAATATTTTCCGTTCGGAAATTAGAAAAGAATAAAAGTTGCTGATATCTGCAGACGATGCGCCGTATCCAAAAAGTTGGATACGCCGTATCTTAATACGTTAAAATTTAATCAGACTTTATCCAGAAAATAGATACGCCGCTTTAGAATTTATGAATGCGCCGTATCGAATTAATTAATCAAAAATCAGCTTATCTAATTAAAATTAAATACGTCGTATTAACGAAAGTTAATGCGCCGTATTTTCGTTACGTTTAAAAATAAAAGATTTTTGATTCAGAAAGATGCGCCATATCGACAGAGATCGATACGCCGTATCTGTTTAATAATTCGCAAACTATTTTTAATTAAAATAATAGATACGCCGTATCTGCTAAAGCAGATGCGTCGTATGGCGTTAACGTTTAGAAATTTTTTTTTTATTAAAAACAGATACGCCGTATCTGCTAAAGCAGATGCGTCGTATTACTTTATCGCTTAGAAAAATTTTCTTATTAAAAACAGATACGCCGTATCTTGGGGAAAAGATGCGTCGTATCGAATTAATTAAACGCGTTGTATTTTTAAAAAAATTAAACGCAATACGCCGTATCTGAGAGATCAGATGCGCCGTATCGTTTGATTTAGCACAGTACAACGATAGCAGAACAGAAAAAATACGAAAAATAAAAACAAAAAATTAAACACACAAACAAAAATAAACACACAAAAATAA
This sequence comes from Artemisia tridentata subsp. tridentata, assembly GCA_021014915.2. Lineage (NCBI taxonomy): Eukaryota > Viridiplantae > Streptophyta > Magnoliopsida > Asterales > Asteraceae > Artemisia > Artemisia tridentata. The sequence continues at coordinate 37,657,771 of CP139507.1, read as the reverse complement.
AAGAAAACAATTAACACACAATACAACAAATATGCAAAATAGTACAATGATGCAATTAATCTAATAAAAAGAAAAACCTAATTAAAATACTAATTAAATTAACAGATAATAACAATTCACTCCCCGGCAACGGCGCCAAAAACTTGATGCGCGTGATGTGTCGTTGCGGTTTAGCAGTTTTAATGCCTACTCAAGTTTTAAATTTATATTTAGCCGACTTATCAATAACACACACACTTAACGAGCAGTGTACCCGGTCAGTATGAAGATAATGGTAAGTAGAGTGTCGATCACTAAGAGTGGAACGTATTATCTCGTTATTCTAATCAGTATTTTAATATCCTAACGCAAGGGGGTTTCAGCCTGAGAGACTGGCACGGTTTGTTTGCAATTAAATAATAAAATAAACCAATAGGCACGAATCAGCAAGTAGCACACACGTACACAGATAAATACTCGAGACAATAAGAGGGCTGTCCTTATGATTAAGTAGATTGTCACTTGTTTTATTGATAGCTTTATATGAAGTGTATGTAGTTAACCCTTTCTCGTTGGTCCTATTCTTATCGGCGAGTAAACCCTTAATGATTACTTATGTCTAAAAGTTATTCCTAAGTGATCAATTTAGTAATAACCGTGGGAGCCACATTATGTCCCGCAGTCAAATGCCCGCAAGCCACTAATAAACACAGAGGTTATCAATGCACTAATAAGTAGTAACCAAAGACATCAACATATAAACTTTAATTGATGGGAAAGCAAGTATTAAAGGGAGTGCAATCTTTCGTTGTCACATTACACAAGCCACCAATCCTGATGAATTAAAGTTTGCTAACACAATAAAACAAAACTACTTAATGAATTAAACACATGCAGCACCTTCTTACAGCTCTTGTATCTTTGATTTGGGTGTGTCTTGTGCTGCCTCCTTGACTGAATTCGTCCTTTGTTTCTCCTGTTCGGACTTCGGTTTTAGGTTTTCCGGAACTTGTAATTCGTCTGGTCTACGGGTATTTATAGTTTCTGTCTGAGGGAAGATGCGGCGCATCTACTAAGTAGATGCGGCGCATGTACTTAACTTCGCGTGGGTCCAAGATTATAATATTCAGGAATATTCGTACACCGCCAGAAGATGCGGCGTAACTCCATGATTAGATGCGGCGCATGTCCTCTTGTATCTTGGATCGTATCTGGTGATATCTTGATAGAGATGCGGCGCATGTTGAGAGTGAGATGCGGCGCATCTGGAGCAGAATTGACTTGATCTTGTCCATGTCAGTAGACTTTCACTTTATGCACGTTTTGCTCCATAATTAGTCCAAAATCGCTAAGTTTCACCAAATGCTTGTTTTTACCTGAGAATTACAAAAGTAAACGATTAAGTATCAATCCTCATATATAATATAGTAAAACAAGTCAAATTAATAGGATAAATGATAGTAATAAAATGTACTTATTTGAGTTCATCACGCTGCCACGAACCAAATTAGGGGGTGTTACAGTTTGCGATCCATTGGGTTTAGAGGGGGTGTGGGCCTGACTTTGGGCTCATTTTATGGTTGTAAAGACATAACAAAATAGCTTATACACACAGCTCATACGATAAGCTTAAAAGTAGCCTAGTGGGCTTATAAGCCCAATCGCTAATATTTAGTGTTTGTGAAAGACTGATTTTTGGTCGATTGCTTTGGGGTTTAACAAGGTTCGAGTTGAGTTTTCTAGGTCGAATGAAATACATGATTCGTTAGTTTGGTAGCTCGACTATCAAGTCGAGTTATAAAATGTATGGGTTGTGTGTCGAGTTTGGGAAATACAAGGCCAAAGTTAACGCAACTTAGCTCATGTTGAAAACAGTTTTAAAGCTCAAAATAATTCTAAGTGTTTTATAGAATTCGAAAGAGTCCAATGTGACTTAGAAACGTGTGATGTTTATGGTTTATACGTTCATATAAGGTTCGAATAGTTGTTGTTCTCGATAGTTAGCATGGCAAATATTTAGAGTGTTGATTTACATATATGTATTGTTAATATAAATAACGAAATATTTAGACAAAGTAAAATGTGGTTCGCGATAGAAAATGAGATCATAAAAATATATAATTGATGCGCGTGATGTGTCGTTGCGGTTTAGCAGTTTTAATGCCTACTCAAGTTTTAAATTTATATTTAGCCGACTTATCAATAACACACACACTTAACGAGCAGTGTACCCGGTCAGTATGAAGATAATGGTAAGTAGAGTGTCGATCACTAAGAGTGGAACGTATTATCTAGTTATTCTAATCAGTATTTTAATATCCTAACGCAAGGGGGTTTCAGCCTGAGAGACTGGCACAGTTTTGTTTGCAATTAAATAATAAAATAAACAATAGGCACGAATCAGCAAGTAGCACACACGTACACAGATAGATACTCGAGACAATAAGAGAGCTGTCCTTATGATTAAGTAGATTGTCACTTGTTTTATTGATAGCTTTATATGAAGTGTATGTAATTAACCCTTTCTCGTTGGTCCTATTCTCATCGGCGAGTAAACCCTTAATGATTACTTATGTCTAAAAGTTATTCCTAAGTGATCAATTTAGAAACAACCGTGGGAGCCACATCTTGTCCCGCAGTCGGATGCCCGCAAGCCACTAATAAACACAGAGGTTATCAATGCACTAATAAGTAGTAACCAAAGACATCAACATATAAACTTTAATTAATGAGAAAGCAGTTTTAAGGGAGTGCAATCTTTCCGTTGCCACATTACACAAGCCACCAATCTTGATGAATTAAAGTTTGCTAACACAATAAAACAAAACTACTTAATGAATTAAATACATGCAGCACCTTCTTACAGCTCTTGTATCTTCGATTTGGGTGTGTCTTGTGCTGCCTCTTGACTGAATTCGTCCTCCTGTTCTGCTGTCCGAACTTCGGTCTTAGGGTTTTCGAACTCTTTAATTCGTCTGGTCTACGGGTATTTATAGTTTCTGTCTGAGGGAAGATGCGGCGCATCTACTTAAGTAGATGCGGCGCATGTACTTAACTTCGCGTGGGGTCCAAGATTATAATATTCAGAAATATTCGTACACCGCCAGAAGATGCGGCGTAACTCTTGATTAGATGCGGCGCATGTCCTCTTGTATCTTGGATCGTATCTGGTGATATCTTGATAGAGATGCGGCGCATGTTGATAGTGAGATGCGGCGCATCTGGAGCAGAATTGACTTGATCTTGTCCATGTCAGTAGACTTCCACTTTATGCATGTTTTGCTCCATTATTAGTCCATAATCGCTAAGTTTCACCAAATGCTTGTTTTTACCTGAGAATTACAAAAGTAAACGATTAAGTATCAATCCTCATACATAATATAGTAAAACAAGTCAAATTAATAGGATAAATGATAGTAATAAAATGTACTTATTTGAGTTCATCAAATATCCCCCCACTTGAACTTTACTTGTCCCCAAGTAAACCTTAGAATTTCATTTATGAAAATTTATCCTAAAAGATGTATTAGGATTTATTTTTATATTTAAGCATGTATTCATTTATTTCATAATCACACAACTAAACACTTAACGAATTAGAAGTAAAATAAAATAAGTCGATAAAAGCAAATCTAATCGTTTAACTGTCCAGTCGCGACGAATATTCTATCATAAGCTTGGCAAGTATACACATCTCCACCACTAAAGCTAAGGAATAACAAGTCTAAAGCGGTAAAAAGGGTTTTTAGGCTAAAGGGTTAATTATTCTTATTTACACTATCGATCTCAAATTCCAGAAAAGGCGACAAAATCACAAATACATGATCGAATCCACGAACACGATACTTGCAATTGCTCAAATCCTTAACTCGAATAGGCTAAAGATAGGTCCAAACTTCACCAATAATAATATATCAAAAAGGGCGACAAAATCATAAATACATAGCCGAATCCACGACTACGATACTTAAGATTGCTCAAATCCCTAATCTCAATAAATCAATGGTTCGGTTGGATAAAGAACAATACAGGGTATGGATAATATTTGGGATATAAATTGGTGTAAAAATAAAAATAAACAAAACAAAACAAATAGATTAAAATCCTAAGTGTGGTTAATCACTATCCCAACCATCCCATGAATAAGACTCATATCATTGAATAACTCACGCTTTAACACTTGAAACACACGCTTTTGGTAGACACGAATTATACTCAACAAAATCTTAATCAAAGAATAAACCTTAATCGGCATTCCCATAACTGCCAATTCCCATTCAATCCATAGATATAATACAACAAATAGTGGTGATATCGACCACTTACATAACTCTACATCGTTGGCTTAAAATAAACATCCAACTCTTTTTTTTTTTCTTTCTTTTTTTTTTTCATTTTTTCGATTTTTTTTTTTTTTTTTTTTTTTTTTTTTTTTTTTTTTTTTTTTTTTTTTTTTTAACATCAACATAGATGTGTAAAATTTCACCACATCACTACAACTTTCTTTCCGGATAATTTTTTTTTTCATACTTTTCATACTTTCAGAAATAACGGTAATAGTGAAAGTAGTAAACACACGAAAAATAAACTCAAAAATATACAATATTTACTTTCACTCCAATTTGCATTGTGCAATTTCCCGACCTAACCATAGATAATGAATTACGCACGTGAACACAGGTAATGTAAGGAAACACACTCTGCCTATAGCAATTAACCAACCACGGATTCTAATCTACAGGGTAGGCTAAGGTGTAAGGGTGTAACGAAACATTTTAAACATAGGTGTAAGAAACGAAAGGAATGGCTCTGAGGGTTTTTCTAGGGTATATTACTCTAAAAATGAGAGTAACAAAAGGGTTTTATACGGGGTTAACTAACCAGTGTAGTTAGCTAATAACACATAACATATAAAGGCTATTTGGGTGTAATCCTAGAATTTTACCAAGTTAGACAAGTCATTCCAATTATATAAATAATACTCATTATGGTGGTCTCGAATAGTATACAAGCCAAGTTCTAAAGTTTACAAGTCACCGGCACACTCATAGATTTGTGAATTTTGGAAAAATCACAATTTTTGAAAATAACGTCATGTGTGCAGTTATGTAACTTAGATCTTAAACAAAAACATGCTAAAAAATTTTTAAGTTTGATATATTAAGCACATTTTAAGCATAATTTTTGAAAAAGTAGGACAAGTAAGTGTTAAGTGTTCTAATTCTCCTATCCCCCCACTTAAGTTAAACAACGTCCTCGTTGTTTGTATAAAAGGTTAAAAACTAGAAAAGGAAAGAATTAGAACAGAAAAACTCCCCTGAGATTTGCTCGGTATGATCCTCCATTTGATTAGAGCAAAAATCAACTTCTTGTGGATTAGAACGTTAAAACTTCATACTTGATGTATCCACAGGAAATCCAGGAAACTATTATACCACCAACACTTTAAAACACACCTAAGATAAGAAAGGTTCAACTTGCATAACACATTAGTAGTTAGGAAAAATAAAACTTAAAAATTAAAACTGAAAATCATCAGGTCAGTCGATGCGCCGTATCTTATTGAAGAAGATACGCCGTATCGAGCCTGGAATAAATACGGATCAGAATAAAGATGCGCCGCATCCTTAACCAGGGATGCGCCGCATTAAAATAAACTGATAAAAAGTTTTAAAGTCGAAAAATAAAAATGCAGAAAAATAAAATAAGATATGACCATTGCAGAGGATGCGTCGCATCTCAGGACTGAGATGCGCCGTATCTTCGTGCGGCCTGGACTGACTCGACACAGAAAACAGAATAATAAAAGATAAATCCGGGTTGTCTCCGGTAAGCACTTGTCTTTATTCCAGAGTCTTCAAGTTAGACTCACGTTCAGCTCCTTAGTATCGATCATTGAAGGAGTCGGAAACATCACGCTCCTTCATCGCCAATTTAGTAATATTGAACACTCCTTGCTCGTCCTTAATTTCCACGCCGTTCTTCTTCAATATCTGTATAAACAAAGTCCTGTCCCTTACGGGCAGAGATGACAAAATGATAGACGGGAAATTCTTATTATCATATAGGCACAGATAAGCAAGGTGGGGTGGTAGTTCAATAAACACATCATTGTTCAAATTCGTTTTCTCAACTACTCTCCTACGTTTATTAATTACTACACAATCATACCACTCATCATCAGAATCACTAACAATATCTCGTCTAAGTTCCGTAGGTACATTAAGGTCAATGAATTCCTCAAAGTCTTCATGATTAGGATTAGTTGAGTTGTTTTGAATCAATGTTTCTCCCATAAGTCTAGCTTCAAGATCGAGGTCCATACGCTCTCTTAATCCTAGCACATAAACACCTCTAATTATGCTTTTAACCGGATCTTGGCACTTATAGACTAGTTTATTATTCCCTACCCTTAATGAAATTTTTCTCTTAAACACATCAATCTTAGCATGGGCAGTAGACAAGAAAGGTCTTCCGAGGATTAAAGGAATCTTAACATCCTCGGGCATGTCTAGTATAATAAAGTCTACGGGAAAAATAAACTGCTCAATCTTAACTAGCACATTATTAGCAATCCCTTCAGGTCGTTTTACTGTTTTATCAGCCAATTCAATAAGTAATTTAGTTGGTGCTAATTTTCCTAGTCCTAGGGTAGCGAATGTCTTAAGAGGCATAACACTAACACTAGCTCCTAAGTCAGCCAACACATTATTGAAGGATATATTATTAATAGAACAAGGTAGAGTAAAACTTCCTGGGTCTTTTTCTTTATGAGGCAAGGCATTTGAATCGGTTGCAGGGCTCTCTTCTTTCATTGTTGCCTTGATCTCCTCTTCAATTTTTGTCTTCTCTTTTAGTAGTCTCCTTAAGCTGATTGAAGAGTTAAAGAAAAATTCGGGTCTTGCACCATCATTACCATTCATCGACCTTCTAGGTATATTAGGAGTGACTTCTTCGGTGGTGCTTATGGCCTTGACATGATCCCTTGGGTTGGTTTCAGTTGAGCTCGGTAAACTTCCATATCCCCTTTCTTGAAGAACTTTGCTCATTTGACCAATTTGTTGTTCCAATGCTTTGATCGAAGCTCCTTGATTTCTTGTAGTAGTGTCCGTTGAAGCTCGAATTTCCTTGATCATAGCAGTATTCTCTTCATGTCTTTTAGCAGCATCGGCCATAATTTGCTTTAAAGTATCGTCTAAAGTCTGCCTCCTCTCTTGATAAGCGGGATTGAAGTTGTTCTTTTGATAGAATCCCGGACTAGCTTCCCTAAATCTTGCTGAAGGTCGGAACGGTTGTCCAAATTGGGTGTAATAAGCTTCTTCAAATGTCTCACTTTCATTCTTGTTCGGGCAATCTTTAGTGTAGTGAGGTCCTTCGCACTTTTCACATCCAACTTGGGCAGCATACGCTCTTTCATCTCGCTTCTTCATCTCTCTACTAATTTTATCCAATTGAGCTTGAATAGCAGCAATCCCGTCAAAATTAGTGCTGCTCTTAGATCTAGTAGAGGTCCCATCGTGCCATTTCTGAGAATGATCAGCAACTTCTTGGATCGCTTTCCTAGCATTAGTTGCACTCATCTGAGGTACAGCTCCCTTAGCATCCAAAATCTGTCTTGTAGGCACGTCCAATCCCTGATAAAACAATATTATTTCCTGCATAGGGGTTAGATAGTGTTGAGGACATTTTATCAATAAATCTTTAAATCGTTCCCAAGCTTGATAAAGGGTTTCATCAGGCTCTTGCTTGAAACTATTGATAGCCTCCATCTTCTTAGCAGTCTTAGCAGGTGGACAATATCTCTTCAGGAATTTGCTCTTCAAACCTTCCCACGTAGTGATTGAACTAGCAGGTTCATTCCTTAGCCACTTGTTAGCAGCTCCTTTTAGTGAGATTGGGAAGATTCTTAGCATGAGTTGATCGGTATTGACACTTTCTGTAGTAAACAAATCTGCAATCTCCAGGACCTTTTCGACATGCTCATTAGCATCCTCTTGTTCCGTCCCACTGAAAGCATTCTCTCTGAGCTCTTTGAGAAATTGTCCCTTCAACTCAAATTTTGACTTGTCATCAAACTTTGGTCTAGCAACTCCTGAAGTGTAATCAGCACGGGTATTGTTCATGTATTCCTCCATAGTAGTGTTTTCGCCCATTGTTCCTGTTTCAACTTCCTCTTTTTCTTCAGAAAAGTAATCAAGCTCGAGTGAACTTGAAAGATCAAAGCTTCTTGTGTTGAAAAGCCTCTTAAGCGAATGCAGGGCTCGTTCAGGATCTTCAAAAGGTTGAATCAAGTTCCTCGTAGAACTCCTGGTCATGCACTTCCTGAAATCAATCACAAAAGCATCAGTAGAGTATGCTCGAGAAAGTAATATATCAGATAATTAATAACGAAAACGGAATACGAAAAATTAAAGTTACTGATATCTGCAGACGATGCGCCGTATCCAAAAAGTTGGATACGCCGTATCTTATAATCGTTAAAATTTAATCAGACTTTATTCAGAAAATAGATACGCCGCTTTAGAATTTAAGAATGCGCCGTATCGAATTAATTAATCAAAAATCAACTTATCCAATTAAAATTAAATGCGTCGTATTAACGAAAGTTAATGCGCCGTATTTTCGTTACGTTTAAAAATAAAAGATTTTTGATTCAGTAAGATGCGCCGTATCGACAGAGATCGATACGCCGTATCTGTTTAATAATTCGCAAACTGTTTTTAATTAAAATAATAGATACGCCGTATCTTCAAAAGAAGATGCGTCGTATGGCGTTAACGTTTTAGAAAATTTTTTTTATTAAAAACAGATACGCCGTATCTGCAAAAGCAGATGCGTCGTATTACTTTATCGCTTAGAAAAATTTTTCTTATTAAAAACAGATACGCCGTATCTTGGGGAAAAGATGCGTCGTATCGAATTAATTAAACGCGTTGTATATAAAAAAAAAATTGAACGCAATACGCCGTATCTGAGAGATCAGATGCGCCGTATCGTTCGATTTAGCACAGTACAACGATAGCAGAACAGAAAATACGAAAAATAAAAAACAAATAAAACACACAAACAAAAATAAACACACAAAAATAGCAAACAAATAACACAAAGCAAATAACACACAATACAACAAATATGCAAAATAGTACAATGATGCAATTAATCTAATAAAAAGAAAAATAACCTAATTAAAATACTAATCAAATTAACAGATAATAACAATTCACTCCCCGGCAACGGCGCCAAAAACTTGATGCGCGTGATGTGTCGTTGCGGTTTAGCAGTTTTAATGCCTACTCAAGTTTTAAATTTATATTTAGCCGACTTATCAATAACACACACACTTAACGAGCAGTGTACCCGGTCAGTATGAAGATAATGGTAAGTAGAGTGTCGATCACTAAGAGTGGAACGTATTATCTAGTTATTCTAATCAGTATTTTAATATCCTAACGCAAGGGGGTTTCAGCCTGAGAGACTGGCACAGTTTTGTTTGCAATTAAATAATAAAATAAACAATAGGCACGAATCAGCAAGTAGCACACACGTACACAGATAGATACTCGAGACAATAAGAGAGCTGTCCTTATGATTAAGTAGATTGTCACTTGTTTTATTGATAGCTTTATATGAAGTGTATGTAATTAACCCTTTCTCGTTGGTCCTATTCTCATCGGCGAGTAAACCCTTAATGATTACTTATGTCTAAAAGTTATTCCTAAGTGATCAATTTAGAAACAACCGTGGGAGCCACATCTTGTCCCGCAGTCGGATGCCCGCAAGCCACTAATAAACACAGAGGTTATCAATGCACTAATAAGTAGTAACCAAAGACATCAACATATAAACTTTAATTAATGAGAAAGCAGTTTTAAGGGAGTGCAATCTTTCCGTTGCCACATTACACAAGCCACCAATCTTGATGAATTAAAGTTTGCTAACACAATAAAACAAAACTACTTAATGAATTAAATACATGCAGCACCTTCTTACAGCTCTTGTATCTTCGATTTGGGTGTGTCTTGTGCTGCCTCTTGACTGAATTCGTCCTCCTGTTCTGCTGTCCGAACTTCGGTCTTAGGGTTTTCGAACTCTTTAATTCGTCTGGTCTACGGGGTATTTATAGTTTCTGTCTGAGGGAAGATGCGGCGCATCTACTTAAGTAGATGCGGCGCATGTACTTAACTTCGCGTGGGGTCCAAGATTATAATATTCAGGAATATTCGTACACCGCCAGAAGATGCGGCGTAACTCTTGATTAGATGCGGCGCATGTCCTCTTGTATCTTGGATCGTATCTGGTGATATCTTGATAGAGATGCGGCGCATGTTGATAGTGAGATGCGGCGCATCTGGAGCAGAATTGACTTGATCTTGTCCATGTCAGTAGACTTCCACTTTATGCATGTTTTGCTCCATTATTAGTCCATAATCGCTAAGTTTCACCAAATGCTTGTTTTTACCTGAGAATTACAAAAGTAAACGATTAAGTATCAATCCTCATACATAATATAGTAAAACAAGTCAAATTAATAGGATAAATGATAGTAATAAAATGTACTTATTTGAGTTCATCAATAATATGAGAAAAGTTCGAGTGTGCTTACTTCACCTCAAAAGGTGGGGCGTATCACGACGTTGAGACTGAGCTAGGCCAAAGAAAATGTGTAGCTCGATTCTTGGTACTTCGAAGATTTAGGAACGAGTAAAATGTGACTCTTAGCTTGGCTCGAACACCTCCCAATTTATGCTAAGCTAGGCGAGTTCATAACTTGGAAAATACTTAGAAATATTTGCATGTGATATGTTTTGGTGTGCATGTCTAGCCGAATGCATGCATGCATTTATAGGAGATTTAGAAATTAGCATGTGCAATATTATAGAAATGAAAGTAGAGAGTAAGTAGTATGAATCGTCCTTGTGCTAGTTCGAACAAAAGAAAGGAAACAAAATAAAATTATAGAGTTTTGTCTTGGCCTTGCTTGGTGTATTCAAAGGTCAACTAATTTCAAGATGATTTCATATTATGATGGAGTGTGGCAGTAAGTCATTGCAAGAGTGGCAATGATGGTTTCTTGTGTTGTGTTAGTCGGCAGCTAAGGACCAAAAGCAAGGAGACAAAGAGATTTTTAATGTTGGTTTTTGTGGTTGTGTTCGTTGGCATGATCCAAGGTTTAAGCAAATGTAGGAAGGTGACCAAGACCAAGTGTGGCTCGTTTGTGACACTTAAGGGTCGAGGCAACATAGAAAACGTGTCCAAGATTGCTTGTGGCTCGAGTGGAGTCGTTTGTAGATCGAACGAAGAGATTTTATAGGCAAAATGTGATTTTTGAGTTAAGTGGAACTAATATCAACTCGTTGGTCATCGGCTAAGCTTGGATGAATTTTAACTAGGCAATTGTTCGAATTTTGAAAGGTGGTTTGTCACACTCGATTCTTAGTTGGGTCGAGAATCGAGTTGAGCAAAATAATGATATGGTTGTTATGTCGAATCGAGAGAAAATGAGGCAAAGTAAACGTCCCTCGTCGCATTTTATAAGTATTGATTTTATAAAATTTGGTTGGGTTGGGTTTGTGTTTGGGTTTGTCTGGTGGGCTAGGCCCAATGAAGAAAAGAAAAGAAATAATAAGGGTCCGTTTGTTGTGTTCGGTTTGCCAAATTATTGGGCTGAGGCCCAATGAGTCTAGCAGCCCATTCGGTATTTATTGGATATTGAGTCGAGGTCCAATATAGTTACTGAGTATTCGTGAAAATTTTCGTGAGCTCGGGAATGTATTTGATCACGTTTGGTTAATTGACGAAACGTATAAACGTTAAGTATTAAACGTTAATTGTTTTATGTAATTTCACGATTTTAGACTATCAAGGTTCGTGTGTAAGCATCGTTTCTAGGTAAATGGTAATCACAAGTAACTTTGTGATTAATATAATACAGCATAAATAACAAAAAAAAAATTTTGTTACCAGTGGAAATGGTTATTAAATAACGTAATAATTCGTTAATCATTTATTAGCATTTACTATTCATAGGGAAAATTACGAGAGGTTACAGTACCTACCACTTACACTGAATTCCGTCCCGGAATTCTAGTCTAAGATAGGTGATAGGAGTGTCTACGAAAATAGATGTGGGTATTTGGCTCGAATCTGGTCTTCGTGTTCCCAAGTATATTCCGGTCCTCATTTAGAGTTCCATCGGACTTTGACAATGGGGATGCGGTTCTGTTTTAGTTGTTTGATCTCTCTGTCCATGATTTCCACGGGTTCTTCTGTAAAGACAAGTTTGTCGTCGAGCCGAATCTTTTTCAAAGGAATTACAAGAGATTCGTCTGACAAACACTTCTTAAGATTTGATATGTGAAAGGTGTCGTGAACTCTACTAAGTTCCTTTGGTAGTTCGAGTTTGTAAGCCACTGGTCCTATCCTTTCTAGGATTTTGAATGGACTAATGTATCTAGGGTTAAGCTTTCCACGTTTTCTGAAACGTACCATTCCCTTCCAGGGAGATACTCTTAACATGACCTTGTCTCCAATCTGGAATTCCATAGGTTTTCTCCTCACGTCGGCATAGCTCTTCTGTCTATCCCTTGCAGCTTGCAGTCGTTGCTTAATCTTGACTATCTTCTCTGTTGTCTCATGAATGAGATCGGGTCCGGTGAGTTGTATATCTCCGACTTTGGTCCAACAAACAGGTGATCTGCACTTTCGACCGTAGAGTGCTTCGAATGGTGCTGCCTTAATGCTGGCGTGGTAACTGTTGTTGTAGGAGAACTCGGCTAGAGGTAAGTGTAGGATCCTACGAAAATCCATCATAATAATCCTTGTTAATTAATAATAACCTCGAGTTACCAATTAATAAATCCCATTTTTACGGGGAAATTAAAATTTTTCTTATTATATTATTTCAACGAAATCGCGACATCACAACACTTACCAAGTGACAACACAAACTCACGACATGTGCTTCGAGACATAACGGTTTCACAAAGTTTAACGATTCGCAACACACCATTTTCACTAAATTTAAATTCCACCAATTGTGATAAGTACTAATAAATCTTATACACTAAATATATTTGACTCCCCTTAATCTCATTTAATCATCACTAATAGTTTTCACTAATTAATACCTAAACTACACTAACTAAACACCAATGGGCTGCCCATCTCTTCCAGCCCATCACCACCTCGCAGCCCCACCATTCCAAGCCCACACCCTCTTCTGTCAATTAATGCAACATTCGACCAGCCACACCCCTCCAAATACAGCCCTCATTCTCATCATTTTTAAAAGCGACATGCCCATATTTTTGCATCACCTCGACCACCACCCACTAGATATTGAACATGCGAGATTACAGATTTAAACACGAAGTATTACTAGGATATTCAATGCCAATTTGTTTGTCCCAACTCGTATAAACAAAATCTCAAAACACAACCATTTCTAAACCCGATTTTTCCTACACGTTTCTAAGGACCATATTAATATTTTTTGATGTTAAAAAGGAGGTTAGAGCAGCAGAAGACGAATATGGCTCGCTAAGTACAATTGACTCTCATTTAAAATACAAACTTAACACAACTATAGCACAAAAACAAAAGATAAGGATTACCCACGTTTCATATCTATCAAATATCTCATTTTGTCAGTAAAACCACCTAGGTGTCCTCTCTCCTACAGTGGTCTTCAATAATTGAGTTGCAAGGGTAATATAGTCAATAAAACGTGTATAACTTTTCTATATATACCACCTTCTTCAGCCACGTTGCTCACTTCGTACCACTCCTTCAATACCCTCACTCTAACCCTCTCACTCACAACAACTTCGCTGCAAGACCAGAAACCTTCGCTAGTTTTGCTTGGGAGATTTTCGAAGCAAATGGGTTACAAGTATAACATGTAAACTTGGGTTCTAGCGAGTGGTCTATCCTCCCTTTGTGTTCCATCCGATTGCTACTGAGCCTTCACCACCTTTTCAAAGGTGTAGTAAGTGGCTATACTCCCTTTTTCTTTAAAGTCTCACGTACTCAATCGCACATGCATGTTTCATTCTATATTCGGACATATCATGTTACTAATACTTTTACTTTACTTAAGTAAATTGCATGAAACCCATATGTGACAACCCACACGGTGAACGAATTTAGAGATCACTCCAACACACTACTTGCACGTTAAATAGAATTTCATGCATCATATACACACTCTACTCGAATGTATAAACATTATGTACATCTCATTTGGAATAAACCATGCACACTGTCAAACTCACTTTTGAGGTTTTAACAATCACATGCACACCACACACATGCTTGCATGACCCATTTAAAACATCACTCGAACGTATATAAACTATGCCTCACACGTAAAACTGGTAACTAGCAAACAACAGCCTCTCGCCACCTTAGAAATGACCATATAACTCGACTTTCAATCTCACGACTACACTTTATTTTCATACGACCTGTTAGAACAAATGACTAGCTACCATGTTTGTATAAACGACTCACCAAAATATCCAAGCTTCGACCCTCAAAAACGACCCAAGTGAAGCGCATAAATAAAACATGTCACACGTACAAACTCAAGTTGAAAATACCAAAAATTATTCTAAGTGTTTTTAACTTGAAAACTGCCTCGGCGTGGCCACAATCTACTCATTTATTTTCGGTTTTTCACACGCAAGGTACTAATATTTTTGCACCACACGATTGTTCACCTAGCAAACTATAAATTTCGTACTTACACTTTTTCATAACAAGCTCATATGAACTCTTAAAAATCTCCAATCCAAGCTGCCATTACTAAGGTTACTAAATTTCATTTTCAGAAAAATATAAATAGTTTTCGGTTCGGGCTAACTTAAAGCCCACTAAGATTTTGTGATTAATCAGTCCAACAGGCCCATGAAATACATTTTTAGAATCACAAAAATAGCCCGATTCCAGGCCCAAAACAGTTTACACGCCCTCGCCTCTAAAACTCTTAACGGGCCTTGTTCTAAATCGTTAATTGGCCCAATAATGCAAAAATAATCTCTTTTCTGAAATAAGAAATTGAAATAAGTTAAAATGAACTTAATAAAGTTATAGAAATTTTCAGAATATTTTTTCCGTTATTTTTATGCAAAAAGGACTAAAAATGTAACGCACTTTGACTAGAAGGACTAAAACTGCCAACCTGAGAAACTTATGGACTGAAACTGTGAAAACAGTTTATAGAGGACTTAAATTGATATACCTTTGAACTTCAAGCATTATATGGACATATGGACAAGTATTGGACTATTATAGGCTATGGACTTAACCGAAGGACTAACGACGTAACGCACGCACAGTTTGGGTAAAAAGTATAAAAGCTGAAAAGGACAAGGACCAACTATTTCCACTTGACATTCTTAGTTTATTTTCCATTTTTCACCCCTCACTTCATATGCATTTTACATTTTAGTTATGCATTATTTAATATTCGTTATTTATTATAACTAGGAATTTAGCGATTCACTTTGCATATCATTTCAGCATATTTTGAGAAGATAATATTTTGAGTCGAGTGACATAAGAATCAAGATAATATCATATATGATATTATATTTTTAACTTGAGGCATTTTAAGCATATCACACTCATATCACCGATCAAATCGTTATACGATTTCTCACATCACACTCACTGTTAGTAGTAAGTCAGAATCTTAGACTTCCCTTATATTCAGGTTTCGTATCGAAGACATTTCCGTGATCGTTTCCATAGATCTAATAATTCTATCTTGTCAGATACGCTCCAGGTGAGTCGTGGCCCCTACTTTTAACACTTGTTTTTAATAACTCTTTTGGGGAAGATACATGCTTTAACTGTTTTAAGTTACTTATATACTTTGAAAACTCTCATGATTTACTCAAAAACATCCACTATGCTTTACATGTTTGAATCACCCTTGAGAGAAATATATATTCGTTATATGTGCAAATTGCTTGCTTAGCTTAAACACTGAATTTGAAAGATAACATTTTTAAACTACTTGATGTAACATGATACTGAGACTTATTGTATGCATTCATATAACAAATGAATGTACTGTTACTTTACTATGATATTTCTACATTCCAACTGGAAATAATTGCCAAGACCAGAATACGTATATTTTATGAACCCTGAAACCTATATTGCCTAAGTTTACTTTATTGCCATAAAGTCCCTCGATCATGAGCCATTAATCACTGCGGTGAGCGCGAATATAGTGAACAGCTTCGAAACCTGTTAGAGGCTGACGACCTATCCCACTAAATACTTTGACTAAATACCCTGATGGGACACCGCCGTTTTACGGTAAATTGTTAACGTTTTGCGTGTCATGAGGCTTAGGGCAATATAACTTTATGAATATATGAATGTTTCATATATATTAGGATACAGCTGTATTTAGTTAAACACCACTCCACACTGATAGATTTCAGACACTAGATTAATGTTTTCACTATGTGTTAGGATTATGGATCCTGTACTTGAAACTTAATTGTTATCATATGTGACTTAGTTGTGACTTCTAATAAAGACAGCCCAAATTGCTTGATATATCATTACTTTTAAAAGCCGACCCAACACTTCATTTCGAGCGTATATCAACGTAGCTCATTTTCATTTAAAAACTTGAAACTTATGATCACTTGAGTTCATACATGATTTACTGGTGGATTTTTACCCAACGCAACTTACTATTTACTTCAGGAAGTACTAGTATTTATTTCAACTATCACTGTACATCTCTTAAATTCATTGAAAGAAAGTTATTTTCTATTAAACTCCACGAACTCACCAACCATTGTGTTGACGTTTTAAGCATGTTTATCTCAGGTAATTAACGGAGCAGGACAAGACACGGAGCGGGCATCTTATACTCTGATAAATAAAATGGTGTAAAATCAAATATGTCATTCTTTCCAAATTACCACACTTTTGTGGGATTTTCAAATCAGATATTTCACCTTTATACCAAAACTATTATTTTGAATGACATATAACTTTTAAAACGCCTATTTTGGGCTGTTTTTTTGAAATTTTAACTCGATCCTCACCGTAACACCCTAATTACTTTTCCGCTGCCACAAACCAAATTAGGGGGTGTTACAGATTGGTATCAGAGCTTATGGTTATAGAGAACCAAATATTTTCAAACATCGAACTATAACCACACTTTCAAAATAAATGATTTTACACCTTATCATCTTATGCCTTCCGTGTCTGCAGACTGTCGTGCTCAATACATTACCTACTAAGATTGTTTTGTACTAATCTTTACATGCTTGATGTATACTCTTCACACATTACACACTGCATTATTTCACACTCAACGTTACATCTTGAACGTATAAATACTCATAATTACTATTTTCGATTGTTACAGTAACATGTCTTCCATACCAATTGACATCGCTAAGACTACCCCTCCTATTACCCATGTATCACCTAGCTATCATATTACACCAGATACTGAAGATCCTTATGTACAAGTGTCACAACCTCAGCCCGACATAGAACTCACTCAGAAATCACCTCTGTCATCACCTACTCACTCACCTCCACGTCAGAAACTTAGGAGAGCAACTGAATCCTATTCAGATGAAGATTTGATTGGTGGCCAACCAACATTTGAATATGGACAGAGTTCACAACAAGAAATGACTTGGAAGAATGTTAACCTAAATTCTCCCCTACCCAATACCTCAGATTACTCCATGCCAGATGTCCCAAACAATGTATCCTCACCCAAATCTCCTGACTACAATGTAGACACCGGTGACTCCATATGGATTCACCTTCACCAACACACCAGCATACTAAACGCTCACTTTGAACAACTAAAAGAGTTACAATTATTACGATTCAAATGGTATAATCGTAACATTGACACCCTATTCAAGAGGACAGATGCTGAGAGACGAGAAGTGTTTGGTTTAGGAGTGAATATTGGTAACATGAAGGACAATTACGAACAAGAACTTAGAAACTTGGATGCCAGAACCCGCTGTTTAGGTAGAGGTCATACCCAAACACACATTAGGATTGAAGACATTGAAAGAGCATTATGGTTGACTAGAGACGCAGCAAGAACCCAGAGCCAAAAGATTGCAGCTTTGGAAAACATGTTAGCTAATCAGATGAATGCGTGCCAGGAACGTTTCTCAGCCATGGAAGCTGCACAACTGGATCTTGAGGCAGAAGTTAGACGTTTACGTCAGAGACATAACTAATCTTAAGTATCATTGATGTACTCAATAAACCAAATAGTTTTGGTCAGTATTTCATGTATTCGCAATAATTCTGTAACTCTCAGAAATTGTAATCGACTTTTAAGCTATGACAGTCTTTTTCTATTTTATCGTTCTGTTGTAAACGAACTCCTTCCACCAAGCCCTAGTATAGTGATATAAGTACAAAGAGCCATGCAGAATTTCACCAATTGTTACTCTTTTAAGTAAACAAATAACCCACGTAAATCAATAAGACATTAATAAAAGTGTAATACCTGAAATTCAGATAACGCGTAAAATGACCAAATTACCCCTGATAATATAAAACCCTATATTATATATATAAAACCTTATAAAACAACTTATAAGATTCCGAAATAATTCCAAAACATCTGAAATCGAATTATATCTGAAACAAATAAATTTCTGGGACAATGTTCATCATTTTAAATGTTCAAAAAAATTAACTTATACATTTATATATATAATTCGGAATTTTACAAATTTAATAATTACAATGTTTAATTCTTATAATTAGAAAATATGTCAAATAAAATAAAAGAAGATTAAGAAAATCAACCAAATAATTATCTTGATCCTATGGGCCGAAATTCTGGTCTTTGCCCCCCCTAAAGTCGGTTCCCAAATATTTAATCAAATCCCTTTTATTTTGTTCTCCAAAAACAATACCGACTAAAAACTATCTAACCCTAGCGATCCAAAATAATTCAACCAAGGCTGCTCCACGACTTCTGGGTTTGAACAAGAATTTTTCTGGTGTTATTGGGAGTGCAAGGAAGCTAGGAAAATTGGGTGTTGCTGCGTTTTCTCTTTGGTTGGTCCTTGTTCTTAATTTCTTGTCGAGTAGATCAAAATCAAGGTAATAATTCGTGCAACTTAACCAAACGTGTTAAAATTAATATGGAATTTTTCCAGTGATATTTAGATGTTATATAACTCATATAAAATATCAAAATCGATCCATGCATGCTAATTCTATGCGTATGATAATATAATGGCTATAGAACACGTAAATTGAAAATATATGAAATCCGAATTTATGGGCATGATGGCTATTTTATTTAGACCTCTTATGATATATTAGACCTGGGAAAAATGATAGATCGAATTGTGGTGGCCTAAATCAAGTCGTTGTAATTTTAGTATCTAAAACATACGTAAATATGCAATATATGTTAAACGAATTTTCTGGGCATGTTCACTATTTTTCGTGGGTTCCTTATAAGTTATATGATCTGGGAAAAATATGGTTTTGATTTTTAGAAGCTTAAATTTAACGTGGTTAATTATTGTAAAAACCGGATTTTAGAAAAACAAAGAAATAAAATAAAAGGAAAATCGGGGCTACTAGGGTTAGGGTTCTTGGACATGAATCTGGTCATTAATGTTGTTTTAATGATGATTAAATGATGGTTCAATGATTGGTGCATGGTAGGGTTTCTAATTGTTTGAAAAAAAAATAATACCGATTTGAAGTTAAATGCATAAGGACCTGTTTTGCCAAGTTTGAAACTTCTGGGATATTTTTGTAAGATCATATACATCTGTAAGAATGTGGGAAAAATATAACCTTGGGGTCCTAAGTGTAAATTTTGCATAATAATGAATTAATGGGAATTTAGGGTTACGAATTGGAAGTAATTAAAAATGAGGGACCAAAAGTGTAAATCTGGAATTCTGAAGTTGTTTTGTGTTAATACTGATATAAAAAGGTTGTTGGGTAATTTTGAGGATTTTTGGGCTAATTATGTAATTGTTGTGTAATTATGATTTAATATATATGTTTTGTAAACTTAAAGGGCTAAATATGTAAATTCTGAATTCTGAGGGGTCAAATATGTAAAGTACTAAATTCTGAGGATATACTCTGTAAATATGAAATATAATATGCTTGGTTGGTACTTATGGATATTGTAGGGTTTAATTTGTAAAATATGTAATTATAAGGTTGATTTTGTAAATTATGAAACTAAAGGGGTGTAATCTGTAAATTGTGAAACTTAAGGGTATGGAATGTAATTCTGAATTAAATAAGTGTATAATTCTGTAATTTGAAGTAATTTCACTAATGACCTTGGAAATTTATGAAGTTACATTTAAAACCCTAAACTTTGTATAATTATCATTTAAAACCCTAAACTTCTGTAATTTGATAAAATGTACTGTTATTCCATAGTAATCTCTGAAAAAGGGTTAAACCTAATCTGAAATGATAATGTATGTTAATTCTGGAAACCTGCTAATTATGGGAACTTACTAAATCTGGAAAGTTACTAAAAATAGAAAGAACATAAAATGATGAGATAACTAAAAGGAATAATCTGAATAAGAGACTTTAGTAATTCTGTCTTCCTCTTCCTTAGGTGTGAAGAAGGAGAAGTCTTGATCATCTGATTTCTGTGTTTGTCTGTTTGATTTCTGCTGTGCTAATAAGGTACAGATATTCTGCCCTATTTCAGTAAGGGTGTTTCTTTCCCTTCTCTCTCAGTATTTCATTTCCTTATTAGGATTCCCCATACCACTGCTATGTTCCCTCTGTTTGTGTATCTCTGTTGAAATCTGTTATCTTGAACCTTTGTTTGAACCTTCTGCTATGTTTTGCTATTCTGAACCTTTGTTTGAACCTTCTGCTATGTTTTGCTATTCTGAACCTTTGTTTTAAATTCTGATTTGAACCTTTGATATTCTGGACTTTAACATGAACCTTTTTGCCATGTACCCTTAAGATATGACCTTCTGATTTTGATAGTTCATTTGACCTCTGACCTCTGACCTACAGTTTGATATCCGAGCCAATCACTAGGCATGAGGGTTTCATGTCCATGTCATTGATGCACCTTTGACATGACTCTAGGGCAGGAGAGTGATGACCTGTTCCGTCCCTGATTTATTTTATCTGGTGTGTTAAGGAGTTTTTGGCCACAGGGGGCGCATGGATGCATCCTAGTTCTGATTCTGTTATCTGTTATCTGATATCTGTTTATGTTTATATTTATGTTATCTGTTTATTATTATATCTGGTGACTGATGGTGTGTGCGATACACGTCACTCACATTATCTGGGAGTTGGCCACTCTACACAGGTTTGTTATATTATATGATATTATCTGTTATCTGGGCTCGTGATGGATTTCTGTTTTCCTTAAACCTGATTTGTTTCATTATCTCTTTTTCATTCTTTTCATGTTCCTTATTTCTTTTCCTATCCTTTCACTTTGACTCTGTATCTGTATGATCTGTATTCCTGACTTGTTCTGTACTGTTATCTGTTACCGTTTCTGTTTATCTATATATCTGTTCACTGAGCTCTCGTAGCTCAGCCGCATTTCTTTTCCTGCGGCAGGTACTTAAGCTAGGAAGCTGGGTTTTAGCTTTGGGATGAGAGCAATCTGATTTAGAGTTTTGACCTTAGTGTTTTTAGCTTTACCATCTGGATTTCTAATTATTTTGATATGCCATTGTTTAGGCATTTGAATATTGGATTTTTGTACTTCAGTTATTTCTGTCTTGCATTTGGTATAAGTCATGTTGACTTATTTTGGATTTAATGTTAAGACTTCCGTTGTTTTATTATTGAATGTTATGTTTGTTCTGATATGAAGCCATATATTTGTGACATCTTTGCCCTTGTCGGGTTGGGGTGTTACAATTTGTGGTATCAGAGCGACAGGCATTCGAAACCTTTAGGCTTAGGCCATTGACCTGTGAGGATTGGGTAGACATTAGGTTTCCTTTCGCGTACTCTTTTTCCTTATTCTGCTCTGTCATATTCTGCTTGATCTGACTATTTGTCTTCATAATTCTATAGATGGTTAACACTCGTCATCAGGAGTATACTAGTGGAGGGGATGCTGAGATCCCTAATCTGGAGGCTTTGGTGGCTAATGCTATAGCCAATCTGTTACCCGGTCTTAACACTGATGCGGTGATCAACCGGCTTATCAGTGGTGGAGCTAGTTCATCTGGAGGTGCTGGTAGCTCTTCTGGTGGTGGGGGCCGACCCACTACCATTAATGGGTGGCTTGAGAGTTTCAACAAACTCAAGCCGTTGTCTTTCAGTTCTGCTGCTACTCCTCATGCTGCAGAGGACTGGATCACCCACATGGAGAAGCTATTTGAGGTGCTAGGTTGTGAGGACGAGTTTAAGACTCGTTTGGCGGTGTTTAAGCTGGAAGGTGATGCACTTAACTGGTGGAAGGCACACAAGGCAGCTAAAGGAGGTGATCCGTATGTTCTTGGTTGTTCTTGGGCTGATTTCCGCACCACATTCTATAATCGGTACTTCCCTGACTCTGAGCAGCAGAGGTTTATTCGGGAGTACAACACCATTTCCCAACTAGATACTGAGAACGCAGGGGAATATCTGGAGCTGTTTCAGAGATTGGTCAGCTTTGTAGGCCCCACTGCTGGAGATTCGAGGCGTCAAGCCAAGCAATTCAAATGGGGACTCAAAAGGTTTGTAACCTGTATAAGTTGACGTTTGTTTCCAATAGATCCTAATGCTCTTTTTAATTTACTCTGAATTAGGTGGGTGCTCGATCGTATGCTTAATGATGAGTTTCAGGATCCGTCAGCATGTTGCGATGCAGCTCGCAACATTGAGATCTTTCATGAGGGAGTTGGTTTCAAGCGAAACCGTGATGGTGACAGGGTTCAGAATCAGAATCAGAGTCAGAATCGGGACAACAAGGGGTATTCTGGTAGGAACTTTGAGCAGCGAGGTCAGTCAGATCGTGGACGTGACTATCAGGGTCAGTCGGGTAGGAGTTATGATCAGAAGAGGAACGACTCGAAGGGTCAGGATTCGAGGTCGGTTTCTAGGCAGGGGAATGATCGTCATGGACGCAGTGACAGTCAGAAGCAGTGGAAGGATCAGCCTTCCAAGGGTTATCAGCAGCAGTCTCGAGGTTCTGGATTGGGTTCTCAGGCTTTACCTCCTCCCCCTATCTGTACTACTTGTGGGAAGAGTCATCCCGGACCGTGTCGTAGGGCTTCTGGAGCATGTTTCCGTTGTGGGTCTTCTGAGCATCGGGTGAAAGATTGCCCTAAGCATAATCCGACCCCAGCTATGCAGTATCTTCCTCCTCCTCCTCCGAACACAGGCCGTGTGTTTTCGACTACTCGGGATCAGGCAGCTAAATCATCAGGTACCATTACTGGCATTCTGCATATTGGTGATCATACTGTTTTCATATTATTTGATACCGGCGCAACACACTCTTTTATATCTGTAAAACTAGCTCAGAAACTTGAAACAACTCCAACACCATTAATAAACCAACTATCTATTTCCACCCCAATGAAACACAGTGTCCTCCTCGATCATGTATATGTTAACTGTCCTTTGCGTTTTGATGACCGGGTTCGTCCGGCTAACTTATTTCCTCTGGATATGATCGATTTCGATGTCATCCTGGGCATGGATTGGTTGGCTTCCCATAAAGCTACCATTGACTGTCATGCTAGGAATGTGATTTTTGGAGATCTGAACCACCCTGAATTCGTTTATCATGGATTCCGCCCTCTGAAATCTGTTAGAATCATCTCTGCTATGAAAGCACGGACTCTGATATCTCATGGTTGCCAAGGCTATTTGGCTTCTGTTAAGGATTCATCTGTTGAAACTTCTGATATTTCCGATGTTCCCATTGTTCGGGATTTTGCCGACGTTTTTCCTGAGAAACTTCCTGGTCTTCCTCCGGCTAGAGAAGTTGAATTTGTTATTGATCTGATTCCCGGTGCCGAACCTATCTCTAAGGCTCCGTACCGGATGGCACCTATCGAACTGAAGGAATTAAAGGAGCAACTGGAAGAATTGTTGGATTGTGGTTTCATTCGCCCTAGTGTCTCGCCATGGGGTGCTCCGGTGCTTTTTGTGAAGAAAAAGGACGGTAGTATGCGGTTGTGCATTGATTATCGGGAGTTAAATCGTATTACCATCCGAAACCGTTATCCGCTTCCTCGTATTGATGACTTGTTTGATCAACTGCAGGGAGCTAAAGTATTCTCCAAAATTGACTTGCGATCTGGTTATCACCAATTGCGAGTTAAAGAGCAGGATGTGTCTAAGACTGCTTTCCGTACCCGTTATGGGCATTATGAGTTTCTGGTTATGCCTTTTGGCTTAACAAATGCTCCTGCTGTGTTTATGGATTTAATGAATCGGGTCTTTCATGAATTTCTGGATAAGTTCGTCATCGTTTTCATTGATGATATTCTGGTGTATTCTAAATCGTCTGAGGAGCACGAGCAGCATTTGCGTATTGTTCTGGGTATTCTGAGGCAGCAGAAATTATTCGCGAAATTTTCTAAATGTGAATTCTGGCTGAACCAAGTAGCTTTCCTTGGTCACGTTGTGTCTGCAGATGGTATCACCATGGATCCATCTAAAGTCGAGGCTATCACCAAGTGGCCGAGACCAACCACTGTGACTGAAGTCAGGAGTTTTCTGGGATTAGCTGGCTATTATCGGCGTTTTGTTGAAGGATTTTCTAAGTTAGCTTTGCCTTTGACTCAGTTGATGCGGAAGGGTGAAAAGTTTGTATGGACTGATGAGCGTGAGCAGAGTTTTGAGGAGTTGAAACGGCGTTTGGTGTCTGCACCTATTCTGACTTTACCATCGGGATCTGGAGGTTTCCAAATCTATAGTGATGCTTCTAAGAAGGGTTTGGGCTGTGTGCTTATGCAACTCGGCAAGGTGATTGCCTATGCTTCGAGGCAATTGAAACCCTACGAAGAAAATTATCCGACTCATGATCTGGAATTAGCGGCTGTTGTTTTTGCATTGAAAATCTGGAGACATTACTTGTATGGCGAATCGTGTGATATCTTCACCGATCACAAGAGTCTCAAATACATTTTTACTCAGAAGGAGCTTAATATGAGGCAGCGTAGATGGTTAGAACTCCTCAAGGATTATGACACTAACATCCAGTATCATCCAGGTAAGGCTAATGTGGTTGCTGATGCACTTAGTCGGAAATCTGGAATGGTTGCTAGTTTGGAAATTGATCCGCATGTCCTCAAGGATTTGGAGCGTCTGGAGGTTGAGTTGTGTGTTCGACGTGATGTTGGTTACTGGGCGAGCTTAAAGATTGAGTCAAATCTGATGCTGCGTATTAAAGAGGCTCAGAAGGATGATGGTGAACTCTGGGCTATTGTTCAAAATATTGAAGAGGGTAAGCAAACTGAATTCAGAGTTGATGATGATGGAGTTGTCTGGTATGAGGATCGGTTATGTGTGCCTAATGATTCTGATCTGCGTGAGGCTGTGTTGACTGAGGCTCACAGTTCTCCTTTCTCTATTCATCCTGGTTCTACCAAGATGTATCGTGACCTTAAGCAGCATTTCTGGTGGAACGGTATGAAGCAAGATGTGGCGTTATTTGTTGCTAGATGTATGACTTGTCAGTAAGTTAAGATTGAACATCAGCGGGCTAGTGGGTTGTTACAACCTTTGGAGATTCCGGCATGGAAGTGGGATGAGATTTCCATGGACTTTGTTTCTGGTCTGCCTGTTACTCGTAAAAGACATGATGCGATTTGGGTGGTCGTTGATCGGCTAACTAAATCCGCTCATTTCTTACCTATCCGTATGACCTATAGTGTCAGTCAGTTGGCGGAGATTTTCCAGCAGGAAATCGTTAGATTGCATGGTATGCCTTCGTCTATTGTTTCTGATCGTGATCCTCGTTTCACTTCGCGTTTCTGGAAAGGACTTCATAAAGTTTGGGGCGCTCGTCTTAAGTTCAGTACTGCATTTCATCCCCAAACTGATGGTCAGTCTGAGAGGACCATTCAGACTTTGGAAGATATGTTACGGGCTTGTGCTTTGGAATGGACCGGTAGTTGGGATGAGTATTTGTGTTTAGTGGAGTTTGCGTATAATAATAGTTGGCATGCGAGTATCCGTATGGCTCCCTTCGAGATGTTGTATGGTAGGAAATGTAGGGCTCCTGTTTGTTGGAATGAAGTAGGTGAACGTCTGATTGAGGGACCTGAAATGGTCGAGATCACAAATGAAAAGGTAGCTGTGGCTAGGGAGAAATTGAAGGAGGCGCGTGCTCGTCAGAAGAGTTATGCTGATAAGCACCGTCGGGATCTGCAATTCAATGTAGGTGATCGGGTATTTCTGAAAGTATCTCCTTTCCGTGGTGTTAAGCGTTTTGGAATCAAGGGCAAGTTGAGTCCTCGATTTATTGGACCGTTTGAAATTCTGGATCGTATTGGGGAGGTTTCTTATCGTCTGGCTTTACCTCCTCAGCTATCTCATGTGCATAATGTTTTTCATGTATCTCTTCTGAGGGGATACAACTATCATCCGTTGCATGTAGTATCTTATCCGCTTGATCAGATCCAACCTGATATGTCCTTGTCTGAAGAGCCGGAAGCGGTTCTTGATCGTCAGGAACGAGTCATGAGGAATAAAGTTATTCCGTTCGTAAAGATTCTTTGGAAGAACCACCCGGAGCGTGAGGCTACCTGGGAAACCGAGGAATCAATACGAGCTAGTTATCCGCACTTCTCGTTTTAATCTGGTATGTCTTGTTTTGTTTTCTGCTCTTCTCTTTTCCTTCTGCTTTCTGCAAATTTCGAGGACGAAATTTTTTTGTTAGTGGGGAAGAAGTTGTAATACCTGAAATTCAGATAACGCGTAAAATGACCAAATTACCCCTGATAATATAAAACCTTATATTATATATATAAAACCTTATAAAACAACTTATAAGATTCCGAAATAATTCCAAAACATCTGAAATCGAATTATATCTGAAACAAATAAATTTCTGGGACAATGTTCATCATTTTAAATGTTCAAAAAAATTAACTTATACATTTATATATATAATTCGGAATTTTACAAATTTAATAATTACAATGTTTAATTCTTATAATTAGAAAATATGTCAAATAAAATAAAAGAAGATTAAGAAAATCAACCAAATAATTATCTTGATCCTATGGGCCGAAATTCTGGTCTTTGCCCCCCCTAAAGTCGGTTCCCAAATATTTAATCAAATCCCTTTTATTTTGTTCTCCAAAAACAAATACCGACTAAAAACTATCTAACCCTAGCGATCCAAAATAATTCAACCAAGGCTGCTCCACGACTTCTGGGTTTGAACAAGAATTTTTCTGGTGTTATTGGGAGTGCAAGGAAGCTAGGAAAATTGGGTGTTGCTGCGTTTTCTCTTTGGTTGGTCCTTGTTCTTAATTTCTTGTCGAGTAGATCAAAATCAAGGTAATAATTCGTGCAACTTAACCAAACGTGTTAAAATTAATATGGAATTTTTCCAGTGATATTTAGATGTTATATAACTCATATAAAATATCAAAATCGATCCATGCATGCTAATTCTATGCGTATGATAATATAATGGCTATAGAACACGTAAATTGAAAATATATGAAATCCGAATTTATGGGCATGATGGCTATTTTATTTAGACCTCTTATGATATATTAGACCTGGGAAAAATGATAGATCTAATTGTGGTGGCCTAAATCAAGTCGTTGTAATTTTAGTATCTAAAACATACGTAAATATGCAATATATGTTAAACGAATTTTCTGGGCATGTTCACTATTTTTCGTGGGTTCCTTATAAGTTATATGATCTGGGAAAAATATGGTTTTGATTTTTAGAAGCTTAAATTTAACGTGGTTAATTATTGTAAAAACCGGATTTTAGAAAAACAAAGAAATAAAATAAAAGGAAAATCGGGGCTACTAGGGTTAGGGTTCTTGGACATGAATCTGGTCATTAATGTTGTTTTAATGATGATTAAATGATGGTTCAATGATTGGTGCATGGTAGGGTTTCTAATTGTTTGAAAAAAATAATACCGATTTGAAGTTAAATGCATAAGGACCTGTTTTGCCAAGTTTGAAACTTCTGGGATATTTTTGTAAGATCATATACATCTGTAAGAATGTGGGAAAAATATAACCTTGGGGTCCTAAGTGTAAATTTTGCATAATAATGAATTAATGGGAATTTAGGGTTACGAATTGGAAGTAATTAAAAATGAGGGACCAAAAGTGTAAATCTGGAATTCTGAAGTTGTTTTGTGTTAATACTGATATAAAAAGGTTGTTGGGTAATTTTGAGGATTTTTGGGCTAATTATGTAATTGTTGTGTAATTATGATTTAATATATATGTTTTGTAAACTTAAAGGGCTAAATATGTAAATTCTGAATTCTGAGGGGTCAAATATGTAAAGTACTAAATTCTGAGGATATACTCTGTAAATATGAAATATAATATGCTTGGTTGGTACTTATGGATATTGTAGGGTTTAATTTGTAAAATATGTAATTATAAGGTTGATTTTGTAAATTATGAAACTAAAGGGGTGTAATCTGTAAATTGTGAAACTTAAGGGTATGGAATGTAATTCTGAATTAAATAAGTGTATAATTCTGTAATTTGAAGTAATTTCACTAATGACCTTGGAAATTTATGAAGTTACATTTAAAACCCTAAACTTTGTATAATTATCATTTAAAACCCTAAACTTCTGTAATTTGATAAAATGTACTGTTATTCCATAGTAATCTCTGAAAAAGGGTTAAACCTAATCTGAAATGATAATGTATGTTAATTCTGGAAACCTGCTAATTATGGGAACTTACTAAATCTGGAAAGTTACTAAAAATAGAAAGAACATAAAATGATGAGATAACTAAAAGGAATAATCTGAATAAGAGACTTTAGTAATTCTGTCTTCCTCTTCCTTAGGTGTGAAGAAGGAGAAGTCTTGATCATCTGATTTCTGTGTTTGTCTGTTTGATTTCTGCTGTGCTAATAAGGTACAGATATTCTGCCCTATTTCAGTAAGGGTGTTTCTTTCCCTTCTCTCTCAGTATTTCATTTCCTTATTAGGATTCCCCATACCACTGCTATGTTCCCTCTGTTTGTGTATCTCTGTTGAAATCTGTTATCTTGAACCTTTGTTTGAACCTTCTGCTATGTTTTGCTATTCTGAACCTTTGTTTTAAATTCTGATTTGAACCTTTGATATTCTGGACTTTAACATGAACCTTTTTGCCATGTACCCTTAAGATATGACCTTCTGATTTTGATAGTTCATTTGACCTCTGACCTCTGACCTACAGTTTGATATCCGAGCCAATCACTAGGCATGAGGGTTTCATGTCCATGTCATTGATGCACCATTGACATGACTCTAGGGCAGGAGAGTGATGACCTGTTCCGTCCCTGATTTATTTTATCTGGTGTGTTAAGGAGTTTCTGGCCACAGGGGGCGCATGGATGCATCCTAGTTCTGATTCTGTTATCTGTTATCTGATATCTGTTTATGTTTATATTTATGTTATCTGTTTATTATTATATCTGGTGACTGATGGTGTGTGCGATACACGTCACTCACATTATCTGGGAGTTGGCCACTCTACACAGGTTTGTTATATTATATGATATTATCTGTTATCTGGGCTCGTGATGGATTTCTGTTTTCCTTAAACCTGATTTGTTTCATTATCTCTTTTTCATTCTTTTCATGTTCCTTATTTCTTTTCCTATCCTTTCACTTTGACTCTGTATCTGTATGATCTGTATTCCTGACTTGTTCTGTACTGTTATCTGTTACCGTTTCTGTTTATCTATATATCTGTTCACTGAGCTCTCGTAGCTCAGCCGCATTTCTTTTCCTGCGGCAGGTACTTAAGCTAGGAAGCTGGGTTTTAGCTTTGGGATGAGAGCAATCTGATTTAGAGTTTTGACCTTAGTGTTTTTAGCTTTACCATCTGGATTTCTATTTATTTTGATATGCCATTGTTTAGGCATTTGAATATTGGATTTTTGTACTTCAGTTATTTCTGTCTTGCATTTGGTATAAGTCATGTTGACTTATTTTGGATTTAATGTTAAGACTTCCGTTGTTTTATTATTGAATGTTATGTTTGTTCTGATATGAAGCCATATATTTGTGACATCTTTGCCCTTGTCGGGTTGGGGTGTTACAAAAAGACCTTGTGTTGGTTGTTTTGCAAAAATCGATCAAACAAGTTATTAGAGTTATGTCGATTTTGATGATTGTATTCAAACTTACTATGACATTATCGGTGATTGTACATCAAATGTACCACGACTAAACAATAAACCATAGAATTCCAAGAACAAATTTTCAAAAGAGAACTTGATGAATGAAGAGAAAGTTGTTGAACTTCAGCTTTTGTAAAATAATCCGTTTGTTCCTTAACAATCCCATATCAAGAGATGATTATTATTTTACAATGCTACCCAGGCACATCGTATTTCTATGATCTTCAATTGGTTTTGATTTTGTATTAAGTTCACATTGTTTGCAATAATATGCAAATACCTTATTATTTGAAATTATTCTAATAATAAAGTGAATACTAAATCAGTGTTTCTTGTTGTAGTCATTGAAGATGGCCAACATGAGCAACACCCATACCCCCTCAGCACTTACCACAACCATGACTCCTAAAACCATCGGGGAATTTGAAAACAATATCATTACAGTGGTACATGAAGTGACTACAATAGTTCATCCGAGAAACAACAACATAGACAAGAAAGAGAAAAGGATGGCTATACCTTGTAAAGACAACCATGAAAGTTTCATGGGACGTAGGCCAGTTCACCTAAAGGATTCAAGAAAAATGACTAAACCTATCCGCACATGTGCCCAAAGAACTAGGCAAGATTTTGCACTTAAGAAAAATAACCAAAAGCGAAAACTCAAGAAGAAAAGAACCTTTATCCTCAACGAATGCGAATTTCACAACGACATCTGTACCCGAAATCACCTACAAGATCGCATCGACTACCATCGTCAACAAAGGTCCAGACAAGAAGTTGGAGAGAACAACCTAACAACCCTTACTACTAGGGACAACTACCATGGGAAGCAGCCTTTGTGTCAGAAATGCAAGATGCATCATACCGGACAATGCATTGCAAAATGCGGGAAATGCCAGAAAACAGGCCACAAGACAAGAGATTGCAAAGCCATGGAAGGAAATGAGCAATCCTCGTCCATAAAATGCCACGGATGTGGTGGAATGGGACATTACAAGAGTCATTGCCCAAACTACAATGTCACCTGGAAGTCCAAGATTGATGCAAGAAAATGAAGACTCGTTAAGAGACTTCAATAGTGTCGAGAAATGACACCTATGTTAAGCAGATGAATGGATTCCTGCTGTGAAATAAATAAACTCTAGTCTAGAACTATCTAAGTTGTATTTCCGTTTGTACTTTGCCTTAAGTTTGATGGATGTAACCTAAGTGCAACAACTATCTTTCTACCGTATGAATCTCTATCTTGTAATATTTCAGTAATTATCGTAATCTACGTCTATTTCTATTTCTATTCCACCCTTACTATTCATAGTTGATATGTAACAATACCTTGATACCACCCTAGGAAATTGACTAAACACCATATCTGATCAAACAATAAACTAATATCACATTGTAAGAAACTCTCATCTAAAACTTAAAGCTTATACCAAGAATATCCAAATGTCACTTTAAAAATTCCTGACTCATCCTCGGAATATGAACAAAAACTTTCTAATCCTTTTAAAAATAATCAGAGGGTGTCCGACTTTGTGACGGAACCATTGTAATTGAACAAGGTAAAACTCTTTAAAGAAGCATAAATATCATAATGACTGAACCAAGCATTACATCATTTGGTCCTCAATTATACATAGCCTAGCTACCTATGTATAATTTAGGAAGAATCATGTTATAAATGGAACAGTATCTTTTCAAAATCTTTAATAACAATTTTCATTCCAAAAACCGAATCTCGAGACAAAATAAATTGTTCATAAACCTCACCTTTAATCAACCCCAGTAAGATCTACACTTATTACCCATTACTCTCTTATACGAAGTCGAGGAAAAATACGAAGCTAGAAACTATAAGAATTCACAATAATATGTGGAAAGCACAAATAACATAAATTTTATTAGAAACCATGGAAGTTAATACATAGCGAAACGATTAACATCGGAAGTGCTAATAGTACAATAAACACAATATAAGGCATAAAATCTTCGATAGGTTGGCCCACCATAGCAACAAAAGCCACCACCAACCCAGCGATAGCAAGAGCCACCACAGGATGAATCATCTTGATTGTTCTGCGTCGAAAGTACAACAAAATATTAAAAGATACAACGAAACAAATTCGTAAACGTAAAAGAAAACGAGTTTTATTCCACACTTAATAAAGGTTACATAGAAACACAACAAGGACCCATTACAATCGACACTAGTTTAAAAGCTATTACCCCCAACACTTGTCCACCACAACGGCTAGGATGGTGAGGGGTACGATGACCAGCAAATATCCGATCAGGTGGCCGGAATCTGCGTCGGGAAGAAAAGCTAAACAGGCGGCGGCGAAGGCGATGAACATGGTGGCGAAGACAATGGCGAACGGCGGCATGATTGTGTTGTGAAAAGTGGAATGAAAGGGATGGAGTGAAAAGGTGAAGTGGGGAGGAAAAAGGGGAAAAGTAAATAGGGTATTAATAGGGAAAAACTAGCCGTTATTTTACTATTCACGATCATTAAAATTTCAAATCACTACCATTAAAAATCCACTAGTCTCGACCTCTAAAACACTAGACATTTAGTGTTAAATATTTCCTACTCTCGATCGTTATTTCACTATTCATAGCCTATGAATTCAATTGTTGACCAAACATTCAAATTCATTTCGTCTAGTACGAATAAACTTAGTTGGATCTCGCCTCTTTGATATTCAAATAAAAATCGCTTGACAACATTCTTCCATAAACTCTCATTCCTGAACACCACATTTTTCAACACCTATCACGGACTGAACTTCGGGACGAAGTTCAAAATTGAGGGGTGGATACTGTAGGATCCTACGAAAATCCATCATAATAATCCTTGTTAATTAATAATAACCTCGAGTTACCAATTAATAAATCCCATTTTTACGGGGAAATTAAAATTTTTCTTATTATATTATTTCAACGAAATCGCGACATCACAACATTTACCAAGTGACAACACAAACTCACGACACGTGCTTCGAGACATAACGGTTTCACAAAGTTTAACGATTCACAACACACCATTTTCACTAAATTTAAATTCCACCAATTGTGATGAGTACTAATAAATCTTATACACTAAGTATATTTGACTCCCCTTAATCTCATTTAATCATCACTAATAATTTTCACTAATTAATACCTAAACTACACTAACTAAACACCAATGGGCTGCCCATCTCTTCCAGCCCATCACCACCTCGCAGCCCCACCATTCCAAGCCCACACCCTCTTCTGTCAATTAATGCAACATTCGACCAGCCACACCCCTCCAAATACAGCCCTCGTTCTCATCATTCTTAAAATCGACATGCCCATATTTTTGCATCACCTCGACCACCACCCACTAGACATTGAACATGCGAGATTACAGATTTAAACACGAAGTATTACTAGGATATTCAAAGCCAATTTGTTTGTCCCAACTCGTATAAACAAAATCTCAAAACACAACCATTTCTAAACCCGATTTTTCCTACACGTTTCTAAGGACCATATTAATATTTTGTGATGTTAAAAAGGAGGTTAGAGCAGCAGAAGACGAATATGGCTCGCTAAGTACAATTGACTCTCATTTAAAATACAAACTTAACACAACTATAGCACAAAAACAAAAGATAAGGATTACCCTCGTTTCATATCTATCAAATATCTCATTTTGTCAGTAAAACCACCTAGGTGTCCTCTCTCCTACAGTGGTCTTCAATAATTGAGTTGCAAGGGTAATATAGTCAATAAAACGTGTATAACTTTTCTATATATATACCACCTTCTTCAGCCACGTTGCTCACTTCATACCACTCCTTCAATACCCTCACTCTAACCCTCTCACTCACAACAACTTCGCTGCAAGACCAGAAACCTTCGCTAGTTTTGCTTGGGAGATTTTCGAAGCAAATGGGTTACAAGTATAACATGTAAACTTGGGTTCTAGCGAGTGGTCTATCCTCCCTTTGTGTTCCATCCGATTGCTACTGAGCCTTCACCACCTTTTCAAAGGTGTAGTAAGTGGCTATACTCCCTTTTTTCTTTAAAGTCTCACGTACTCAATCGCACATGCATGTTTCATTCTATATTCGGACCTATCATGTTACTAATACTTTACTTAAGT
Source organism: Artemisia tridentata subsp. tridentata (assembly GCA_021014915.2). Lineage (NCBI taxonomy): Eukaryota > Viridiplantae > Streptophyta > Magnoliopsida > Asterales > Asteraceae > Artemisia > Artemisia tridentata. The sequence continues at coordinate 37,623,316 of CP139507.1, read as the reverse complement.
AAATTGCATGAAACCCATATGTGACAACCCACACGGTGAACGAATTTAGAGATCACTCCAACACACTACTTGCACGTTAAATAGAATTTCATGCATCATATACACACTCTACTCGAATGTATAAACATTATGTACATCTCATTTGGAATAAACCATGCACACTGTCAAACTCACTTTTGAGGTTTTAACAATCACATGCACACCACACACATGCTTGCATGACCCATTTAAAACATCACTCGAACGTATATAAACTATGCCTCACACGTAAAACTGGTAACTAGCAAACAACAGCCTCTCGCCACCTTAGAAATGACCATATAACTCGACTTTCAATCTCACGACTACACTTTATTTTCATACGACATGTTAGAACAAATGACTAACTATCATGTTTGTATAAACGACTCACCAAAATATCCAAGCTTCGACCCTCAAAAAACGACCCAAGTGAAGCGCATAAATAAAACATGTCACACGTACAAACTCAAGTTGAAAATACCAAAAATTATTCTAAGTGTTTTTAACTTGAAAACTGCCTCGGCGTGGCCACAATCTACTCATTTATTTTCGGTTTTTCACACGCAAGGTACTAATATTTTTGCACCACACGATTGTTCACCTAGCAAACTATAAATTTCGTACTTACACTTTTTCATAACAAGCTCATATGAACTCTTAAAAATCTCCAATCCAAGCTGCCATTACTAAGGTTACTAAATTTCATTTTCAGAAAAATATAAATAGTTTTCGGTTCGGGCTAACTTAAAGCCCACTAAGATTTTGTGATTAATCAGTCCAACAGGCCCATGAAATACATTTTTAGAATCACAAAAATAGCCCGATTCCAGGCCCAAAACAGTTTACACGCCCTCGCCTCTAAAACTCTTAACGGGCCTTGTTCTAAATCGTTAATTGGCCCAATAATGCAAAAATAATCTCTTTTCTGAAATAAGAAATTGAAATAAGTTAAAATGAACTTAATAAAGTTATAGAAATTTTCAGAATATTTTTTTCATTATTTTTATGCAAAAAGGACTAAAAATGTAACGCACTTTGACTAGAAGGACTAAAACTGCCAACCTGAGAAACTTATGGACTGAAACTGTGAAAACAGTTTATAGAGGACTTAAATTGATATACCTTTGAACTTCAAGCATTATATGGACATATGGACAAGTATTGGACTATTATAGGCTATGGACTTAACCGAAGGACTAACGACGTAACGCACGCACAGTTTGGGTAAAAAGTATAAAAGCTGAAAAGGACTAGGACCAACTATTTCCACTTGACATTCTTAGTTTATTTTCCATTTTTCACCCCTCACTTCATATGCATTTTACATTTTAGTTATGCATTATTTAATATTCGTTATTTATTATAACTAGGAATTTAGCGATTCACTTTGCATATCATTTCAGCATATTTTGAGAAGATAATATTTTGAGTCGAGTGACATAAGAATCAAGATAATATCATATATGATATTATATTTTTAACTTGAGGCATTTTAAGCATATCACACTCATATCACCGATCAAATCGTTATACGATTTCTCACATCACACTCACTGTTAGTAGTAAGTCAGAATCTTAGACTTCCCTTATATTCAGGTTTCGTATCGAAGACGTTTCCGTGATCGTTTCCATAGATCTAATAATTCTATCTTGTCAGATACGCTCCAGGTGAGTCGTGGCCCCTACTTTTAACACTTGTTTTTAATAACTCTTTTGGGGGAGATACATGCTTTAACTGTTTTAAGTTACTTATATACTTTGAAAACTCTCATGATTTACTCAAAATCATCCACTATGCTTTACATGTTTGAATCACCCTTGAGAGAAATATATATTCGTTATATGTGCAAATTGCTTGCTTAGCTTAAACACTGAATTTGAAAGATAACATTTTTAAACTACTTGATGTAACATGATACTGAGACTTATTGTATGCATTCATATAACAAATGAATGTACTGTTACTTTACTATGATATTTCTACATTCCAACTGGAAATAATTGCCAAGACCAGAATACGTATATTTTATGAACCCTGAGACCTATATTGCCTAAGTTTACTTTATTGCCATAAAGTCCCTCGATCATGAGCCATTAATCACTGCGGTGAGCGCGAATATAGTGAACAGCTTCGAAACCTGTTAGAGGCTGACGACCTATCCCACTAAATACTTGGACGGAATGCCTTGATGGGACACCGCCGTTTTACGGTAAATTGTTAACGTTTTGCGTGTCATGAGGCTTAGGGCAATATAACTTTATGAATATATGAATGTTTCATATATATTAGGATACAGCTGTATTTAGTAAACACCACTCCACACTGATAGATTTCAGACACTAGATTAATGTTTTCACTATGTGTTAGGATTATGGATCCTGTACTTGAAACTTAATTGTTATCATATGTGACTTAGTTGTGACTTCTAATAAAGACAGCCCAAATTGCTTGGTATATCGTTACTTTTAAAAGCCGACCCAACACTTCATTTCGAGCATATATCAACGTAGCTCATTTTCATTTAAAAACTTGAAACTTATGATCACTTGAGTTCATACATGAGTTACTGGTGGATTTTTACCCAACGCAACTTACTATTTACTTCAGGAAGTACTAGTATTTATTTCAACTATCACTGTACATCTCTTAAATTCATTGAAAGAAAGTTATTTTCTATTAAACTCCACGAACTCACCAACCATTGTGTTGACATTTTAAGCATGTTTATCTCGGGTAATTAACGGAGCAGGACAAGACACGGAGCGGGCATCTTATACTCTGATAAATAAAATGGTGTAAAATCAAATATGTCATTCTTTCCAAATAACCACACTTTCGTGGGATTTTCAAATCAGATATTTCACCTTTATACCAAAACTATTATTTTGAATGACTTATAACTTTCAAAACGCCTATTTTGGGCCGTTTTTCTGAAATTTTAACTCGATCCTCACCGTAACACCCTAATTACTTTTCCGCTGCCACAAACCAAATTTGGGGGTGTTACAGTAACTGTTTGTCCCAACCTTTTCCGAAATCGATAACACATGCTCAGAGCATGTCTTCTAAGGTTTGGATTGTCCTATCGCTTTGTCCATCGTTTTGTGGATGATATGCAGTGCTCATATCCAGTTTGGTTCCCAAGGCTTTTTGCAAAGACTTCCAAAAATGAGATGTGAAACGACTGTCACGATCTGAGATGATTGAGATCGGTACTCCATGTCGTGAAACTATTTCTTTTAGATATAGCTTTGCGAGTGTGTCCATCTCGTCTGTAATACCTGAAATTCAGATAACCTGTAAAATTACCAAATTAACCCTGATAACATAGAACCTTATTAAACAACTTATAAAATTCCGAAATAATTCCAAAACTTCTGAAATCGAACTATATCTGAAACAAATAAATTTCTGGGACAATGTTACATCATTTTAAAATGTTCAAAAATAATCATACACAATTATTTAGACATTCCGAATTATACAATTTAAATAAATATAATGTTAAACCTTTTAAAATTAAATAATATGTAAATTAAATTAGGAAAGGTCTAAGAAAATCAATCCCAAATAAATTGATGATTATAATTCCGAAATTCTGGTCCTAAGCCCTCCCCAAAGTCGGTTTTTAAGAGATATAATCAAATCTTTTATTTCTTTTCACAAAACCAAATCGCAAAACTAGGAAAAAAAAAAACCCTAGCGATCTAAATAAATCAACCATGGCTAGCACACGAATTCTGGGATTTAACAAGTATTTTTCTGGGATTATTGGAGGTGCAAGGAGGCTAGGAAAATTAATGGTTGCTGCGTTTTCTCTTCGGTTCGTCCTTGTTCTTAAATTCTTGTCGAGTAGCTCTAAAACAAGGTAATAATCCATACGACTTAACCAAACGTGTTAAAATTATTATGGCATTTTCCCAGTGATATTTAGATATTATATAACTCATATAAAATATGAAAATCGATCCATGCATGCTAATTCTATGCGTATGATAATATAATGGCTATAGAGCACGTAAATTGCAAATATATGAAATCCGAATTTCTGGGCATGATGGCTATTTTATTTAGACCTCTTATGATGTATTAGACCTGGGAAAAATGATAGATCGAATTATGGTGGCCTAAATCAAGTCGTTGTAATTTTAGTATCTAAAACATACGTAAATATGCAATATATGTTAAACGAATTTTATGGGCATGTTCACTATTTTTCTTGGGTTCCTTATAAGTTATATGATCTGGGAAAAATATGTTTTTGATTTTTAGAAGCCTAAATTTAACGTGGTTAATTATTGTATAAACCGGATTTTGGAAAAACAAAGAAATAAAATAAAAGGAAAATCGGGGCTACTAGGGTTAGGGTTCTTGGACATGAATCTGGTCATTAATGTTGTTTTAAGGATGAATTAATGATAGTTCAATGATTGGTGAATAGTAGGGTTTCTAATTGTTTGTAAAAAGTAATACCGATTTGAAATTAAATGCATAAGGACCTGTTTTGCCAACTTTGAAACTTCTGGGATATTTTTGTAAGATCATATACATCTGTAAGAATGTGGGAAAAATATAACTTTGGGGTCCTAAGTGTAAATTTTGCATAATAATGAATTAATGGGAAATTAGGGTTTCGTTTGGAAATTAATTAAAAGTGAGGGACCAAAAGTGTAAATCTGGAATTCTGAAGTTGTTTTGTGTTAATACTGATATAAAAAGGTTGTTGTGTAATTTTGAGGATTTTTGGGCTAATTATGTAATTGTTATGTAATTATGATTTAATATATATGTTTTGTAAACTTAAAGGGCTAAATATGTAAATTCTGAATTCTGAGGGGTCAAATATGTAAAGTACTGAATTCTGATGATATATTCTGTAAATTTGATACATAATATGTTTGGTTGGTAATTATGGATGTTGTAGGGTTTAAATTATAAAATGTGTAATTATAAGGTTGATTTTGTAAATTATGAAACTAAAGGGGTGTAATCTGTAAATTATGAAACTTAAGGGAATAAAGTAAATTCTGAATAAAGTGAGCATTTAATTCTGTAATTTAAAAGTATTTTTCACAAATGACCTTGGAAATTAATGAAATTACATTTAAAACCCTAAACTTTGTATAATTGTCATTTAAAACCCTAAACTTCTGTAACTTGATAAAATGTACTGTTATTCCATAATAATCTCTGAATAAGGTTCAACTTAATCTGAAATGATAAGATATGTTAATTCTGGAAAACCTGTTAATTCTGGAAAACTTACTAAATCTGGAAAGTTACTAAAAATGGAAAGTACATAAAATGATGAGATAACAAAGAGTAATAATCTGAATTAAAATCTGTAGTAATTCTGTCTTCCTCTTCCTTAGGTGTGAAGAAGGAGAAGTCTTGATCATCTGATTTCTGTGTTTGTTTGTCTGATTTCTGCTGTGCTAATAAGGTACAGATATTCTGCCCTATTTCAGTAAGGGTGTTCCTTCCCTTTTCTCTCAGTATTTCGTTTTCCTTATTAGGATTCCCCATACCATTGCTATGTTCCCTTCAGTTGTGAATCTTTGTTGTGATCTGTTTGTCTTGAACCTTTTGTTTGAACCTCTGCTATGATTCTTGTATTCTGAACCTTTTTCCTGAACTCTGATTGATCTCTTGTTCTGAACCCTAAATTTGTGAGTCTTAATTGAATCTGATCTGTGAACCTTGTTCTGAACCTTAACCTGATATATCTGGTGTAAATTCTGATTTGATTTTGGTATAAACCTTAACCTGTTAAATCCTTATCTGAACTTAATTGATTTTGAACCTTTATGAAAAGCTATTTTAAAAAGAAGCTATACCACTTGAAATGAAAGTTACTAAAGGTTTTGGAAGACCATTTTTATGAAAACTATTTTGAAAGATCATTTCAATGAAAACTATTTTTAAAGGATTGATTTAAATGAACTTTTGACAGGAACTTCTGAAATGGATTATTGCTATAAACTTGTAATTATTAGCCTTTGATATACTCTTTTGGACTATTGGAAATAAACCTTTTAAATCTGAACTTAAGCTTTGATATTAAACTTAATCTGATAAACTCTGATTTAAACCTTATTATTTTAATCTGAATTGTTGACATGACCCTTCTGCCATGAACCCTTAGATATGACTCTGTTTATTATATGACATCTGACCTTGACCACAGTCTGATATCCGAGCCAATCACTAGGCATGAGGGTTTCATGTCCATGTCATTGATGCACCGATGGCATGACTCTAGGGCAGGAGAGTGATGACCTGTCCCGTCCCTGATTTATTTTATCTGGTGAGTTAAGGAGTTTCTGGCCACAGGGGGGCGCATGGATGCATCCTAGTTCTGACTCTGTTATCTGTTATATGTTATCTGTTTATGTTATATGTCTGTTATATATATCTCTGGTGACTGATGGTGTGTGCGATACACGTCTTTCACATATATCTAGGAGCTGATCACTCCGATTTGATACATGAGGTCACCCCTCATATTATCTGTTATTTGAGAGGCATCCCCTCTGGATTATTATGTGATTAATCTGTTATGATATTATCTGTTATCTCTGGGCTCGTGATGGATTTCTGTATTTCCCTAAACCTGGTTTGTACATTATCTCTTTCTCATTTCTTTTCTTTTACCCTTATTCCTTTCCTATTCTTTCACTTTGATTCTGTGTCTGTATAATCTGTATTTCGGATTTGCTTCTGTATTGTTATCTGTTATTGTTTCTGTCATCTATATATCTGTTCACTGAGCTCTCGTAGCTCAGCCGCATTTCTTTTTCCTGTGGCAGGTTTTAGTAGGAAGCTGGGAATGAGTGAGAGTGTACCTCTGGACTTAGAAGGCTTGGTAGCTATCCTGGATTAGAGTTGGACTGAAGTTATTATGTTTAGAATTAGTTTTGAAAGTTTTCATTGTAACCTTGTAGATTCAGTATTTCATTTGTAATCCTTTGAGATTTTTGTATTACTGTTGATGTATGCTCTGTTTTGATCTGATATGAATCCATTATTGTGATATCTTTACCCTTGTCGGGTTGGGGTGTTACATCGTCAGTTTCTTTGATTGCTAAGAAGTGAGCGGATTTGGTGAGACGATCAACGATGACCCAGATGGTGTCAAGTCCAGTTGATGTCTTAGGAAGCTTAGTGATAAAGTCCATTGTAATACGTTCCCATTTCCATACAGGAATTTCGGGTTGTATGAGTAATCCTGACGGCTTTTGATATTCCGCTTTTACTCTTGAACAGGTCAAACATTTTTCGACATACTCGGCGATGTCGGCCTTCATGTTTGGCCACCAGTAAAGTTTCTTGAGATCTTGATACATTTTGTCGGAACCTGGATGAATGGAGTACTTGGATTTATGAGACTCATTCATAATGAGATCACGTATACCTCCGTATAGAGGAACCCAACTTCTTTCTTTGAAACAGAGCATCCCGTCTGCTCTTTGCACAAAGCCATTTTTATTTTCTGGCATACCGTGGATCTTTTCACTAGGTCGGTTCTCTTCCTTAAGAGCCTCAGATTGAGCGATGAGTATTTGTGAGGGCAGGGGTGAACAAATGGTCATTCCTAACGATCTGACTCTAAGAGGTTTCAGTCGTTCCTTCCGACTTAATGCATCTGCCACAACGTTGGCTTTTCCTGGGTGATAACGGATTTCACAATCATAATCGCTAAGTAACTCTAACCAGCGACGTTGTCTCATGTTCAGTTCTGATGATGTACCCTCCTAACGGGTCGAAGGACTCCCCTTCGAGCCTATAGAAAGCCCTCCCTTCGGAGGCCCAGGTTAATCTTCTAACACGTTTCATTGGCATAAAACCATTCGCCTGCGAACTGGTTACCATGTGGGAATCCGCCAATCGAAGCCCTAAGCCCTTCGGGGTATTCCTGACGAAGGGACTAGCACGAAGGACCATCCTGACCTGGTCAAACCCACGTCTCCTCTTCCCTTTGGCTTTCCCGCCAAAACAGAGATCGTGGGCTACAAAGCCCTAGCGGTTACCACTTTCCATGGGACGCCCCCATGATCTCCGAACAATGTGCAACCGCCCACTATGTCCTATTTCTCCCCTATAAATAGCATAGTCGGGCCAAAAATAAGTAAGTTAACTTCACTCTCTCAATTTACGACCTATATTACCATTACACATACTTACTCGCACGCCGGAGGTGGTTCGCAGGGTCCAACCCCTGCGCAATCACTTAACGTAGTGTCTTCGTATTTCTTATTTTCAGGTTAAGAACAAGCTTGGCGCAATCTCAACACCCGATTATTCCTTTGATCACCATCGAAGGCTTGGTTGTGCAATTATTTGTTCAATTAGTGGCGCCATCCGTGGGACCGCTACAATTGGTCTCGTTAATTCCGAGCTTATAACCTACCAACCAATTTCACTATTATTCCGGCATGGATCAAGGGAGAGAAGATACTCCCCACCGGGTTTCTCTACCTTGGCACCAATACCAATCGACGACTCTAACAACCTTCCCCCAATAACCGCTTCCACCTTCACAACACGTTCTCACCCAGAAATCACAACCAACAATCATGCTTCAACATCAGCCAACCCAGAACCTGTCATTAGCCCAGCCTTTGTCGAAGCCAACCACGAAGTGTTGGAAACCCTGTTAAGGGCTCGTAACAGGCAAGTCAGGAATGCTGAGGTGCGAAGGGAGTTGGAATACTCGAGTGATGAATATGATGAAGAAATGGAGATGGAACCTAGGCCTCCGACCCAAGGGCCAACCCTATCGGCCTTAAGAATTGGGTCTCCAATCGGTCGAAGGCTAGGAAAAAGGTCCGTTGGTTTCGAAGGAGTCCCCGAGAGGGCTCCGACAAGAAGAGAAGGGGCGGTTACCGAAGGCTCTAACGGTAGGAGCCAGCTTAGGGAAGAAAGGGGGTGACTTTGCCTCCATTGCTAGCAGCTCATCTTGGTAGGACAAAAGCTGGGGTTCCGTTGCAGCCTTCTCACGCGTCAGGCGTAGAAGGCAATCCGTCTACAATTAATATGGGAGGAAATCTTCCTCCCAATGGTATGTACCCCTCGTTCCAAACTCAGTCTTATCCTCAAAATTTATATCCTCCAGTAAATGGACAACCTAATAACCCAAGCTTCCCCCAAAATTATGGGAGCATGCCCTTCGGCCATCCTATGGCGTACACTCCGTACGCCATGGGAAACGGTTATCCGTTTGCCATAAATACACCTTATCAGTCCTACCCAAGCCAGACTCCTATGGGAATGCCCCCAAACAGCAATCCATACAATACCGTCCCCATGTACGCACCGCCTTATAATTGTCTATATTCAGACCCTATGGGTTCAGCTACACCTTTCGTTAGGTGGGTAAAAGATTACCCATTGCCTGATGGTTTGAAAATGCCCTCACATGTCGGGACTTATGATGGGAAGGGGGATCCGGACAATTTCTTACACTTGTTCGAAGGGGCTATCAAGATGCAAAAGTGGGTTATGCCGGTGGCCTGTCATATGTTTACATACACCCTACGGGATTCTGCTCGTATTTGGTAGAATGGGCAAAAGCCTGGTAGCATCGTCAACCTTGATGATCTCAAAGCTAAGTTCCGGTCACACTTCAGTCAGCAAAAGAAGTTCACAAGGACTCATTTAACGGTGCACAACATTAAACAAAAAGATAACGAAAGCACGAGGGCCTTCGTTACTAGATACACTGACCGGCCCCAAACGGTCAACTAATACTGACCAGGTAAATGGTCAACAAGAGTCAAACAATCTAAGGCACAATGCAATTTACCAAAGGAGTACAGAGTATCCCCGGGTCGTTAAGTCCCAACGAGGTGTGAATTCTGTAATAGAACGAATGTGTGATCGGGTGATGTTGAATAGGAAATGGGTCATGAATAATTTTTACAAAGAAATAAAAGAAAATAGCTTAAATAAGCTATATGAACAAAAACTAGAAATTAGAAAACCTAAAAATGTAAAAGGAATTAAAAACGTACGTTTAGTTTAAATAAACGTACACGTACAAAATAAAAAGTGAATTCTGGCAAATATAACTCCCACAAATGTGAAAATTATATTTTTGGAATCCTAAAAGTAAATAAAAATTATTGGAAAAAGAAAATAAATTATTACACTATTTAATTAATTATTATAAATTAAAAACTAAATAAAACTATTTAATAATTACCTAAAAAATAAGAAAATCTAAAATAAGCTTAGAAAAATAAAATTAAAACTAAGAAAAATCTAAAATATTATAAAATGAATTTTGAAACTGAAAATATATTTATTACACTTTTATTATATTTATTATTAATTATTTACTATTATTTAATTATAAAAACTAATATTGAATTATTATAAATATTAAACAACCTAAGAAAAATCTGAAACTTTTTACAGAATTATTAAATAAATACAGGAACCTAAGAAAAATATAAAAATGATAAGTGCTTAAGGAAAAAGCTGAAAATAAGCCAAATGGCTTAAATAGAAGCTATCACTTATTTTTATGTTGTGATTTTCTTGGATTTTCTTTTACAAAACTATTTTACTACTGAAAATAACAAACTTTAATGAAGACAAAAATTTTAGAACTTAAAAATAAGCAGATTTAGAGCTTATGAGCTTAACAGTTAAGCTTTTGGCTTGAAATTGAGAATTTAAGCTTTGAATAAGCTTGAAATAAGCTTCACAGAGGGAACCAAAGGAAAAATAAGATTAATATAAGCTAAGGAACTGGAAATAAACAAAAAGTACAAAAGATAAGCACTGATAAGCTTGCAATAAGCAAATCAGCAAGGTACTGCTAGAGTATCAACCTGCTGCTGACTTTAGAGGGTAAATAAGCTTATGAAATAAGCTTATAAGCACAATATGAAAATTGGAGTAGCAAGCTGGGTTGGTGGGCTTTCCAAAAAGTCCAAGCTCAACCTATGGGGTCCACTGGTGAGCTTTTGAGGAGCTTATGAAAAAGCTTGAATACACTGAATTCTCAGTGTATGCAGTAAATGGGACAAACAATAAGCCACTAGCAGGCTTATGAAATAAGCTTGAAAGTGAAAAATAAGCTTTGAACCTTTGAGTATGATGGATTGGCTTTAGAAAAAGCCAAATATCACAAGCTTAAGCTTACTGATGAGCTTTTGGTGAGCTTAAGTAAAAGGTCTCAACTGCACTGATGACTCACTACAGTGAGTGGTTTTTGATGAACATGATAAGCACAAATTAAGCAATCCAACAAGCAGATAATGGAAAATAAGCACAAGCACAAGCAAGCAGCCAGAAGGGCTTCTGAAATCAACAATAATCACAAGCTAAGGCCAAATAATGAACAAGTTGTGAGCTTATGAAGTTGGCTAGTTATCCTGTGCACAGGGCACTTTTCAGAAAAACAGCTAAAAGAAAGGCAACAAATAAGCAGTTTAACTAAGCTAATAAAGATAACTAAAAATAGTCTAATTAAGATGAGCAGCAAAATATTAATATCCTAAAAGCATATAAGCTAAAACCTAACAATAAGATCACAATAAAATTCACAAGTTTAATCAAAAACCTGCAACTAAGAAATTTGACTTTTTACAAAAACTAAAAAGTTGACTTAAATGAATTTAAAACTTAATCTACAGATTAAACATGTAATATAAAGCTGTAATAAATTTAAATTAAGCTAGATAAACAACAATTACACTAGTATGATGAATATGGAACTTAGATTCATAACCGTGAATCTCCTAGATGAGATTGAAGTTAATTTTGACTTTACTGCATATAAACCTGAACTTCATGGTTTGTCAAACCTTAAGGATCTCAGAAGAACATGTAGCAAAACAAAATAACAACAATAGCACAAAGGATCACTTATTTGACCTTCAAAAATCAAACAGTGAACAAGTGAATAATATCAAAGTGTCAATTTAAATTTTTCACAAGTAATTACTAGTTATTTTGGTTTAACTGAGATAATTGGATGATATGAGGCATACATCAAACAAGAACAATACCATGAACAACCTTTATCACAGATTAAACAATAGATCCAAACAATCCTTAAACCAATTTATTATGTGAATTTAAAAGGATTTTAATCATCAAGACCAAGAAACTGATACAAGAGCACATAATATGAAAACATAGAATCATTAAAGCACAAAGCATCAATAGCACAAGCATAAAACACAAAGATGTCAAATTTGTAGTTTACACAGTGTAATTTCAAATTTTAGCACAAGTGATTCCAATGAACAAGCAACCAATATTAATCAATATTATCACTAAACAACAACAAATAAACATGAAAATAGGAAAATCTAAGCATATAATAGACTAGAACAGTAAATTGAAAAAATGAATAAAAAACTTACAAAATGGAAATCAAGTGAGATCAGTGAACCAAGGGTTTAGATTACACCTATTAGCTTCCCAACAAGCTTCTAATACCCAATCAATCCACAATCAATCCTGCTCCAAGCTTCTTCTTTATGAACAATGATTTTTGTATTTTTCATTGGCTTTCTTGATTTTTTTTTTAGATTTTAAATTTTAATGACTAAAGCATGTTTTAAGGTTTCTAAAAGCTTGTAAAGCTTTGTCAGGAGCTTATGTTAGCTATAGAGTCCAGGAAACAACCATAATCAACAAGAATTTAAAAGACATGGAAAATTAAAGACAATTAAGTAAAAACTTGAAATTTAAAGATAGATTGAATTAAACTGTAAATAAGGATCATTACACATTGTCAGTGAGTAACGAATCACTTGAAAGCATTTAAATGACTTGAAATTAAAGAAAGCAGTAAAACTAAAACTAAGTGACCAAAGCTAATCTATTGGTGTTCTTTCCTTTTCTTCCTTCTTCACTCTTTATAGACTTTTTGCAATCCCCACTTGATTCTGAGCAAAACCCACTTTAAATCTTGGCCTTTGATTGAGCAGAAGTGATCCCAGCCTTCAAAGTTACTTTTGGCGCCAAAAGTCTATTTAGTTGATTAGAGCAGGTTTTTAACAATTAAGGATTTTTGGATGATTGTGGAGGTGGAGGGGACAAAACGTGAAGTAGGCAGTGAGCTGGGGGTGAGGTGGAAGAAGGGATAGCAGCTGGTAAGGTGAGGTGGAAGAAGGGATAGCAGCTGGTAAGGTGAGGTGGAAGAAGGAGCAGTGAAGGCGGTTTTTGGCTTGTTTGACTTTTCAGGTACTGTACATGTTTGACTATTTCTTATTTAAGCTGCCTTGACTTTTCCTGGTCAAACTTGGGTTGATTTTGGATTTTTGGGGAGTGAAATGGGTTAAGGCTTATAGAAAATGGAATTTGGAATTGTTTAAACTTCAGGGACCAAAATTGCCATTTTCTGAAACTTCAGGGACCTTTTATGTCATTTTTAAAACTTGAAGGACCAAAACTGCCATTTCTTTAAAACTTTCATCCAAGGACCAATATTGTAAAAGTTAAATAGTTTAGGGACCTTGAATGATATTTTCCACATTTTTAACACCAGGGACTATTTTTGCCAATTTCTGAAAGTTAAAGGACTGAAATTGACAATTATGCAAACTATGTTCGTTTTTCAACTGTTTTTAATCCTTTTGCACATGAAACACATAAAAACACAATCAAATGATATTTTCTGTATTTTGAAGCATATCTGCATGTTTTTAAATGTTTTTGTAGTCTAAATGTGACAGAAATGATGAGTATTTAGACACTCATCATACACCGATGAGACTTTGCAAATTTTGGGTCTTCATGAAGACCAACATATTTCTGGTTTCGTACATGGCCTTCGGAATCGGAGTTTGGTGGAATTCTTGTCCACTGACCTTCCGACAACTTACAAGGGGCTGACTGAAAAGACATATACTTGGATCGAAGCAAAAGAAGTGTCCACTAATGGGGCTCCGATAGACAAAGATAGCAACAACAAGTTTTCGAAGAATTCTTCGTGGGAAGGATCCAAAAACAAGAGCAAGAACAGAGACAGGTTTTCTCCGTACAACAAAGGCCCGAACCATGGTTTATTAAGTAGTCTAACGAAGTCTCCAAAGGAAATACTTGCTACGGAGAGGGCAGCCAAAGCCTTCGAAGCACCTCCCCGCATGACAAGTAAGGGCAAAAACAGGGATACCAGCAAGTACTGTCACTTCCACGAAGACAATGGCCATGATACAAACAGTTGCAGGGAACTAAAGAAACAAATTGAAGAAGCCGTAAGATCTGGGCAGTTGGCACACCTGGTAAAAGGAATCAAGAAAGGCAAAGAAAAGATGACCGACACTCAAATGGCCAAGGATACTAACCCTACCGAAGCCCCCATACTAATGATACAACGGGGCGAAACCACTTCGAAAAGGAAAGTACCGGAGCCGGAAGCAAACGAGGTAAGGGAAATAACGTTTTCCCCTATCACAGGCAAGATCCCTTCGAATGATCCGGTAGTTATCAAAATCCTAATCTTTAGCCAAGAGATAAGTGGAGCTTACATGGACTGCGGAAGCCCCTGTGAGGTCATGTATGAACATTGCTTTCGAAAGCTCCCGTCTGCGGTCAGGTCTCAAAGGATTGACTCAAAGATGCCTTTAGTAGGGTTTTCTGGTGAACGTTCGTGGCCTCTAGGAGAAGTTCCGCTGGAAATTACAATTGGAGAGGGCAAGGTTGCAAGGACAGAAACCCTCATGTTTACTATCGTAAGGTCCAACTCTCCCTACAACTTGTTGATAGGAAGGACCGCCATGCAAAAGATGGGTATAGTAGTCTCCACTATACATGCAGCGGTGAAATTCCATACACCCTACGGAATAGGGACGGTATTTTCTGAGCATGGCCCGAAGGATAGCAAGAAAAAAAGGGAAGGTTCTAAAGAACCTACGAAGGATGCTATCAGGAGTGCGGATGTTGAAAAAGATATCGTTACAAAAAAGCATCACGCAAGACGAAAGATAGTATGCGAGAAGCAACCTCCAGCTAGTTCCACAACAGACTTGAAGAAGCCACACAAAGCCGAGGGGAAAGTCTTCGAAGGGACACATCTTAGGAATACCAGAACTCCTCAAGTACCTGTGACTGATGACAAGCTCTACGGCGAAGAACATCAACTCAAGGGGTTCAAACCCATTGAGCCAACTAAGCAAGGAGTCAAAGCCAACCCTTCGAAGTTTAAAGCAGCTATTGATCTACCAGCTCCGAGGTCATTAAAAAGACGTGATAGTCCAAGCTCCATCAAAGATCAGACATCCGCAGGAGTTCTCAACGAAACACCTTCCAGACATAGCCAAAATAGAGAAATTCCCCAGACGGCAACGGAGGGGTGGAAATTATACACTGACGGAGCCTCAAGCTCCGATGGTTTGAATTCAAGACCACAAAAAATGAAGCAGAGTATGAAGCCTTGCTGGCTGGCCTTCGACTCGCAAAGGGCATGGAGGTTCATGACCTCTCCATCTTCGTAGGCTCACTTTCAGTCACTAGTCAAATCAAGGGTTCTTACAGAGCAAGGCAGCCAATAATCAAGGAATATTTGAATGAAGTTAAAAAGCTCCTTCAGGGTTTCGAACGACACAAAGTAACAAATGTCCACATAAGCCAAAACGAAAAGGCGGAGGCCCTAACCAGATTAGCATCGACTGCTTTTGCTCATCTACCCAGTGAGGTTTTAGTGGAAGTATTGGCCACCAGGTCAATTGCACGAAGTGAAACATCTGATGAAGGCTCCAGCTGGATAGCACCAATAAAAACGTACTTGATAAGCGGCATTTTGCCTGATAATTCAAAATCAGCGCGAAGAATCAAAATCAAAAGCCCCCAGTACAGGCTCATAGGCAATAATCTATACAAAAGGCGTCTTTCATCTCCTTGGCTTCGTTGTATCGAATTAAAGCAGGCTTCAAGAATTCTCTACAATGCTCATAAAGAATTTTGCGGAAGATACACAAGCCCTAGAGTCATCGCCTCGAAGGTAACAAGTTGGGGTTATTACTGGCCATCCGTACTAGAAGACGCAAGGGAAGCAATCAAAACATGCATTGTATGTCAGACACACTCCAAAGCCCGGAAACCATTAGAGTATGATGCGACATCTAGCATGACAGTAAGGCCTTTCGGTCAATGGGGAGTCAGCATAATCGGACCCCTACCATTAGCTCCCGGAGGGGTACAATTCTTAGTCATAGCCATCGATCATTTCACCAAGTGGGTCGAGGCCAAGCCGTTGGCATCAACAAAAGGAAAAGATGTGGAAGAGTTCATGTGGGAACACATAATTTTCAGATTTGGAATCCCACGAGTCATCACCTCTTATGAGGGGACACACTTTGCCGAAGGAGCGTTCCCCTCTTTCTGTAAAAGCCTGAATGTGAAGCAAAGGTTCATTTGTGTTGACAAGGATATTATCGTTGAAATCGAGATGAAGCTAGGGCAATATCAGCATAAATGGGCAGACAAACTTCCCAAAGTCCTGAGGGCATATAGGAATTTGTCCTTCGAATGAAAGCAAGCGAAACCAAGTGAAAGAGCCCATCGTCAAAAAAGAAATGTTGTGGCAACAAGGCATACAAGCTCGAAGGGCAGAAAAAAAATGTGTCGTGAACAAGTTTGGACATGACACCAACTCTCGTAAGTTTTGCATACAAGAACTTACCTTTCTTTAAAAAGCACTTAGTTGTTTTTCAATTTCATGTATCGCACTCTTCTCACTTGGGAAAGAAGCATTAATGGTAGGTGTCTAGTGTTCATTTCTTTAAATGATGTAATCCTCCCTACCCACTTAATGATATAACATGTTTCCCTCAAAATCTCTTGTTTCGTTTTATACAACATAGATTGGTTCAGCCAAGTACTTTACAAGTTTCAATGTCGAAGGATGAAGCAAGGCACATGTCTTGTATAACAATAACATCCATTAAAATTCACATTAACTTTCCTATGAAGTCTTAGGGTATTAAAAGCCCTCTGTAACTTAAGGATAAAGACGGAGTGGGTCGCGACCCTCTGTCGCAGTCAAATTATACGATTGCATAAAATCTTGGTCCAAAATACACACAATAAGGTTATAACCTTAGGTTGTATGTTTACGTTCTTGTAAGGAGCGTAAGAGAAGATAAGCATGGCATCAAAAAAGGAGCATATCCCTCCAAATTAATAAAGACTACGCATAGGCGTAGCTATCAACAAAAGAGATAATTGTTTAAAGTTATGGGTCGAAGCCCAGACAAACTATTCCAACAGGCACACGCCTGATAAAAGCATGATAAATTGTCTTAAACAAAGGCACCAGCCTTTAAACATAACCAAATTGTTTTAAAGGGTACACGCCACCCTTACAGACTAAATTACTGCCAACATGGCAGCCTTCATTTGTTGATAGAAGAATTTGGGTCTTCCTGATGAGTCGCAGACTTGGGTTTCTCAGACAAGGTTCTTTTGGTTGGAGACGGAGGCTGTATGCTCTTGGGTTTTTTAGAAAGGAGATCTTCGATGGAGGCTGAAGGATCTTTGGTTGCTTCGGCAAGAAAGGGGTACACTGCCGTGGTGAATGCGTTACCAGCTTCATCATACTCCCGAACGGAATTCGGACGATAGTATGGCACCTCCGAAAGCACAACTGGTTTCTTGGTTTCGGCAATCTCCTCCAAAGTTGTGCATTTGCCATGGAATATGGCTGCATTCACTAGCCTACCCACATCCTCCCCCACCTCATCGCTATGGTATAATTCCATAGCAATATAGGGGATGGCCTTTGAAACAACCTCAGCCCTATCTTTTCTCAACCTTTGACATTCAAGCTTCAACTTATCAACCTCTTGACAACGCTTGGCATCCTGCTCCACTAGTTTGGCCCTCTCAGTCTCCAACCCAGCACACTTAGACTCCAGGGCACTCACCTGGTTTTCATAGCCAACAACCTTAGCTTCCTCCAACTTTAGCCTGCCAGACTCAGCCTGCGATTCCTTAAGCTGTTTCTCAAGACCATCAATCTTGTCTCGAAGAGCCTCGTACCTTGGGTGTTTCTCAAAGTTCTCCATGGCTTCGTCACACCTCTTCTCCAAATCAGCATAACTCTTCTCCCTTTCTTTCTCTCTGGCAACAACATCAGCAACCTCCTCCTTCGCCTCCTTGACTTTGTTAAGCAATCCCCTGGTGCGAAAGCTAAGATGGCTGTCCAGCATCGCTTGCCTGATATAACTTTTGTCATTGAGATCGCAAAGTTTCTCAATGGACATCTCATTCATTTTACTCCTCCATGAAGCAGGAGTGACATTCTCAACAAGCAAGCGGCAGGAGAGAGCGTTGGGCAGTTCCTTTGTATCCGGCAAACCTAAAAAAAAAAAAAAAAAAAAAAAAGAAGCAATATAAGCCAAATACGCAATATTACGGAAAGGGAGGAGGACTTGAAGAACTTTCACTTACCCGGGATGTCATCTTCATCAACCATTTTATCTGGCGCATACATAATGGCTTTCCCACGAGCCTTTTCTGTTTTTTGTTTGACATTCCTCGATGAGGGTATAGGAACATTGTGTTTTCTTTTTGGAACAGTCTTTGCAACTTTGGCACTAGTACCTTTCCTTTTTCTCACTCTATCAGCAATGCCGGAGGACCCTACGATCCTGAGCTAATCACTTCCGGAAGGGGTATCATCAGAGTCACCAACATCCTCCACTAGCTGGGGGCTTCCTCAGTACCAAGGGGTTTGATTGGGGGGAGCACAGCAAGAGGCTTGGGTGGAGAGACATCAACATCATTATTATTGACAGAGATGGAAGGAGATCCCACTCCGTAACTCGTATCCTGAGGATCCCTTGGCATAAAGCTAACTTCCTTGGCACCTCCGGCCACAACAAAATTACGGAAAGCCATTCCTGCACAAACAAACGAAAAGGAGATGAATATCAGCAGATAAGTTACTCAAATTATTTAAATAAGATATATACATACTTTGTCCTTCACAAATTATTTCAGGATGCAACGGAGAGCCTTCCCAACTTTTAGCAATACCAGCCATGAACAGGATAGGTTCGGGGAATGTCTGGACATCAGCAGGATGTCGTGCAAGTCGCTGGTACAAGGGCTCGCTCCTCACATCGTAGGGCAAGGGATCATTATATTTCTTCTCATCATACATAAAGGCCTCATCAAGCAAAGCTGGGTACTCAGACGGTATAATGGTGCTTTCAATATAAAAGAACTGACCTTTCCAGTTTCTTATGTTCGAAAAAGGTTTCGTTAAAAGGATGGGAACATCATGTTCACTTCTTTTGGCAATAGTCACCCAATCCCCACCGGGATACAAATTAACAAAACCCCTAAGAACATTCAATGAGGGCTCATACCCATAAGCTTTGCACATCACGATGTAAGTAGTAAGTTTGGCTAGCCCAAATGGGTTAAACCTGGAAATGTGCACCTTATAGTATTGCAAAAACTCTAAAATCAAAGGATGAAGTGGAATCCTAAGGTTTGATTGGGTAAACGCATGAATGTATAACCCTACGTACCCTTCTGGGGCATCAAAAACACTTTGTCTTTTACTGGGATGAATGATTTTGAGTCCAGATGGTAGGGGGTAGTCACGTAGAAAATCAATCAACGTTTCTTTAGACAAGGTGCATGTTTGTTCCCTAATAATCCTTTTGGCAGCCATACTCATAACAATAGAATCAAGTAAGAAGCTCAAAGAAAATGACAGAATTTTACCTTTTTTGTTCCAATGGAAGCACGATAACACAGAGTTGTGTGTATATTTTGGGCGGAGGTAAAAGTGTTCTAGGGTTTACCGTATCGGAGATTAAATACTGAGGAAATCTTTGATCATAACCGAACACGTGTACATTTTCTTTGCTATCTAAGCGGATCTCAAACGAGTGCTAAATTTGAAATGACGTTTTACGATTACCAAAGAAATGGTAATTAAGGGTTTGCAAGTGGGTGGATAATGATGGTTTCGCATTTAATGCGGAATTCAATTTGATGCTTTATCTTTTATTTGTTTTTGAAATAGAGTGGATAGAGTGTGATATGTTTTTTGAGTCGAATGCAATTTATACTTGCACGCATATATCACTTTCGACTGGGGGGCTTGATGATGTACCCTCCTAACGGGTCGAAGGACTCCCCTTCGAGCCTGTAGAAAGCCCTCCCTTCGGAGGCCCAGGTTAATCTTCTAACACGTTTCATTGGCGTAAAACCATTCGCCTGCGAACTGGTTACCATGTGGGAATCCGCCAATCGAAGCCCTAAGCCCTTCGGGGTATTCCTAACGAAGGGACTAGCACGAAGGACCATCCTGACCTGGTCAAACCCACGTCTCCTCTTCCCTTTGGCTTTCCCGCCAAAACAGAGATCGTGGGCTACAAAGTCCTAGCGGTTACCACTTTCCATGGGACGCCCCCATGATCTCCGAACAATGTGCAACCGCCCACTATGTCCTATTTCTCCCCTATAAATAGCATAGTCGGGCCAAAAATAAGTAAGTTAACTTCACTCTCTCGATTTACGACCTATATTACCATTACACATACTTACTCGCACGCCGGAGGTGGTTCGCAGGGTCCAACCCCTGCGCAATCACTTAACGTAGTGTCTTCGTATTTCTTATTTTCAGGTTAAGAACAAGCTTGGCGCAATCTCAACACCCGATTATTCCTTTGATCACCATCGAAGGCTTGGTTGTGCAATTATTTGTTCAATCATGTTCTTTCTAATCTAAGATGTGCTGAAAACTTTTGTGGTCGGTGAATACTGTGCACTTGGTGCCATACAGGTAATGTCTCCATAACTTAAGGGCGAATACTACTGCTCCTAACTCCAAATCATGAGTCGTGTAGTTTGCTTCATGCGTTTTGAGTTGTCGCGAGGCATAAGCTATCACTTTGTTTCGTTGCATCAGTACCGCTCCCAAACCATGATATGAGGCATCACAATATACTACGAAGTCTTCACTTCCTTCAGGTAGTGCTAATATTGGAGCTTCACAGAGCTTTTTCTTTAATAGTTGAAAAGCTGATTCCTCCTCTTTTCCCCAGATATACTTCTTGTTCTTCTGATTTAATTTGGTCAAAGGCTTTGAGATTTTTGAAAAACCTTCAATAAATCTTCTGTAATAACCGGCTAAACCCAAAAATTGGCGTATCTCTGTGGGATTTGTAGGAGATGTCCAACCTTTGATGGCCTCAATCTTTGCAGGATCTACGTGAATGCCTTGACTGTTGATAACATGCCCAAGAAATTGTACAGTTCGAATCCAAAAGTCGCATTTGGAGAACTTGGCATACAATTGTTCCTTTTTGAGTAACTCTAAAATGATCTTTAAATGTTCGGCATGTTCTTATTCGTTGCGGGAGTAGATTAGGATATCGTCTATGAATACTATCACGAATTTATCCAGGTATGGTTTGCACACTCTGTTCATCAAGTCCATGAACACTGCAGGTGCATTGGTTAGACCAAATGGCATTACTTGAAATTCGTAATGTCCGTAACGTGTCCTAAAAGCTGTCTTGGGAATATCCTCCTCTCGAACTCTTAATTGATGGTACCCTGACCTTAGGTTGATCTTCGAGTATACACTCGATCCTTGTAATTGATCAAACAAGTCATCGATCCTAGGTAGTGGGTAACGATTCTTTACAGTGAGTTTGTTCAATTCCCGGTAATCAATACACATTCGGAAGGATCCGTCCTTCTTCTTAACGAATAGGACCGGAGCTCCCCAAGGTGATGAGCTGGGTCGGATAAAGCCTTTATCAGACAATTCTTTCAATTGCTCTGACAATTCCTTCATTTCAGACGGCGCTAACCTATATGGTGCTTTCGCCACAGGTGCCGCTCTAGGCACTAGTTCGATCTAGAATTCTACTTGACGGGGAGGTGGAAGACCAGGTAAATCTTCGAGGAATACTTCTGGGAACTCTTTAACGATCGGAACGTCTTCAACTCGTTTATCTTTCGATTTATTTTCCGTTACATGAACCATGAATGCTTGGCATCCTTCATTCATGTATTTCACCAATCTGATATATGAGATGATACCGTATCGCGTTTTATTTTTTGTCACCATGGACAATAAGAGTTTCACCATTACTTGGAATATGTACAGCTTTCTCGTTACAGAGTATTCTAGCGTGGTGTTTGGATAACCAATCCATACCAATGACTACGTCAAAACTACCGAGCTGAATAGGCATGAGGTCGATGGGAAAAGGGTTGTCTTGTAGGATTATGGTACAACCACAAATTACGGTGTCGGTGCCAATTAGGTTTCCGTCCGCCATTTCAATTTCAAAAGTGGTGTTTAGTTTGGAGGGGGTAATGTTAAGCAAAGGAGCAAACGTAGTTGACACAAAACTCCTATCTGCTCCAGAATCAAATAATACCCTAGCACTATGTTGATTGAGTAAGAACGTACCCGTGATTACGTCAGGGTTTAGTGGGGCATCTTACTCCTTTAGCACATATGCTCTCCCTCGAACGTTGTTTTGCTGACCATTTCCTTTCGGACAGCGGCTCTTGAAGTGACCTACTTCTCCGCAGGAGTAGCAAGTTGGAGTCACAGGCTGTAGGTTGCTACCAGTAGCGGGATTCCTGCAATCCTTTGTCTGATGACCCACTTTCTGGCATTTCACACATTTGATTGTGCAAGGTCCACTGTGGTGTAGTTTGCATTTGTTACACTGGGGTTTCTGACCTTGGTATCCCTTGCCTTCAGTAGCAGTATAGGCCTTGGCGGTTTCTTGTCTTTGGTTTTGTTGATGGTGACAATTGTTTCGGTTTTAATGGTACGGGTTATTGTTTCTATGGTTGTTGTTATTGAAGTTGTTGTTGCGGTGGTTATTGTTACTGTGGTGGTGAGTGGTTCTTTTGTCATCGAGCTTCCTCTTGAGCTCATTGTTGTACTTGACCTCTCGGTCCAGTAGTTTTTGAGCAAGTTCAATGGCTGCCTCCAGAGTTGGCGGGTTCGATGAAGTGACATTTCCCTCAATACTACGGGGAAGCCCTTCGATATACTTCTCCAGTTCTTTTTCGAAATTTGGTACAACAGTAGGACATAGTATTTTAAGCTCTTGGAACCTCTTGTTGTATGTTTTAAGATCAATTCCTTTCACTACCAGTAGATGGAATTCATCTTCCAATTTTCTTAGTTCAGAACGGGGACAATATTTCTTCAGCATCTTGGTCTTAAACTCAGTCCAAGTGAGCTGGTAGGCTGCTGTCATTCCCATGGCTTTGACAGTAGCATTCCACCATGACAAAGCATCTTGCATGAGAGTTCCAGTAGCGAAAATGACTTTGTTATCCTCAGTACAACCGCTTCTCTGAAAAATAGTTTCAGATCGTTCGAACCAGTGAGCAAGTTCAGTTACTCCTTCAGTACCTTTGTAGGAAGTTGGTTGACAACTCATGAAATCCTTGTAGGTACACTTGCGGTTAGCAGCTGTCACACTTTCTCCTGTCGGTAGGCTAGTGCCACTGTTGTGAGCATTTGCTGCCGCCTGTTCTGCCAAGACTGCATTTACACCGTCAGCGATTGCCTTCCGGATAGCTTCTGGAGTCATAGCAGGCGTAGCCGTTGAAGTTTCATGATTTGCGGCTGAGGTTGCTTTCCTTGTACGTGCCATAGTTCTATCAATATTGCAAAAGCATATTTTTAGAAATCTCATAATGATCACGTTAGGTTAGAATAAATTGGAAGGTAATTGAATATGGGTTATAATAATATAATATTAACCACAACAATTTGGGTTTATGAGGATAATAATTATGGTTTATATTTGTAGGCACAGCAAGTATCATATCATAAATACATTCACGACATGTCTGAATCAAATCACAACACACATGAGAACATAAATGATTGAATTGTACTGTATGAATCAACATTTCACGAGACAATATATATGGCGAATCATAATGCATATGCAAGAAACAACCATGGAATACATAAATCAACATCAATATAATACATCCACACAACATAAGATTAATAACTTGTTCGATTTGTTTTACAAAACATAAAGATACAAGATTCTTTATTAATACAACATTGGTAGACTAAGATATCTCTTAGTTATACTGACACATCTCTAATCTATGGTCCTCCTGGTGCACCATCTAGGCGGCGCTGAAGATCTGCAATCACTGCCATCAAGGTCTCCACTATCTGGTCTCGAGCTCTTTCCCTGGCCTGGGAATCCTCAACCATAAGTCTAAGAATCAGATGCTGAGAGCTAACTCGGTCAAGCTCAGAGTCTAGTGTCTCAATCACTGTCTGCATCGAAGTAGTGGCCTCTCCTAGTATAGAAATAGTCTCAATGGCTTCTTCTAAACTAGTACCTACTTGATCGAAGACTGTCTCCATCGCCAACTGACCAATCACAAGGTTCTCCACTTCTTCCCCAAGTGTCTCAATCTGCTCGAGTGGTAAGTCATCAAGAATCTCTACAATGTCATCAAGACGATCCTCATGTCGGACTAATCTGGCTGCCAGTAGGGGTAGGGTGTGATGGATGGGTTCTCCGGTAACCGGAAGAATCCTCGAAGCAGCAGTAGCCGAACTCTCTCCTAGTTCCATAGCTCTCGGTGCTCCCTCCTGGGATCTCCAGTGACGGATGATCGGTAGCAAGAAAGACCATCGGCGAGCATTGACCCTCTTGTGGGTCCCGGTGCGAACTGCGGCCTCATCTCTGACCTGGGCATAGGGGTCCGATAAAGATGGAACCAAGCGGTATGTCCTCTTGCAAGGTAGCAGAGGCTCACTGAGAGTAGCTGAGGGTGGAGAAGCAAGGGGTGGAGTAGAGGATGGTAATGGAATAGTGGTGGTCTGGTGATAGAAGATAGTAGGTGGTGGAAATGAAGATAGTGGTGTAAGTGGTGGTGTCCTGGAATGCTCAGGAACTGGGGGTGGTGATATCACTGGAGTCGAAGTTGGTATGAGTGGGGCTGGTGGTGGTATGATCAGTGCTGGTAGTGCACGTACCCATTTCTGGGGAGTGTGTTTGCGAACATGACCTTCTCCGGGGCGTCGGTAAAGTTGGCCAAAGGGTTCTGGTTCATATGGCTGGAGTTGTCGTACTCGTCCATGCTGGCGAATTGGGCCAGGTGATGGGATCGGTGATGCTGGAGGGGAAGTCTCCATGTCGGATGCCGGTAGAAATTGCTGGCTTTCCATGTACCGGTCAGTAGCAGGTGACATCGGTATAGCTGCCGGAGCAAAGTCTGAGGTGAAAGGCATAGGATCCTCATTCTCTGAATCAGATGATACAGCGATAGGATGGGGTTTCGAAGACATAGTACTGTAATAATCCCGAATAGTAAATGTAAGCTATTAACATAATCATAAATATGTTAAACTTTGTTAAGAACTCATATAGTAAGCAACATCCTAAAAATGTTGGAAGTGTGTAGGCACGGAGGGCATAAGGTGGTTTTTCTTTAAAATGGTCCGTTAAAAAAAATGTAGTTATAGTCCAGTGTTTAAAATACATCTGGTTCTCTATAACCATGAGCTCTGATGCCAATCTGTAACACCCCCCAAATTCGGATATCAACAGCGGAAGACTTAATTGGGTGTTACGTAGTGGATCGTAGTCATAACCATAGAAAACGACTTTAAAAAGACGTTTTAAGTTTATCATTCAAAATACAAGCATTTGAAATACAAAGAAGTTTCATAGTTAACATGTTTATTTAAACTTGAATGATAAAACATTTATTTAGAACCCGTGCCGGGTTTAATGCCCACTCCGTGCCTTGAGTTCTAGTCTTTAGTTACCTGAGATAACATGTTAAAAGTCAACAAAAGTTGAGTGATGTTCATAGGTTTAAGTTTAATAGTTGAACACAAAGTATAAGTGTTAATTGCATCGAATTACAATTAAATGAGTTAAAATCAAGTTGTTATTGCATTAAGCTCATGACACGCAACGCTTAACAGGCATCAAAAATGATGTAAAGTATATAGGCCCTCGGGATAGGTATTTGCCAATAACCTATAAGTTTGTTTAAATAAAGTGCGCTTGGGTGGCTCATCCTAGTAGACCCAAACGGGAATTGTCAGTCCCAATAGATCTATTCACAACTATTTACGTTTACTCGCAAGTGATTAAGGTTCATGATAGAGGGACTTTTGGCAATAGCTACTTAAGAAATAATAACATCAGTCATAGCATACAAAAAGTTTGTGTTCATGTTTGTAGCATGTATCTCCCCACAAAAAGGATTTAAAAGTTTAAGTGTGGGCTATGAACTCACCTTAGTTGTACAGTAGTGGTGGTAGTATCGTAACTCAAACGATGAAAGGAAACGGCTTTAACACACGACCTATATAGTATATGGCAAGTTTTAGTGGTTTGATAGTCTAAGTTTGGTTTATCGCGAATCATAACGTTTAAGGTTTTATCGATTGATAATTAACTTGTAACATTAAAACATGCGTGTTTAAATGATCACGGTTATATATAAAAAAATATAAAGTTATATATATATATATATATATATATATATATATATATATATATATATATATATATATATATATATATATTATATATATAACTCTTGGATATGTGCTCGTTCGTTGAAGTATATAAGCTTGGCTAAAGAGATCGTTGTTTATAATTCAAAGTTGATTTATGATAAGTTATGTTATGCGTTAAATATTAAGTGACTACGTATATATATATATATATATATATATATATATATATATATATATATATATATATATATATATATATATTATATATATATATATATATATATATATATATATATTTATAAGTTATATAGTTACGTATATAATTATTAGAAAATGTGACGTTAAATATCGACTTGTGAGACTAAACATATTTGTTTCGGGTTTTGGGTTCGTAAAATATTATTACAAGTATAAAATCAGAAATAACCTTTAGGTGTTTACAAAGTTACACATTTATACCCTAACGACATAATCTTTGCACCGTTAGTCCTCGGTTAAGTTTTTATTACATTTTAAGTCTAAAACTTTTAATATTTACATTTTATACTCAAAAGTTCTTAAATTTACAGTTTTCATCACAAGATGTCAAAATGACAGTTTTTACTTTAAGTTTCCAAATTTGGCAGTTTTAGTCCTTCGGTTAGCAATTTTTTGCAAAACAAGTCCGAACTTTATAAAATCAAAGTTTACTATTTTTATTTCATAAATAAGTTTAAAACAGCTTTTGTAACTTATACAAACTGCTTAATTTGTCGAGAGCTTATTTTTAAGCTTATGGGCTGTTAACGAGCCATAAGTATGGCCCATTATGGGTTTGCGATCCATTGGGTTTAGAGGGGGTGTGGGCCTGACTTTGGGCTCATTTTATGGTTGTAAAAACATAACAATTGAGCTTATACACACAGCTTATACGATAAGCTTAAAAGTAGCCTAGTGGGCTTATAAGCCCAATCGCTAATATTTAGTGTTTGTGAAAGACTGATTTTTGGTCGATTGCTTTGGGGTTTAACAAGGTTCGAGTTGAGTTTTCTAGGTCGAATGAAATACATGATTCGTTAGTTTGGTAGCTCGACTATCAAGTCGAGTTATAAAATGTATGGGTTGTGTGTCGAGTTTGGGAAATACAAGGCCAAAGTTAACGCAACTTAGCTCATGTTGAAAACAGTTTTAAAGCTCAAAATAATTCTAAGTGTTTTATAGAATTCGAAAGAGTCCAATGTGACTTAGAAACGTGTGATGTTTATGGTTTATACGTTCATATAAGGTCCGAATAGTTGTTGTTCTCGATAGTTAGCATAGTAAATACTTAGGGTGTCGATTTACATATATGTATTGTTAATATAAATAACGAAATATTTAGACAAAGTAAAATGTGGTTCGCGATAGAAAATGAGATCATAAAAATATATAATATGAGAAAAGTTCGAGTGTGCTCACTTCACCTCAAAAGGTGGGGCGTATCACGACGTTGAGACTGAGCTAGGCCAAAGAAAATGTGTAGCTCGATTCTTGGTACTTCGAAGATTTAGGAACGAGTAAAATGTGGCTCTTTGCTTGGCTCGAACACCTCCCAATTTATGCTAAGCTAGGCGAGTTCATAACTTGGAAAATACTTAGAAATATTTGCATGTGATATGTTTTGGTGTGCATGTCTAGCCGAATGCATGCATGCATTTATAGGAGATTTAGAAATTAGCATGTGCAATATTATAGAAATGAAAGTAGAGAGTAAGTAGTATGAATCGTCCTTGTGCTAGTTCGAACAAAAGAAAGGAAACAAAATAAAATTATAGAGTTTTGTCTTGGCCTTGCTTGGTGTATTCAAAGGTCAACTAATTTCAAGATGATTTCATATTATGATGGAGTGTAGCAATAAGTCATTGCAAGAGTGGCAATGATTATTTCTTGTGTTGTGTTAGTCGACAGCTAAGGACCAAAAGCAAGGAGACAAAGAGATTTTTAATGTTGGTTTTTGTGGTTGTGTTCGTTGGCATGATCCAAGG